>CM075009.1:7731551-7743026 GCA_037576675.1 Pangasius sanitwongsei | reverse complement strand
GGCCAGGCCAAGTGATTAGGACACCTGATTCTGATCATTTGGATGGGTGACTGAATACTTTTGGTAATATAGTGTACCCATGTTTAAACTTCATGTCCTTCAGCATTCAACCTTCTATCTGAATCCAACTGCCTGCTGCACTACACACATCAGCTGTGGTGCGATCTGACTGAATGATTTTTACTAAGTGGATTAATTAGTAAATATAAATCCAGGTGCAAAGCTATCATAATTGTACTCCTACAAGGAACAGTCATCACCTCATGGATAAACATATCCGGAGAAAATAAAGGCACTAGACAGACTCGAATAATATCTTTTACATGCGACGCGAGGACAAAACTTGCTGACTTTTTGTTGAGGGCGCAAGCATGATAAAAATGTTATTAGAAGAGGATAATAATAATAATAATAATAATAATAATGTATTCATCCTTTTCCCGCAGTCAGTATTAACTCTACCTGCTGCTGTGGCCTGCTCTGGGCTCCGTCTGACTCACAGGTCTGCTGACAGGGAGCTGTGCTGGGGTTCTGGTCACCTGGGATCCTTTTACTGGCACTGTCTCACTGTCCTTTTGTGCTTTCACAGATGGAGTCACACAGGCTGTTGCAGCTTTGGGCTCTATATCCAACACACAAATGACAGTAATAATAAAATCAACGTGAAAATCACAATTTGACCTTTAATTACCTATATACATACACCTGTATAGGTGGCGATTTCACCTGGAGGTTTAGGAGAAGCGTGTGTGCTACTGCTTCCCAACTTTTGGTTTTTCCTGATGCGGTCCAGTAAGGACTGGAACTCATCCTCGGAGCTACCCGTGTCCTCGCGCCATCCGCTGTGTATGGGCGGGGCTGAAGAGGGCTTGGGCGTGTGGACAGAAGCAAGAGGAGAAGGAAAGCATGGGGCATTTCTCGGTTTATTTTCTTTAGCCGGAGCATCCTTTTCCTGCGAGGATGGGCGACTGTGCCGAGTCCTCCATGTGCTCTTGATCACAATGTCGCTGTCGTCATCTGAGTCACTGAGGAACACTGGGGAGTCGAACTGCGAGAGCCGCTGCTTCTCTGAATCCAGTCTAGACTTCGGAGTCTTCAGTTTGGCTGCATGTACATACAACCACCACAAACATTAAATTTCAAAGTGCCTTTCCTGTTTGATCACAACATTTTTAATAGTAGCTTTAGTGGTAAAACATCATAAGATATTACTAGATTTGGCCAATTTGTTTTCCTGTCCTTTTATATGCATGAAGCAAGAATGGACAGGTACGGCACGGTTTCATAAAAATTACCTTTTGAAATGGACGGCTTCTTCTCCACAACAAAATCGTCATCAGAAGACACGTCATCTACTATGAAATGTTTAATGCTGTGAAAATTAATACAGCTTTAGATCAGCACTTTATGTTAACTGCCTGCAGCACAGTGTGCAAGGAATTTCTTTTGGTTCTAACATCATCACACATTACAGTAATATAAGGATAACCGTTTAAAAATATGTAGCATAGCAATATATAATTATAAATAAAGATATGTATAATGCATCACACACACAACTTTATTATAAATACAAGTGCTATGTTGCAGTTATAGACATAGGCATCAGTTGTGTATAGTGTAGGTAGTTAGTCATTTTTGCCTGCAGATTAAAATAAATTTGGCAATAACGAAATATATTAAAGCCTCCCCTTGCTGCAGAACCAAAAGTCCAGGTGGTGGAGCTGAACCTGATCCAGTTCCTCCTGCATGGGCAGAGTCGAACCAAAAGTCCAGGGGGTACAGATAACTGTGTGTTTTCAGGCTTGATGAGTTGTTTGTTGTCCTGTGTTGTAGAGAATCTCACAGGCCAGGGTAGGGCTTATAGGAGGAGTTGGCGCAGGTCCAGTGCCACCCCATGGACTTTTGGTTCTACGGCGAGGACTATATCGGTGCTTTGGGGAAGCCCGTAAAAATATGGCTGCTATGGTTTGGAACACTTAAGCATCCGCTTGTTAGATGAATAAAGAAAAAGGTCATTAAAGGAAAGTGCACAAGAATGCAAGCTAATAAAACAAGTTATAGTAACAGTTACAGCTGGTGTAAAGCCTCGCTTTATATTCACATATACTATAGCGTGATTGCAGTTTTCGGTAAATAAATTCATGATCCAGTAATACGGATATCTCACTATGTGTGGCACAAACATCTGGATTAGCAGGAGAAGAAGCTGTTAGAAACTCACTGGTCCCGTATTCACTTAAAGCTTTCGGGATGCAAGAATTTTATCCTGTCCAATTAGAGCTTAAGATGCTATCAAGAGCTTATAAGATAAGAAAATTATACTAACACAGATCTCACTGACCTGTCATCACTACCACTCGCAGACTGAGGCCTCGGTTCAGCTTTCGGGGTTTTCACACATCTCAAAACTAAAGAAGAAAACACAAATTTTACATACTTAATCTTTTAAAAAAGTAATAATAAAATATTATTTAAAAATGAAAAATAACAATTAAAAATAACTTACAGTTTTCAAAGCCATCATCACTATCTGAGGACAAAATCTGAATTGGTTCCCTAGAAATACAGACAAAATAAATCAGTTTAGACCCATATTATATAAAATGATCACATTCTGAGAAAATCTGGGTTAGTGCTGTTGCCTGATATTTCCACAAAAATTAATAACTGGCTTTTGAAATGTCATCACATGAGGCCAACTTTATCGGCTTTCTTCAAAAGTCGAAATCCTGTCAATCTATGAAGCTCCTATTAACACAGGCCACTTATTAATAACCAAGAAATAAAAAGTGAACAAATGAAAGCATCTCACCTTGGTTTCTTGGCAGATGAGATTTGTCTGGGAGCAGGTTTGGGTGTAGCCTTTGTTGCAAGAACTGAACAACAAGTATTACTTATTTATTGATGTTTATATTTCCACTGCTGTGTAAGATTATTAATTTAATGACTTACTTTGATCAAAGTCCTCATCACTGGAGTCCAGAGTTGAGGGCACGCTTTTCTTTCCATGCTGATTCTCCTTTTCAGAGCTGTCGCTGTCTGACAAAAATGAAGACTCTTTCCTTTCAGCAGGCTCGGTATCACAACTGCCAACGGCATCACGTCGGCTTTTCAAACTTTTTCTCAACTGTGCCAAAAAAAAAAAAAAAAAAAAAAGAGGAAATGTCTGGAAAATGTCATTTGTGTCAAGCCTAATTCAAAAAGCAGGATATGAGGCAGTATTAGCTGGAATCCACTGACTTGCATTACAGAGGTGATGCTACTGTAGCTGATAGTATATGGTTTGTGTAAGGAATAAAACATGATAATGCATGCCGTTACAGGAAAATAGTCAACGATGGGGAGATGTGGCGCAATGTGAACCCTGAAATTGATTATTTTCCAATAACTGCACATCCTGAACTTTGTATTCCTTTTACACCACATCAGTGTGTCAACAGAAACAATTTCTTGTTTACTAATTAATAGCATGTGATAGGTTTTATCCACTTACAGTTACATTTATTGTTGTGGTATGCATACTACTTATAACAGCTTATAAAGAGTCATTCGCTCACTGGCCAGTTAAAAAACTTACAGCTTTATCTCTGACTGTTACAAAGCACTGACACTGGAGACTCCTTCCAAAAATGCTAAACAATCATGTAAGTTGTAAGAAAGAAAGCAGCTGATACTACTGTCAGAGATGCTGTTCCAGAAAATGAATCAACACCTCCTGACCAATCGGAATCGAGCATTCAACAGCGCTGTAGTCTAAGCCTCAACATACAGTTTATCTCTATAAAACAGTAACAGTGTTGACCTCGTGTGCTGCTCGGTCCAGAGCACCAGGTTTGTCCCAGCCCAGTTTCTGAGCAACTCTTTCAAACAGCCTTTGAGTACTGGGGTCCATGGCCCTCTGCACAAGAAAACATAAGAATTTCAAATCAAAATATAGAGTCACTGTACATACATTACTAGCTAAGCATCTCATTTAGCAACTGTCTAAATTTCATCAGCTTATCTTTAAATATGTGGCTACTAATTTAAATGACAAAAAGGCTACATAAATGTTAAGACATCTAACTAGGTGCACGAGCCTGTCAATAAACACGACGTGAAAAACATTTTCCTTCAATAAGGTGTAAATACCTCTGGTGTGAGAAACGAATTTCCTTCTAGCCAGCGAGTTTTATGTCCAAAGGAAGTGAATTATCTCCTTTTGAGACGATGAAAAGGTTTCAAATTTGCCTGGCCGGAAATGGTCACGAGTTACGACAACTTCAACTTCCGGGTGTGTAGCACCCTCTAGTGGCTATTGGGCGCATGTCAGTAAGACAACATGGCGGAATCAGTGGACGCAGCGTCTGTAGCTGACGGTAAATTTGTTCAAATTGAATGGGTATTTATTTTTTGTCAGGCTTTTTTATTTACAGTAACACAAGCTAATTGCCTGCACAAAATACAATAACATTTTACAATTATGATATAATATGTAATGATAACGTTTACATTTACAGTGGTTTCATAAATTGATTAAAAACATAAGAGAAGCAAAACACACCCGATGCGCATTCTTTGTTCTTCATTTTCTAGAAGTAGAGTAAAATGAAACCTTGCTTTTTTTGTAGTTAATTAAGATACACCGCCATCTTGCTCCGACCAAAGTGACTTGAACGCACCTGACGTCGTAATTACGACTTCCCACCTCTTAAATACGAACTTCCCAGGAGCACTTGAAGGCACAGTTTGCGCACCCTGTCCCAGAATGGCGACCATAGTGTGTCCAGTTCACGTCCCATTGGTCATTTTGATCTGCCCTTTGCCCCCTCACTGCCCAGTTTAGCCAAACTGCGAGCATACAGGCTCGGATACAGAGCAGACTTCTGAGGTTACAAGAGAACGAAGGTGCATGAAACACCAAATTAAAGCTGTTGAGCAGCACTATGGTTACAGCTTACCCAGTACAATCTGTTAACTAATTTCATCTTCAGCCAAACATCATGTCTGATAATCTGCCGGTAAAAGACGTTAGCAAAGGCAGTTCAGTGCGAGCATGTACTGGGGTTTTTACGGTAAACACGAGTCGCTTGGGGGATATTAAAGGAAAGCATTCTGTATTAAAGGTCTTTTCAATTTTGGTGTCTTCTTATTGCAATTTAACTATTAATCAGCCTCCAACACTGAAAACTTCACAATATCACAGAGCATTCTCTAAAGATGGCATTCAGATTTCTTAAAATTGACAAAGTAAATGGACTTCCTATTAAATGAGCAGGTAGTACAGAATATCTTTTGCAAGAATAGACCATTTATTTTGTATTCTTAATGAAACTGAGCTTTGACATATTGACATATTGACAAAAAGACATCACTATTTCTTACAGAGCATTTTCTTTGCATTTTTTTAAATTATCATGATAAACAGTAAAAGTAAACAGAGCAATATTCTCACTATTAATACACTGATCATTTTAATTTAGTGATAGTAAATTATAGAACCCGGATGTTCATTGTTTTGTATATTTACATAAAATCTATTATTTTTTTTTACATTGAACCATTTGCAAAACGAATTAAAATGATTCATTCTATTTTAGGAAGATGTTAAGTACAGTAGTTAATAAATAAATGTGTATGTAAACCTTTCTAGTGTATACATTTTGACAAAAACAGATAAGAGGCAGCTTTTATGGGGTTACCATAAAACCCCGTGTTTATAGGGCTATATGATTTCACCATAGTACATCATTAATGTCAGTGTGATCTTATTAGCGAAGGTGCTGATTAAATTACTATAAATTTAATTCAGAATGCAAAAAGAAAGAAAAAAGTTCTGCTGGTCAATGAAACTCGTCGACAGTGGTGTGTGAGTAATTCCTGTACATTTTCTGATTCTCCACTTAAGTTTTGCTTATCAAGTACATAATTTTGATGTTCCCCAGTGACAAGATCATGTTGTATAGCTTTTAAATGCCAACAAGGCCAGAGTTAGCTCAAGTATCATTAGTCTATTTTTGGCTCACATTTATATCAAATGTGTCACAATACTGCCACAAAAAGATTAATAACAACATGCAGTACTACTGAATAACATTAAGCCAGCACTTATTCCTACAATTAACAGTCTTGAATTAAAATTAGTATTCATAGTCCGTTAAAATTAAGACTAAGTTTAAGGGTTTGCCACATTTCTTTATTTCGGTTTATGTAAGAGCCTTGCAATTTCATTGACAGAGCATAAATAAAATGATCAAAAAGACGACGGTGTACAAAATGATGAACTTAGAAAATACTTACCTCAAACCTTCTGGTAAAAATAAAACAAATTAGCAGTTAGGATGAATACTAGAGTAGTCTGCAGGCTATGATCAGATTTGTGGTGAGGGGGTCTTCATTCTAGCTTCTCCACAGAAGGGCATGTTTCATGAAACAATACAACTGAAAGTATTTAGCATTACTAACATGAAGAAAATGAAGCATTGGAGAATCATTACAATTCACACATCTATACCAGGTCATGATGAACAGAAGTACAGAAGAAGAAATACATAAAGAAACATCTGCTAACTAAAAGGGCAAACATTCATGTTAGCATGTTAAAGCCAATCATTCATTTTAGCAACATACCAGTTGAAGTACAACACTGTCCCTCTGACTCTTAAGATAAAAAAAAAAAAACCCTTCATCTATAGACATGAAGGTCACAATTTGACACAAGATTGCTCTGTCTTCAAAAGTCCACACACAAGCAGAACAGAGAAGCAGCGGAAGTGAAGCCAGTGTGAACGGGATTTCTGGGGGAAAGGAGTCTCAGTGAAGGAGGTTCAATCATCAAGCTCTCCTCGCTGGCTCATAGAAACTAAATCTGTGGCTGAAGGGTCAGTTCATGGTGATGCGTGGGTGTTGGGTAACTCGTGGAGGGGAAAGGGGGCAGCTCAGGCGCTTTCACTGCTGTCAAGCAGCTGTATCTTCAACATGTGTTCGGGTTTGGCACCGCCTGCGTGGTGCTCCCACATCTGCAGGTAGAGGCGCTCTAATTCCATGGTGTACTGCTTAGTGTTGAAGAGCGGGCTGCAGATACGCTGCTTCCACACACGGGATCGGATCTTCTTCAAGCTGTCGGAGAGAACATGGGACAGGTATTTAAGTGTGCTACAAGCTTCCTATAGGAGATTCCTGAGGAAGTAGAAGCTGTCTAGGAATGAAAGATTAATCATATTTACCATCACAGTTTCACAGTTTGAGGGTTTCTGAGATATTGTGAAGGGCTGTGATAAAAGAATTGCTTAAAAGCTTAAACAGTGCCACTCAAACTGCATTACAGACACACAGTACCGGAGTGACTCAAGCACTACAGACTGGTGTGTGTGTGTGTGTGTGTGTGTGTGTGTGTGTGTGTGTGTGTGTGTGTGTGTGTGCGCGCAACGGAGGTCATTGGGGTAGGACTGCAAACACACGCATGAACTAAATCCAGTATTAGCTATTAGACTGAGAGACACCAAGTGCTGCAAGGCCAAATGTTAAATAAAATAAAATACATAAATAAAAGCAGCAAGGATGAGAGTTTGGAGAAATGAATAGACATGTCTGTAGTTAGAGAACCATTATGTTGTACCCTAAGTATACCATAATTTAATTATTTATTTGTACCCATAGTTTATTTATTATATTATTATGTTTTAATTTTGCACAATAATAATTGTATTATTTGCTTTAATGGGCATAATTTTGAAATCAATCTACTGGTGAGTTTAAAAAAAAAAACACCCTGAAAAACAGCAACATATTAATTAATAAACATTCACGTCCAGTCAGACATATTGAAAAACTTTAGTCTTAATTCATGGCATCTCATACGATCTCCATGATATTCAACAACTTTATGGCATATGATTTTTTTTTTGTCCATATTGTGTTTGCAATCCTAAATTTTGACATAAGAAGTTTGGACTAGCATGTGATGTAGTCCTGCAAGTACTGATTTAAGCATTCTTTTAATTAGTCGTAAAATTACAGTCATGAAAGATACTGTGTGAATGAGTGTAATCACTTTTTCTCATGTAAAAACATGTAAGGTTTCTCTTGGACATTTTAATCCCCAAGCCTGTCCATTTTTACATCTGTAAAATATTTACATCTCAACGAGCAGCTATAAATGTAAGAAACCTTTAAAAGTTGTGAAATAAAGAAAGAATAAGCAGCCTACACACAATAGAAAACAATGTCACTGTATTGAATGGTATACTGTTATTGACTGCTTTCAAATATTCTATTTACAAAATAAAGAATTACTTCAAGTTGTTAGTTTACTAGGTGGTTGAGTTGACTTACTACTCCATGTCTGTGCCGAGCTTGACGGCCAAATCTTCGTACTCCTGGCGACTCTGTGCAATGAGCTCAGGGCAGCCAAGGCAAGTCAGCTGAGAGGCAGCCACACGGGAGGCAAGTGTCTCTCCTGAATGCAACAGAGACATAGGAAATGGTCAAAGGCAATGACAGAGTTCCTGAAGACTGAGAACAATTAAAAAAGCCAAGGCTTACAATGCGGATGCATTTATTTATTAGGGGTGTTACTTTTTAATATAATTTTCGGAAGGGAAGTAAGTAGTTTCTCTGACTGCTTGGCCTAAGAATTTGAATAATTGTGTGCAATGTTTATTTTATACATATATAAAATGTATATTTTTTTGTTTTGCCCATTATGTTGAATGGTGCCAACAATTCTGGAGTTAATTGTAGCTGAATACAGTTTTCTGTGATTTCAACCTCTTGTTGTTGTTGTAGTAAACGTACACCACCCAGCTTTAAAACTAATTTCCAGGGACCCAACACATGAAAAAATGTTTTTGTGAGGTCATTAATGGTAAATCTGTTTCAGATCTCTCATCAGTGTACAACCACCTACCAGACTGTAACTGACCTGGCATTGTGACCATTGGGGTGCCAGCCCAGAGCACATCCATGCCAGTGGTGTGGCCATTGCAGAGAGGCGTGTCAAGGCAGACATCGGCCAGCTGGCCACGCCTCACATGCTCCTCTTTAGGGGCAACAGGGGAGAAGATGATGCGGCTGGCAGGCAGGCCCATGTTCTGGGCATACTGCTGGATGTTGGGCTCACCCACAGCCGGGAAGCGCAACAGCCAGAGAACGCTGTTCGGCACACGTTTCAGAATCTGAAATAAGAAAGAGAAAGAACGAGCAATGTACCAAGTAACACACAAAAGAATGAAGATCTCCCAAGAATACTGCTTGGCTATGCTTACATTAGCCCACATCTGCAGAGTTGGGGGGTCAATCTTGTAGAGTTGATTGAAGTTGCAGTAGACAATGGAGTCCTCAGGCAGACCATACTGAGAGCGAGTGGTCACGACAATTGTTCTAGGAACCTCTTCTCCTGTGGCAGCCTTGTTATTGATCTTTTGAGGGAGGAGAAAAAAAACAAAGACCTTTCTATCAAACAGATTTAAAGATGTCATGCGCTTTGTGCTCATTAAGTAGCATTCAGACTGAGCTTTGGCATGTCACAAAGCTACAACACAGCAGTATAAACTAGAAGGAAATGTATGTAAAAGCATATGTTTAACTAGGGTTTTTAATAGATTTACTTTACTTCAGTGTTAGATTCCCATCATATTTTCAGTGTTGGATTAAATAACCACAAAGATATTTTACTCATCTTTACCAAGGGTGCCAATAGTTCTGGAGCAGACGTACACGCATCTGTTGGCTTGTGAGAAGCATATGTTGGCCATTATATTTAAAGTCAAAAATTTTAATTAGGTTGGCACTTGGAAAACTAATTAACCTAAATTTACATTTATATAAATATGGCCTCAAAGTAAAATATGCAGTAAACACTACAGTATAATCTATCTAGGCAACCAAAGCATATCATACACAGATCATCTCCAAGTTATGCTTGTGCGAAAACAATGCAATTACTGAAATTCACAAGTACTCCTGGTTCCCATAAATACATGCCGCTGGGAATAAAGCCTGGTTTATACTTCTGCATTAATGCTTATTTGTATCTCAGCGCAGACCGAGGGATTATGGGTAACCATGGAACGCAGAGACAATAAAACCTTCTAGCGCTCAAGCCCAGTTTGTACTTCTGCATTAATGCGCATTTGTGTCGCGACGCAGAGAGGGGGATCATGAGTACACGTCACACTGACATGCTAGCACCCAGTCCTCCCATGAGCTAACTGTGCCTTGGGCATTTCTGCACTGCTATAGGTCGAGAGAACACTGACTGGTTGGTGGAGAGGTGTGTCCGGTCACGTGGTGACATTTCTTCCGTAGGTTTAATTCAGAGTGATATTGTTCAAATTACAATACAAGTGGAAACAAAGTGCTAAACAATAAAATGTAAAACAATACAATTTTTCCTCATCGCATCCAGTAATTTCCGTCTTCTAAAGAGGGGCTCATGATGCACAAATGCTTTTTGAAAGTATAGCCCAATAAAAATCTTGTACAAAACAGCTCACAACAGAAACAGCAGAAAATCGCTTTGTAAACCCCTCCGTTTAAATATATTCACTCCGGGTTTCTCAGACTGGTGTCTTTAATAACATAACATCCACTATGGTAAAACTCTTGCACTGAACAGCGAGTACAGAGGAACAAAACAAGTGCATTTTATTCCCATGTTTACTTCATGCACAGTGTTGTGATCACATTATCATATACTGGATTTATTTATGGAAAAGTACAATTATGATATTAGATATGAATATAAAGTGCAAGGCTTTCATTATAATGCCCATTTTAATCCTGTAGGCTTGCACACTTTATCTTTTGTCTAATGGACTCCCAATAAGAAGTGGTGAGCGGTTTGCTTTTTCATCAACTGCAGCTCTTTGTACATAATGTAAATGTACATACATAATTCACGGTCTTACAGATACAGTTCCACAACCATACTCAAAACAACTACCAAATATCAGTCTGAATGTAACTTTAGTGTTTATTATTCACACAAACCATCCAGTTCTTCAGTCCCCGGGAGTGCCATCTACAGCATTGTAAAAGACCCACATGAACAGAGAAAAACCGAGGCAGACTTGTTACTGCGCACTCGCAGCGTGATCTTCACAACATGCTAAAGTGTAGGGCTGCAGTTAACTTTTGATAAATTTCATAATTACAAATACTCACAATACAAATACTTACAAAAAAATCCTGGTGCCTGGTGTTGGACTTTCTTAATGCAACATGGCACCAGTAAAAACTTTTCCAACATAGCAACCAGGCTTTTGTCCTCTACTCAGTGATGGCTTATAGCTATAGCTTATTATAGCTAGCTAGATCAAACTGAAAACATGTAAAGAAATCAATATTTCTTGAGGCAGTCTGAGGTTTGGGGTGATTTAAAAAAAAAAAAAAAAAAAAAAAAAAAAAAAAAAAAAAAAATAAATTAAAAAAAAAATTTAAATTAAAAAAAAAATTTTTAAATTTAAATTTTTAAAAAAAAAAAGTGGATTT
>CM075009.1:7721290-7731541 GCA_037576675.1 Pangasius sanitwongsei | reverse complement strand
TTTTTGGTTTATTTTTATTTTTTATTTTTTTTTTTTATAAAAAAATTAAAAAATTTATATAAAAAAATTTTTTTTTTGTCTTTGTTTGGTTTGGGTTTTTTAAAAAAAAAAAAAAAAAAAAAAAAAAAAAAAAAAAAAAAAAAACTTCAAGTTAACCACAATGTTCAGTGCAAACTATCTGTTTTAAAGTTCCAGTTTGACCTGACAATAGTGGATTTGAAAAACAAATATTTCCGACCGTCTTCAAAAATGAAAGTGTACTATAGCTGCAGCCCTACTAAAGTTTGTCATACCTGCAAGGCTACAGTCCCAGATACTACAACCTCCTCGACTGTAAATATCTGAAAAACAACAACATCTGGTGATATTTCATCCCTGTCCACTACAATAGCCCTTTAAAAGGGCTTGTCTTGAGTAGATGATCTTCCACGTTTGATTCAAGCACCAGATCAGGACATGTACAGATCTGTGAGTGTGGATTAGGAATTATTTTCAGCATCATCTAGAGAAACCAAATCTCTTTCTGTTAGCAAGGTCCACTGATCACAAGTGCCAAGAGAGAAAAAAAATACTTACTAGCCTGCTGTAATACCAATACATTAGTATTCAAGGTAGAATTGTCAATCAGGACAAAATCAAGCAAGTTAACCCTTTATCCGATATGAAGCTTTTCATTTTCGTGCCAACTTGAAAAGCCTAGCAAGTCCCAAAGCAAAATACCAAGGAATAAAACACTGCCAGCAGTTAAGAAACCCAACAGCAGCATCCACATGCAGGAAGCAAATCAATTCCTCAGGCAGTAAGTTTTCAAATCCTGTACTCTAATGTGTTTGAAGTGCAGACATTTATTAGAAAGTACCTGAGTGGTAGCCAGGCCATTGCTGACTGTGAAACTATTGATGGTGACCTGGATCTGGCCTTGGTTGATCATGTTTATAATGGCCTCAGCGGCTGTGTTCATAGGGATGACTGGCATGGAGAGGGCTCCATTGCTATCTGTGGACTCCTGGCTGTCACACTCCATCTGGAAAAAGGTCTCACATCATCAATGCAGTCACCTTAAAAAGCAATAAAGCACAAAGTTTTAAATGTTCTGGAAGTTCCTCACTTACTTTGATGACCTTGACATCCGGTAGGCTGTCTAAAAAGGCTTTGAGATCAATTCCATTCAGAACGATGCGATTGTCAAAAATGTGTCCGTTGGACTTGAAGTCAATCACAGCCTTTTTCTGTGAAGCAAACACAAATGCTCAAAAATGTACCCTTTGCCGTGACAACATTTTACATAACAGTATTATACTGGTTAAAGAAATTCATAAAATAAATTCTCTTGCCTTAAGGTGTGGGAACATGTTAGCGTGATCCCCAATAAAGAATGTATTAGGCATGTAGGCCATCTTCTCGGAATACTGCTCAGCCAGCTCAAATGGAGACGTCTCCTTATCAGTAATGATGTAGTCCATGAAGGGAGCTCCACTGGTGCCCGGGTAGCCAAGCCACATCGCCTGATGAGAAACCATTTTATTCACCAAAAGTTTTAAATACATACATTCATGCATATATGAATAATTCATGCCAGTTTTTTTTTTTTACCTGAATGGGAGCTGGGCGCAAGGCAAACAGCTCATTGCGGGCACCCTTGGTATAGCCATTCATGTTGACTAGGATGTGAATTCCATCTTGGTGGATCCTGTCTGCAGCTTTACCATTGCAGGGAATCTTATTTAAAAGATATACAATAACACAGGAATGTGAGCAACATTATCAGCATGGCAATCAAGACCAAAGCTATTCCAATCGGCCTTTATCGTTGCATGTTCTGACCTGAGAAAGATCAGTAAAGTGATGAGCCTCAGCCATCACTTTGACTCTGAAGTTAGTGCTGTCATCGGGACTAAGGGCATAGCAGAACACCTGGAAATAGAACTGAACCAGGTTAATGCAGTACTACACCCGTATTAATCACAAATACTCTGACAACTTCCAAAAAAATCATGCATTTGAGTTAATAAACTCACCTCAAACTTCTCAGAGTTATGCATGCCAGGAATGGACTGCATGAGGTGGGAGGTAGGGTGGTTGCCAAAGTCTGAGCTGACGTAGCCAACACGCAAACGCCCTCCACTTGCTTTCAGGTCCTTAGGATGCTCATAGGCAGGTTTATGAAGAGCATTGATCTATAGGGCAGACATAAGACAACTCTGATTTTTGGTGATAAGCTACAGGCAAATATCATAAGGCACTGTTCTGAGCTAGCTACTGAAATAGCCTAAAATATTAACCAAACTGTAACTCAACATATAGTGGATTTATAGGGGGTGGGAGAAGTCCTGTGCTGTAATGGACAGAACAATGTAACCAATAAGGTGGGCCAGAGGGAAGTTTAGATAAATTAACTTTATAAATGAGAGTCAGATAATTTTATTAAATACTATTCATGCATTTCTACATATAGTTTTAGGTTTCAGATAGAGAACTTACTTTATATAAACACAGCAAACCATTTTTGCACCCCACAAAAGTGCGATTCAGCTACTTACCTTATCCAAGCAGAGGTTGCCGTGTCTCTCAGCGATGGCTTTGCGGAAG
Source organism: Pangasius sanitwongsei (assembly GCA_037576675.1). NCBI lineage: Eukaryota > Metazoa > Chordata > Actinopteri > Siluriformes > Pangasiidae > Pangasius > Pangasius sanitwongsei. Next base: position 7,728,952 of record CM075009.1, on the reverse strand, counting down.
CCGTGGGAAAGAGGATACAACATGCTGTGATGAGGGTGCACTGAGGGCAGACGGTTCTTTTCCAACTGGTCAGCCACAATGCTAACCAACTTCTTCATGCGCTCATCGTAATCGGTCCAGTCACACACAATCTGAAAAGAATAATGGCTATAACCTCACTAGGTGTCATTTCTGCAACTGTTTTTATAATGCAAACAGAAAGGCAATAACATACATGTCTAAACAAACAATAAGCAAAGGTACTGCAATGTTGCAAAATATAAGCTACGGTTATCACATTAATGCATATCAACAATAGCCTGCGTATTGTCAAGGAACATGAAGGGGGGGAAAAAAAAAACAAAACAGCCTACATTGTAAGAGTTGTACTCATAATAGTGATAACAATGGAACTTCACTCATCAAAACTGGACTAAGAATAAATATCCAGATTATGCAAACAAAAGAGAATTAAACTGCATTAATGGGGCTGATTTAATGTGCATACCTGTAGGCAGTGAGCAAGGTTGCAGTAAGCATCTGGGAAGTCAGGTTTGAGCTTTAGAGCAGTGCGGTAAGATGCAATAGCTTCCGGAATATTCCCAGAGTCCTGTGGGCCAAAGTGCACAGATATATTCAAAATGGCATTAATTTAACTGTCATATCACATGCCATAGCGCTTATTGCCCAGCAACAAAATTGGTATCAACCTTGATATATTTACATCTAAACTAATAAACTGCTGTCTGATGTCTTTGCTTTATGTTATGGCCCTTTCTACCTACTGACAACAAGCCCGAGGTTCACTTGGGTTCTTACACAGAAACAATATACAGCAATATTTCTTTTGCAATCAGTATTAGGAAATTACCTTGTGTATTGAGGCCAGGTTGCTGTGAGCATCTGCAAACGCAGGGTTGATCTGAATAGCACGTGTGTAGCACTGCAGCGCCCCCTGCACATCCTGCATCTCCTTTAGCGTGTTTCCCATGTTGGAGTAAGCATCAGCAAAGGTGGGGCTGATCCTGTAGGCGTTCACAGAGAAAGAAAATGCATAAAAATTCTGCACACAGCATGAATGCCTAAAACATAATTTAAATCAATGAGCAGAAATGACAACATGCCTGATAGCTTCTTTGTAATGCATGAGGGCTTCCTGTAGCTTGCCCTGTTGCTGAAGGACGCTGGCCAGGTTGGAGTGGGCTGCAGCAAACTCTGGGAACACCTGTTCAGCAGACAGACACACACACACACGCACACAAGGAGCCTTCAGGAATATGCTTAGGAACATGGGTCACATAAGTGTGCACAGCTACTGCAGACAGGCTGGGAACAGAATACTTGTAGAAACTCTACCTCAAGAGCTTTCCTGTAGAGCTGGACAGCCTCTTCGATGTTGCCTTGCTCCCGTTTGATGTTGGCCAGGTTATTGAGCGAGTCAGCATGTGTGGGGCAAAGACGCAGTGCTGTGTTGTAGCACTCCTCAGCCTCTGACACCTAACAACACAGACTGTTTAGTCTTATACATAACATAACTTTTAATTATTCACTAAGACCTTTTTTTGCAATATTCTAAAATATTCCTATTTCTACTGGGAAAAAAAAACACCACCACTGAATTTACTTCACTATGCTGACATACCAGTCATCACTGGTACTGGTGTTTTCAAGAGAAATAATAATATTAACTTATATTCAGAACCAAACTGCATAAAGTCACAATCATAATTATTCCTTTATATCCTGAGCCACAGAAACTATATGATTGTTACTAATATAGTTTTGCTCTCGCTGCACACCCATCTGCAGGTGGGTTGTGTAATTATAAAAAGTTGTGAGGTGAATGTTTAAAGTTTAGCATACGTAGCTAGAACTTTACAGAGAAAAGTAAAGCTGTCTACTTCTGCAAAAGAAAGACAGCATATAAAAAACAAAACCAGAATGTGGCACTGTACAAAAACACAGTTCCTTACATTGCCCTTTTCCTTTAGAGCATTGGCAAGATTGCAGTAAGCGTCAGGGAAGTGAGGCTGCAGCTCGATAGCACGTCGATAGGTGTCAATGGCCAGATCTATCAGACCCTGCTCATAGTAAACGCAAGCCAAGTTGCCATGGACCACAGCATGGTTGGGGCTCAGACTGAGGGCTCGCAGATAACCAGCAACAGCTCTGTAAGGAACAACATTGCTGTAGATTAAAACTCAACACCCCATGGTGTACCAATTGCTTCACAGAACAATGATTAAAAAAATACTGTAGAAAAAATGAAAGTGTACCTGTCAAAAATGCGAGCTTCTTTAAGCACGTTGCCCAAGTTTATGTAGGCGTCCAAAAAATTTGGATCCAAGGTTACTGCCTACAAAGCAAACAAAACCACCAACAATGAATTTTACATCTAAATAAAAGTCACTTTGAGTGACCAGCATGCTGTTACTTCCGATGTAACATTTGGAAGCCCTCTTACCTTCTCAAAATGATGAATGGCCAGCCAGATCTCTCCCTGAGCATTGAACACGCAGCCCAGGTTGCTCCACGCCACGGCAAAGTTTGGCTGAGTCTCAATTGCCTTCAGGTAGCAAGCCTTTAACAGGTTAACAATGAAAACAACAGAAGGGAGAGGGACAGACAGGAGTAATAGAGCAGACAGAGGAGATGTGGGGTTGAAAAAAAAAATAAGAGATTGAATAAAAAGGAAGAAAAAAAAAGGGGTAGAAAAAAACACAGTTAGAATCTGCAATCCATAAAGCAAAAAGTGAGTCTACAGCGTGGGCTCGCAAGCGCACCATACTGCCGCGCTTTTTCCTGCGCTGCGCAAATCTGACCAGCACCTTCACCCTGACTGACATTTTTCAGTTATGGTCTCATCATTGGAAGAAACAGTATGAGACACAATAAAATAAGCAGGAACAGAGACTTCGTATTATGCAAAACTTACACATGGAAAAACAAATTCATACAAAAACCAAAGCCCTGACAGATTTAGCCAGACTGCAGTCACAACCTTAAATGCCTGTGCGGAGTGTAGGTGAAGGTCCCTGTAATGCAGGCGCAAAAAAGCCACACGGGCGGCCATTGTTTTGCCACGCCGTGGTCGCACTGTATTTGTTCGCCGCTTTTCGCTGCGCTAACGCCGGCTCAGAGAACAGACCTAAAGCCCCAGGCACTCCTGAGCCCACCAGACTGACACACTCTCTGGATCCAACCCGACCCTCAGGAACACAACAGAGTTCAAAGTCTGTTCAGGTGTGTTTGACTTTTTAGGGTTTATGATGGGCATAATACAACCAATTAAATTGCTTGCCAATAGTGTCCTGTAATGGGCAGGGGGTCCACTGGGTGCCATGCTAGCGGGCTAGACAGGCAGATCTGTAGTCCGCAGGCCGGGAGGGGAGGGGAAAGGGGAGCATGTGTTGCTCGCAGGCGCTTTTGAATCGCAATAGAGGGCGTTTTGTCGCTGCGCAACCCATGCGTCGCTGCAGACTCACAGCGCATCATCGGCTCAGCAGAACGCTGCAACTCCAAATCAAGAGGAAAAACAAAATGATAAACCAAAGCAACAGGAAAAAAATAATTAACAAGTAAGAGTTAGAGGGTTCTTACTGTGTTTTTGTTTGCTTATTGCATCCAATCCATATTTCTTTTAATTAATATGTTGGGCGATGTTAAGTTGTACAGAGGAAGTTTAAATAAAAACTTTTTTTTGGCAATTACTTTTTTTTCCCCTCTGTTTTTTTCTTTTGTTCTTCAAAGGTAGCCACAATACAGACGAACTCAGGCATGAAGGTTTTTTTTTTTTTTTTTTTTTTTTTGCTGGCATTTACAAACCCGTTACCATATTTTTGGACTTTGTCTGGGGGTAGCGGCCGCAGCTGGAAGAAGAGGAGAGGACTGATGCTGCCCTAGTGTTCCTTTCCGCCGGACCGCACCTACGCAGGAATAGTGTCACCCACCTGAAACCTTCTAAATAACAATATCAGTTGTGGAAGAAACCAAAAGAGACAAAATAAGAAAACAAGAGCGTTAGTAAAAGTTGACAATCAATACATTCGTTTTATATGGATATAAAAAAAAAATTCACAGAAACAAAAGTATAAAAATAAAAGTAATAAAATATTCTACTCAATTTTCAATCATGCAATTAACAGCAATTCAACTTTTAAAGTGATAAGAAAATGCTTATGAAGGGATGGGAGAGAAGAAAGGCTTTGTGTTACATTTCAATCAAAACGTTTATTCATCCTGTTTAAAGGGAAGTAAAAGGAGGGAGGCTAACTGGCTTGATCTTCCCCAAATGAACTGAAAACATGTCCTTAGGAATAATATTAATCATAGCATTAATGGAAACACAAAGATGAGAAAATCATTCCTTCCATCATTTTCCTTACTTTTTTTAATCTTACATGGTTCAATACATTGCTTGCTTTATCCTGTCCTGCCTTCTTGAATCCTGCCCAATGGGTAAAGAAAAAAGTCTGTGGTTTAATGATTTGTATCTAGAAGCATCCACAGCTCTGAAATAAAGAGGTCAATGCTTGTGCTGCGCGTGTAATTCTTTCTCTCTATCATCGCATCTGACGCGTGCAGTGGAGTGCAGATAGGGAGCTGCCTGCCTGGCACAGCCCAGGGCTAACGTCACAGTGTCAACAACTCTTAACACCACCTAAACCTCCCAAGTGCTACTGAGCCAATCTAGGTGGGAAATAAAAGAGGGAAAAGGGATATTTAAATCTTAAAATGGAGTACGTACAATGGCCTAGTTATTTACAAAAACACTGTGGAGCCCTTAATGGTATCAGTGAGCTTGGCTGGAGGGTCAGGCAAGCAGCTCTGAGCGCGCACACTCCACGGGCCCTGAGCAAGCGCGCGGGGGGTCGGAGCGACAGAGCTGACATGGAGGGGTGCTGGAACCCTGGTGCTCCTCCCCACTCCTCCCCCCTGAGGCAACAAATAAGAGGGCTTCTAACCTACAAGCAGAGAACTTTCTCTGCAACTTTAATACCCCACAAATTCACAATTAACGAGCATACTGGCTTAGTTAGGAGGAAGTAAGGCCTTTTTATTTGTGGGTGGAAAAAACCAACCTGCAGCGTCATCCAAAACGGGCGCTTTCAAAGAGATGCGAGTAAATGGCGATTCATTTGACAAATTAATGAAAATTTTATATCTCTGGGTTGGAAGCCATCTTATTTTCAGCATAGCAAATATCACTAACTTCATATCAAATCCATTGTGTTTTGTTCAAGACCGAGCCAGCATTATCCCTCCATAACTCTAAAGAAAAAAAGCATGCCAGAACAGCAATATCTGTTTAAAGATTCCCCTTTGGTGAGAGACAGAAGAACCCAGCCTTTCTTCCTATGTGAAGGGGCACTGACTGAGAAACTAGATCAGAATGAAGCACAGTGTTTAAAGGCAGCAAAGCAGAAGGAGTGAGAGAGGGCAGCAGGATGGCAATGGAGAAAATCTGGGTACTCTAAGCTTGTCATCATGTAATTAACCAAACAAAAAAAGGGGGGGGGGGGGGGCACTGAAGATAAAGAGTTCCCTTTAATCGTAATGATAGAGGTTGCTGCTTTCAAGTCTTAAATCAAAGCAGCCTGATGGTGTGGTACTGGCAGGTGCACCCACCGAGAGCATTTTCGCCCTTTGGAACTAATGGCACTAGCTGTGTTGTTAAATCTGCTGAACAGCAGAGTGAGTGGTGGCGTGGGGCTGAAGTGAAGGACATGTGTAAAGGTAGGAAGAAGAAAAGAGTAGAAAGCACCACATGTCTAGAAAGCAGAAAGAGGTCTTAGTGTTTGTTTGGGGTCAGGGAAGCACTCACTCCCAAAGCACAGCATTAAAAGAGTCATGAGGGAACTCAAAATTAACTAGTGTCTAAAGGAAAAAGCAAAGAAAACTGAATAAAGAAAAAAAAATAACACTGGACACCATGCACACGCTGACATGTCAAAACAGACCTTTGCCTCTTCCAAACGTCCAAGAGCTTTAAGAAGGTTGCCCAAGTCACTGCGAACACAATACAGATCCTGCAAAAATAAAACAAACATTTTTTTAAATTACATTTTAACTATAGAGCTGTTCAACATAATTAATTTGGATTAGTATTCAATATACTTTGCAGTTCCTTACTGGGTTGTACTGGAGAGCAGATACGTAAGCCTGCACAGCACCCTCCATGTCTCCTGCTGCAACCAGCGCCGCTGCCAGGTTGATGTAACCATCGATGAAGTCCGGCTTGAGACGCAGTGCGTGGCGATAATGCTCAATCGCCTCCTGCAGCTGACCACGCTCCTTAAACACATTGCCCAGGTTGGAGTAAGCCTCAGCAAGCATGGGATTCTGCTTGATGGCCAGAGTGCTGAAGTGAGCAGACCTGCATTCCAGGACAAAGCCCAAAAAATGAGCCAGAGGCCAAACGTTGGTGCAAAGGCAAAAACCCAAACCCAGTATCACATCTTAAAGACGTAACAGGCTTCAGCATAAAAGACCCAACAGCATTGAATGATCTCATTAAATGTAAAATTGAGGTAAAGGTAAATGCAAAAAAGCATTACTTTGGGCACATAAACTAAGCATTAAAACAGAAATGAAATCCCAATGCCCCTTGATTGTGACAAATGCGTTGGTTTCCCATGCTCACCAGTGAATTTAGCTTTTAGTCTTCCAGATGCACAAAAAGTGAGCATGTAACAGCTGCACACGCACACAAACGCATAGTCTGAATGTAAAGTGCAGGTGGAAAACACTGCAGCTGGAGCGAGTAAAGATGAAGGCTTATAAAAGAGCAGAAGGCTGTCTTGTGTCTTGTCAGTGAGCACAAAAAAAAAAAAAAAAAAAAACAGTGCAGCTGCGCCTCAGGAAGCCCATGGAGAGGACACTAGTCCTCCTAAAGAGTCTTACCTGTCAAGCCTGCGGCACTGGAAGTGGATAGAAGAAAGCAGCAGCAGAACACCGGTATTGTCTGGCTCCTGCCGCCACAGCTGCATGCAGTGGCGCTCTGCCGCCTCAAAATCACCTGACTGATACTCGCGGTGTGCCAGCTCAGCCAACCCTTGGAAGGAAAGCATACGTTTTGTTGGTTCTGTGGCACCAACACAACCCGAAAGGAGGAGGGGGAAAACAAGATGTTAGCAAAAATGGAAATGAGGCAAAAATAAAATGATAAGACGAGATGACAAATAACTATCATGCTTTTTAAATATAGGAGCATCACAAAACAAAACATGCTAATAATGACTGAGTCTCTCATAGTACAGCTTTATAAACTTGAGACAGATTATTCTTAGTTTTAAAAATTTATTCCGAGAAACTCATTCACAAAAGATGAAAAAATAAGCTATGAAAAAAAGTATTAATTGGAAAACAATTTAAAGGATGAATTCAGACACATAATGCAGTTTTAGCACTCGTTCACATGGAGAAGCTTGCACAATCACGTTGCACTCGTCTGCTTCTTCAAAGATCTGTGCTCTTTAAAACATCAGGATGACTACAGAATATACAATTTACTGTACTTATTTACAAATACTGAACTCATCCTTTAAATAAGAGAAGATGCAGATGGGGGAATTGGGGGGGGGGGGGGGGGGGTTTAAGAGAATGAACTTGACAAGAAATATTACTGATGCCAAAAAAAGCTGAGTCAAAAATCAAATCCATTACAACCAAATGAGCACAACA
>CM075009.1:7680946-7721190 GCA_037576675.1 Pangasius sanitwongsei | reverse complement strand
CCCCCCCCCCCCCCCCCCCCCCCCCCCCCCCCCCCCCCCCCCCCCCCCCCCCCCCCCCCCCCCCCCCCCCCAAGAGAATGAACTTGACAAGAAATAGTACTGATGCCAAACAAAGCTGAGTCAATAATCAACTCCATTACAACCATCTGAGCAAAACAAATATTTAACAAGGTTCTGTGTGCTCTTGCATGGGCATACGCCTAACCCACACACCTACATTAACGCTTGCTGCCGCTGTAGGGAATAAGATGTGTTTTAATGACACGTGCCATTCAAAGCTTGGCCACTTATCAATAACCATCAAAGTAACAAATTCAGAGTACTTTCGTATTTCTAAAAAAGCAGCTTTGCTCCAAACCCTCATCACTGGCTTTATATTTTAATCTCCATTAAACAACTGTGGCCACAGGTGACAATTAATAATAATAATAATAATAATAATAATAATAATAATAATAAGAGGAAAAAGAAGAACAACAATAATTATTAACAATAATAATTTTATCAACCACCAGAAATTAAAAGCTGAATTATCCTGCAAACACAGAGGTCTGTGGATTATGCAGGTCAACAAGCAGGAATTATTTCCTTGTTTGGAGTGACTGATTACTGAATAATGTATGACTGCATTTTTTTTTTTTTTTTGGCCCTGCACTTAGATAATCCTAGAAAGTTTTGCTTTCTCGCTAAAAAGATTGCAAAAAAAAAAAAAAAGCATACAAAATGTGTATATGCATTAATGAAAAGCATTTTCCTCAATTTTATTACCATCGCAACCATGGATACATTTTATACACTAAAGATGATCTTTTTTTCCATTTACTAATGAACTACACATTTGTACGTTCGATCCATGTGTGGTTATGGAACGTCCATGAAATAAGTTGGTTCTTGTTATCACTTACGTTACAGCAGCTGTAAACAGTCGCTCCCTCACCAGCCTTATTTTTCCTCTCTTGAAGTTAATCAGACAAGAAAAAAAATGCAGCTTACAGAGAAAGCAAAGAGTCCTCTGCACTTTTACTAAGACGTTCCCTAAATATACGTTTCTTCACAAAAACCTCACTTCACCATGTCGACATTTAGGTTTTAAACCTGTTTATGTGGCGCATCCGCCATGCTAGACCCTGTGTAAACTGTTGCTATAGAAACGGAATGTTCTAGAACGAGCGCATTAATATAAGCCTGTGATTAGTCTTGCAGCCGGAACTACAATCTGAGCTGCTATTACAGTGTATAAATTACTCAACACTTTCTGACCAATCAGAAGGCATAACGCGACAGGGCTGTGGTAAAAACCCGGTAAAGCGCGTGGCACTGGATACTAACGAAAATACTGATTAGCACCTGACCTTGAGGGCTTTGGGCTAACCTGTAAACTTGACAAGGAGCGAGAGATAACGTTGGCTAACAATATTTTCCCATCATTCATATAATTTTTGCAAACAATAAGAGTTACCATGCAGGTTAGTTGGTGTGTAATCGGGCACGAACAATCTGGCGCATATGGCGTCAACACTAACCGGAATTAACAGCTTTCACTCTAGATAATTATCATAGCCAAAGAATGACTGCATAAGTCTGCTGGTGTTAGACTACTGTTGGCTAGTAGTGTTAAGCACTAGGCAAGTAAATTAATAGATATGTAATATATTTACTATATTCAGTGTAAATGAATTAGCTTGTTGTCCAGTTTACCTGTGCTGTCGGCCACGTTTCCCACCGAGCTCGCCATCTCTCCGCCTGTCTTCGGGTCTTGCAGACTGGTCGTCAGTGTGACAATAAATAAGCTACTAGTTCAAATAAATACACACACAACTGCTGCAAATGGAGCCTATTCAGTTAAACAACATTAAAAAGTCCAACTACAGCATTAAATACAACGCTGTAACGTTAAACCAAATGATAGCCGAGCAGTTTCTTCTTTCTCCTTCTCTAGCTAGCAATGCTAATCAGCTAAATGAAAACCGATTAATTCAAGTCACAAGCACACACCAAACACCAAGTCAAATAATTCTTGGTTATTCTGGTGTAGAAGTAATACAAATTGGTTTCTATCCAGGTTCAAATATAACTGAAGGATTTGTAAAAATCGACTGTTCTAACGCTTACTTTCACCATCGCAGTTACTCTGCTAACAATAACCTGAAATAAAATGGCGGATGAGGGCGGGACTACTTTTGTTATAAAAGCTAGGTCCCTATTTGACCGATTTAAAAGATGCTTAGGAGCAAAAAAAATAAGACGTTTCTATAGTTATAAACTGCATACATTGTTTACGGTGAGTTGCGTAAGGGTCAAGAAGGTCTCGAGTTTTAAGTTACAAAAGAAAATATCTTTGGTTATAGGGCGGCGGAGGCACCCGATAAAACTCTAAGTCGTGCTTAGATTAACGAGGATTATTGTATCATTGCGCACAACACTGCGGCAAATCAGGAATGTGCCATGAGAAATTTTTTTCGGGGGGGTAGGAGGCTGTGTAGCTCAACCGGACCACTTTAACTCACACGGTAGATTTCCAGGTTGTCTTGCTGTAGAGAGAGGGATAAACGCGTAGTAGCTGGTGATATTCTCAGATATTAGCAAGTGAATAGTGCGAGACAGCGAAAAACACACCGGTACACACACCCTATACCCCCCTATTCATCTATGTATGTTTTACCGTGTAGGACTTGATAAGAGCTATCATCAGCAACATTACTTCTATATTTCAGCTCCAATCAAAAGAGGCTGGTGGTTTCTGTAAAAAGGTGGATGACAGAGGTTTGGTGTCTTAGACCAAGATTAGGTCACAGTAAAATCAATGATTTAGATACTCCAATTCTTTACATTAAAGTTCTTTTCTAACACAGAGAGATAGCAGTATTTTCCCTACAGAGTTAGGAAGAGGCAGAACAGTAAGTTTTATTCTGCCAAACCAGCCAAGGTCAACCATTTTATGTAGTACTATGATCACACAGGCATGTTTATAGAGATTTGTTAGGAACATGTACTTTAAAGTCGTTCTAGCAGCCAGCAGAGGGCAACAGAGGACAGAGGGCCAAACCAAGCTCAGTATGTGCACTTTATGCAACATAAATAATGGCTTCCAATTGCAGTTCTCTGAGCTATGTGCTGAACATGTTTCTACTCTTGAAAACTGATATTTAGATGTGAATCAGATTAAGTGCTATAAAATTATGGAGATGTTTCTGTGCCAGATATAAAAGCAATTGCACCAGGGGAAATACAAAGACAGTATTTCATCTGTGACATGAGGATAATGTGCTACACTGAAAAGCAAAACCTCCATTGCATTGCTCTTTTGTTGCTTCATCTCTTCACTGAAAATAAAGAGACCTGAAAATGAGCTGGTGGATTGCTTTTTTTAAAAAAAAAAAAAAAAAAAGAAAGAAATAAAAGCTGGTTTTGTGTCAGAAGTGAATGTAATTCTCCTCTACAATGCATTTCATTTTCATCAGTGCATTGTAGTTGTGAAAAAAATTAAACGCAATGGAAGGGCAAACTACATTCACTTCTGATGTGAAATCAGTATTTAATTCTTAAAATAGGGATACCACAAAAAAACATGCAATGTCTAGGCTACCCAGAATTGGAACTGTGAACCACTGGGTGCCAAATACCTTAAACAATATGAAGCACACTGGACACAAAATATCACCCACTGGAATGCACATTTTATATAATTTAAAACCATATCTGTGCATTATTTCACAGTCATTTTTACAGTAAGGCTGCATGTGTGTACAACCACATGTATAATTATAAATTTCCTTTCCACCTTTTTATTTGGGAATTCCCCCTTACAGACAATGTGAAGGAATGCATAGTAACCTATAAATCTATTTTAATTACAGGCTTCGGTGCATATAGTCATACATAACTATTATAACCTTTTTCATACTTTTCCTTCAATAAAATTCTGTTCAGGATATCATAATCACAGTCACAGTAGGAAGTTGAGACTTTTGATCCCATTGTCCACTGCACATAACTGCACAACTTTCAATTGACACTTTTTTGTTACAAGTTATTTTATTTTATTTTATTTATTTATTTTTTTTAAATTATAGTTGTGCTTTATGGTTGTTGTGTTTTTATTTTTTAACTTGATATTGCATGTAGTACCAATATTCAGTCTTGAGTTGTACTGCTTTACTTATTCTATTTATTTATTATTTTTCTGACAATGTGCTATTATTACTGGTCTGAAATTTAATTTCAGCTCATCTCCCATCTAGTGAGATTTGGCAGCAATATTGTCCACCTCTCTCCTTCACTATTCCATTTCTATTCAGAAATGCTATGTTTCTTTTCTTTCCAAAAAAAAAAAAAGAAAAAAAAGAGCAAAGCAAACACACCCCCAACCAATTCACCCCGGCTTCTTGCCCAACCTCTTGGCCTGATTGACATGTCAATAGAGCCCCTAAAAACTCAGACCTGTGATGTGAGAGTCTCATTAACTTCCCATGTTTTTCTCTTCTCTCCCAGAGTCCAAGTGCAACTTTGTTTGCCTCTCGGCGGCTCTGTATGGGAAGGGGTTGACATCATCGGCCCTGATGAGGCGGCAGTGTGTGCTTAGTGCACCCCAGTTCAGTGTGGGAGTTTACCTCCATTCCCTATTTGCCTACTGTACTGCTTGGCTGTTGCCTTGGGAAAAAAAAGCTCTTTGTGGGGAGTGATGTCATGGCCATGTCTTTAGCAATCGCATCTGACATGCTTTATCTTTGTGCACGCCTGCTCCTGACCAGGCTAGGATGGCTTTTGATATGCCAGTGTCACTTTTTCCACCACGTCAATCCTTTCACATGGAGATATTTTAGGAAATGCAACAAATCCTCTCTACCTGATTTCTATTTGCTTGGTATTTAAACATAGATGGTTGACAATACAATACAAGAAATTAATGGAGCAGAGTGATTTGGGTAATTTAATGTTCTGCTTATTACACTACTTTCAAAACAATAACCAAGTTTATTTAATTTCTAGTGATTTTAAGTTGCATCTCACAGTTTAGATGTACAAATATAGTTAAAGTAAAATCGCAGCTTTGGTGGAATTGGTGGAAAAAAAGAAACAAGTGCAATATAGTTGCAGAGTGCTTGTATGTTTTCATATGGTGTTCTGTGTGGATTTTATACTTAATATAATATGCATTTGAGGGGGAAACTGTTTATCAGGGTTAATAGTCTATTATACTCTATCTTTATTTGTTGGCCATGGCATCATCAGTGGGAGACACATTATTAGGCATTTAGAGATTCTGAAGAGACCCCCAGGGGTTGGTGTGTCTTTTTGTATAATAGCAATAGTTTACCTGAATAATGAAATATGAATTATGCCCAAAAATGTCATCTTTGATCTACAGCATCTATAAATGGTCAAACTGTGTTCCATGGCTCTTTAGTTTATAATAGGCATTAATTATTATGAGATGATGCATGAGCATAATGTCAAAATTAGTGGAATTGGTGGAAATTTCACCAAAGCAGAGCACGCAAGAAACACCTAAGTGTGCTTTTGATGTTTTGCTTCCATCTCTTGCTGTTCAAAGGTAACTGAAAACCACTGAATGAATGAATGAATGAATGACAAAAAAAAAAAGGAATAAACCAGTGATGTTTAACACATCCTACAGAGTTCCTATAGAATACACCATGGGTCTTCAATCGTATCCCCAAAGGACTTGTGTGTGGTTGCAGGCTTTTCTTCCAGCCAAATAGGAGCCTCACCTAATAGCTGATAGAAGACCAAGATCATCTGATCAAACATGTGGAATCAGGTGTGGCTTCTGCTTAGCTGGAATGAAAATCCGCAGCCACAGCAGTCCTTTGTGGATAAACGTGAAGACCACAGGCATACAGTAATGGTCATGTGATACTCTTGATGTAGGTATAATGACCAATTCTGTTTTGTTACTAGAAAGAATCCATATATATTTACCAAGCAGTCAAACCTGACACTGAGTTCTCCACCTTGTGCCAGAGGGATGAACATATTCAAGCAAGATGGGTCTAACAAAAGCTTAATACATTTGTATTGTTATGAATGAATTTGCCTCTAGAGGGCCAACATGACATTGCATTCCTATATTTCAAGGCCCTGCTAATATTCCACAGACTCACCTATGAAAGAGTCACATCTAGAAAGAATGGACAGAAAAATAACACGTTATTACTCCCGCAAATGCTCAATAAACTTCAAGCATGAGTATTCTGGCCTCTCTGTGTAAAGGTATTTTATGACTGATTCTTTCAGAGGAACTCACAGCCATTTGAAGACTCTTGGACTTCCTCGAAGACAACATGATGTTAACAGCTGCAATCCAACGCATAACCTGTTTTCTAATAGGCAAATCACCAGATCAATCCACTCTCAGGACACACTACCTCCTTTCTGCTTATTCCTGTACAACACAAGAAGTCTGAACTCAAATTCATCCAGAGTCAGTTAAAGCTTGTTCTGTGCAGCAGCATGATTCAGCTTCAAGTCAAGTCCAATCCCATATCCCAATTTGACCCATCCTTAAATGTCTGTGGTCCCAATGATGGGTGATAGAAAAGACTTAGTGACAAAACACAGCGAGTGCCAGCTCTTAAATGTCAGGTGTTAGCTGTTTCATTCACACCTGTAGCCTCTAGTTAATGCAGTTCCTACATGGGGGAAGTGATGCGCAAGTTTTATAACCTTATATTTTGTGGTTAAATTTTGTTTTTGCCCAGACAACACAAGTATGTGGGATAATGCCCCCTTTTGTTTGAAGTCTAAAGCTGTTTTATTGCTTTGGAATGGGAAATTGTTGCATGTTTCCTGTAGATCCATGGCTCATAGACTTTAATGAAGTCTTGCCTCAAGCTATTGTTCAGGTCTGGAACTGGACGGCCCCCAGATTCCCATGTGGCCATATTTAACTCACAAATGTGTTTCTTAAGTAACTGCATATGTTTCTCTTTTTATACTAAAGTAAAGTGAAAAAAAAAACATTTTGGGTATTATTACACCAATTTTTCGAGACCAGTCAGTGCCATAACGCTCTTAAACCTAATTATTCATCAACTGTGAGGCCGCTATATAACCCTGACCCCTCCTGGTCCTCAAAAAAAAGAACAGAAAAAAACTCACTCCTTCACCCCGAACATGCTCAGATGTGTTAGTCATTGTCACCATTGATTACACTGTATTAGAACACTAATACGTTTGTCATCTAATAACACACAGAATATAATACATCGGCGCAGTTGAGATTTAGGGGCTAAACAGTGAGATCTGAGCTCACAACCTTCTGTCTAGCCATTAATACAGAACGTTACCCATTCAGCTAATGTCTCCTACAAAATACACATCCCACCTATATTACAGAATTCACTATAACATTACAGCCTCCCCCCCTCCCCACAACACACTAGGACTGCAGAGTATATTGATATATGATTATAATTGCAATGTCAAGCCACAAACACAAAAAATTATTATTATTAATAATATTAATAATAGTAGTAGTAGTATTGGTATTCTAGTACTAGTATTCTTATGAAAAAATGAATGAAGGTCCACCTTTAACTGTAATTTATCTCCATTTCACCAGGCTTTTTATGATACAGTGGGTAGCACTTTATTAGGAACACTATACAAATACTGGGTAGGGCCTGCCTTTGCTCTCAAAACAGCCTCAGTTCCTCATGGCATCGATTCCACAATATGTTAGAAACATTCCTTTGAGATTCTGGTCCGTGATTTCATTCATTTTCAGGTGCACTTTCATGCTGCGAATCTCCCGTTCTACCACATCCCAAAGGTGTTCTATTGGATTCAGATCCAGTGACTGGGAAGGCGAATAAAGAACATTGAACTCAAACCATGCTTTGTGACATGGTGCATTATCATGCTGGAAGTAGCCATTAGAAGATGCAGGATGGGTAAATTGTGGCCATGAAGGGATGCACATTGTCAGCAACAATACTCAAATAGGCTGTGGCATTCAAGCGATGATTGATTGGTATTAAAGGGCCCAAAGTGTGCCAAGAAAACATTCCCCACACCACTTCACCACCTCCACCAGCCTGGACTGTTGACACAAGGCAGGTAGGATCCATGGATTCGTGCTGTTGGGATCAAATTCTGACCCTACCATCTGTGTGCCTCAGCAGAAATTGAGATTCATCAGACCAGGCTACTTTTTTTTTCCAGGCTTCAATTTTCGGTTTTGGTGAGCCTGTGCCCACTGCAGCCTTTCTGTTCTTTCTCTGAAAGAAGTGGAACCGAAGGACGTCTTCTGCTGTTGTAGCTCATCTGCCTCAAGGTTCAATGTGTTGTGCTTTCTGAGATGCTTTTCTGCTCACCACAATTGTACAGAGTGATTATCTGAGTTACAGTAGCCTTTCTGTCAGCTCGAACCCGTCTGACCATTCTCAGTTGACCTCTCTCATCAACAAGACGTTTCCATCATTTATTCCCCATTTTGATGGTTGATGTGAACATTACCCAAAGCTCTTGGCCTGTATCCGCATGATTTTATGCACTGCATTCCTGCCACTTGATTACATAATTGAATGAATGAGTAGGTGTACAGGTGTGCCTAATAAAGTGCTCTGTGTGTGTTATGGTTGCAGTGGAAGTTACAATTATAGAGCCTAGGACATTATAAAATGTGTCCTTACAATTATATAAAGAAACATAATGACAAAACACAGTGCATAATAATAGATGGAAAAAAGCCACAAATACTTTTGGATTGTTATTGTAGTTCTGAATTTGTGATGAATGTGTAGCTCTCTGACAGGCTCTCGGACGGAAACTCCCACTAATCCTGGTTTTGCCATTTCTCATTGGGATCTGTTTTAGAGCTGTGACGTCCAGAAAGCCATACAGGCCAGGAAACCTGCAGTGGAGTCAAGAGGATTAGAGGCTCTTTCTGTGTGTGTGTGTGTGTGTGTCTGTCTGTCTAAAATGCTGAAAGTTTATTTTTGTCTTATACTGCATGTATTGTCACACATTACATGCTTTTTTGGGAATATCCTATAATATTTTTCCAGTAAAATGCTGGATATTTTCCCATAATCACAAGAAAAATCTGAACTGTTTTAATATGTCACCCAGCTGTGTTTTCTTCATGACTGTGCCTGAACACTAATTGGTATAATTTCATTTTACCATGGAGGTGTGAACGTTAATGTGCTTCCACGCCTTATAATTATGTGACAAATACATCCATAATTGACCAGTAAAAGCTGACTTTTCTTAGGCAGATAGAAAATGCTAAGAACTAATCTGGAAGAAAGATTCAGCATCTCAGGTGTCCTGCCAGCAGCAGTTGCAACATATTCGACTCAAGTCCAGCCATGTATGAACAAGCCCATGTTGTCCCTCATTTGCTGGTGGAAATTCATCCCACTTTCACTTTCTCTTCCAGAAAAAAATAGATAACAATGGCCTGTCCCTTGTTGCACCAGTTGTGCAATGTTCTGTACCTTGTGAGACAGTATGTCCAGTGAACATGCTGGTCGTGCCCAGGGCAGAAATTAATCTTCACTTTTCCTTTCAGGTTATCCTGTTTACATTAGTTTTTACTAATGTAATTAGAGGAAACAGGCCAAATGTACAACCACCAATTCAGGCATTACCCATATTCAATGGCGTGTAATGTACTCTGACCTCTTCTGACATCCATTCCAATTTAGTCTCGAAAGAAATATATGAAGTGAGTTTTGTTGTGTATGTGCGTGTGTGTGTGTGTGTGTGTTTTGCTCAGTGTGAGCTGCTCTTATGTACCCCTGAGAAGCGGAAACAGAGTTGACCGATGGCAGCCCTGGAACAGCAAAGAGGAAGTTGCAGGAAAAAGGCGTCAACATCACCTCAAGCTGCAAGCCAAATGCAAGGCAATTAAAACAGCAGGCATGTTCATACTTATTTCACATAGAAGACAGAACCATGAAATGCATTAAACTTTAAACCTCTGTCCCATGGAATAGAGGTTCTCAAACATTTTGCAGCCTGGAAACCCCTTAAATATAAAATAAACTCCACAGACTCCCTCAGCACAGATTTATTTAAGAATATAGGCCTTATCCTGTATTAGACTACCTGAATTTCCCTTCGGGGATTAATAAAGTTTATCTTATCTTATCTTATCTTATCCAACTAGTCACATATTGGGAGGATTATTCAAATATGTACAAGACTATACTGGCTATTTATGAGAGTCATAAAGCTTTTTAATCGTGAACTTTCTACCAGCAGAATGCATTAGATTCAAGTAACCATTATTTGTAGGCTTACTTGTTTTTGCATTATCGAAGTTTGAATTACACCCATTGAATTCAAGTGACCAATTAGACAGGTTAAATATTGGCTCTCAATAATAAATATAATAATTTTAATAATGGTGGGTTGTGATTTTCACCACTGCTGTGATTTCCCTGGGTTCCCTGGACCCCGCATTGAGGACCACTGCCATAGATAATACATAAAAAAATACTGAGTTTGAGACACATTTCACAAAATAAATCCAATGTAGATTGATATTTCCAAATGTGCTGTTGTTTGGTTCTAACATTTATTGCATGTTGTACTCAGTGGTGGTCCAGGCTTATAATTGGTGTTTGCTGCTCAGGAGGCCTTGCCTGCATTATAAATGGGTTGCTGCTAAAACAACCGCTATCAAGATGTGAAAATAGAGACAGAGACAGCAAGTCCTTGTTTACCAGTAGCTGAGACAGAGACAGGGTCTGCACTTTCACCATGCTGTATATAGACCAGCCCAGATTTAGACTCCACTTTGTTTAGCACAGTATATTCTGAGTCTATACATAAGATATAATTTAATAATTACAATTAGACAAATAGGGTTTTGGAGGAACTGTTCCCAGACATGTTTCAGAATGGTCTGTTGTAACAGTTTTTATTTTGAACACAGTGTATGCTTTTTTAAAGACTTTAAGGTGAACTGAAATTACTCTTGTTTACCCATAACACATACCCATTAGTCATGTATGTGTGAGAGAGAGTCTTATGGGTCAGTACTATGTGTTATTCAGATCTAGTATGTTGGTTAGTATAATCCTGCCCTGCTTTTCAACCCTCTTTCAGTCTTTTCTTCATCACTCAGACGGAGGAAGCTCATGTCGCTGTGACTTGTTTGTGTACATGCTAATTGCAGGGGCTTTCTTTTTCACGATATAAGATACTTTGGGTTCTTTCCAAAATAACCAGCAAGAATGAGAAATCACTTCTGATTGGTAGCCCATGTTGTATATCTCAAATTGGGGGGTCGGTGATTCCGTAAGAGAAATTTTCAGTGTTGGTCATTTGAGCCTTCTTGGCTCATTAAACCTTCTCTTTCCCTCTCACAGGAAACAAAAACTGATCAAGCATTAAATTCTAATGTTACACAACCCCACCTGTACCTCCCCCTTGACGTCAAATCATGTTCACTACTCAGTGTGGACAGCTGCCTGGACTGAATGTACTTTCTCTCCATTTTCCCCCAGTACAAAGTAGATTTAAAACCCTCTTTACAATAATTTTCAGCTTTCAGCAAATTTTGAGCCACTGAAAATGACTTTGCATAAATGTCACCTCAAAAGCATGTGTATGCTCTGGCTTCCAGACACATCAGTGATGATCTTCTAAATCCCAGACTAATAGCTAAGGATTAAGGCCAGAGAGCCCATAGAAGAAATCAAATTATCTTGTTGTATCATCTTTGCAAAGAGTCCGTCTAAGTGACATGTAGGTGAAAAATGTCCAAGCTACCAGTTCGCCTACATCTGAATTAAATTTTATGGTTAAACTTCCACTTGCATGAGTCCTTGGCCCTCATGAAAAACATATACAGTAGGTCTATATTAGCACATATCAGTATATTGAGGTTGTAATCTGAGTTTCTGACCACTGGCAGGCTCAACAATAACTCATAACTTCCAAATAGGAATCTTTGTGCATTAGGAGAATGTTATTAGAATTGGCATAATTTACACAAGCGACATGTCCCAACTACATTATGATACGCCCATTTTTGTTCCAATTGCTTTAATTAAAAAAAATGTAATTGTTTAAAAAAAATTCTATAATAATTAACTGGAAACTGGTTAAACCGCCTCACAGCTCCAGGGTTTCTGGTTTGATCATGAACTGTCTATAACCTGAGCATGTCTGTTACATGCTAACACAAAGGTTTGTGTCACAAATGGCAATACGAGCACATGTATCAAGAATTATTTAAACTACAGTATTATATAGTTTCAAATGCAAGGCAAGGCCTCATCCTAGTTGTAGTTGTCATTATAATGGCCAATTGCTCATCCTGTGAGATCGTGTTGCTTGGTTTACATTCTTTTTCTTCTAACAGGCTCAGTAGGACACAATTGAGGTGAAGTAAACCATAGTAACTACATTCCAAAAATGGATGTCTTAAATGTTTGTTTATTTACATTTGTTGATTGTATTAAATGTTTTAAAAACCTGCCTCATGGAACCTTGGGAATCCCTGGACCCCAACTGTGGGATAGTTACCAATCTAGGTGTACATATAAATCCTGCCTCAGTTACACTAGAGTTGGCCACTGTATCTTTTCAAACAGTTTAACGTGACCACTAACTGACTAACTAATCCAATTCTGAATGGACAATATAGCAGTTCCACTGACTACCGTCGGTTGACTAGACAGGGAAAGCATCGCTAATCATTCCTTCCTCTCCAGTGAAAGCACTCTCTATTGGGTTCTCTGGGATTTCTGGCCAGTGGATGGCTGTGACATTGCAGCAATCTTCTTAGCGTTGTTATTGGTGGCATTAATCAAGATTAAGGTGCTGACTATAGCCAGGAATAGCAACAAAAACCAGGACAAGCAACAACAGTGTTTTCTCATCAGCCCACCAGTAAACACTGTACAGTCAGCTTCAGAGTTTTAGCACCTTAATGAATATGGACAAAAATGAACAGAAAATTAGTAAAACATTCAGTAAGTGATATTTTGAACATTTCAAACACATAGGGAGGCTGTGCAGTGCAGTTAATAATTAAAGAAGTCTCCATGGGAGAGATCTGATGTGATGTCTAACATATTTGGAGACCAGTCCTCCATGCAGAACATTTTAAGCATTATATAATTTATAGGTTTGCAAATGTGGACACCATCTTCAATTCATAAAACAGATTTGTAGTATAAACCTGGAGACTGAGATAGTCATTGCAAAACAATGATTTGTAAGTGTGTTTGGTATCCTTATCCTGTTGAAAGATCCAGCTATGGGCAAATCCTAACCTCCAGGTAGAGGTAACTAGGTTTTGAACTGAAATATGCTGGTATTTAATAAAATTCATGATGCTGTCAGTTGCTTTGCCTGAGCAACTAAACAGGCCCAAAGCATCAATTATTCATCACCATATTTTACCTTGTTTATGGAGGTTTTACACCCAAACAGTATGAGGAGTCAGTATGATCATGCGTTATGGCAAATGTTGATCATTTGTCATGGCATGTTTTCCTAGCAAATTTTCAACAGTCTTTTTGTGGAGGGTTTCCCACATGATGACAGATGACAAATGGACTTTACATGTGTCCAACCTAATATTTAAATATTTCATATTTCACATATACATTACAGCACAGTGAAATTCTTTTCTTCACATATTGCAGCTTGTTAGGAAGTTGGGGTCAGAGCCATGATTCGGCAGAGAAGGTTAAAGGCCTTGCTCAAGGGTCCAACAGTGGCAGCTTGGCAGTGCTGTGGCTTGGGGCAGGGAAACAGAAATTGGTCAGAGACAACAACACAACTTCCACATGCACATTGCTAGACTTGGGGACTGTAAGGCTGGGCACCTGTACTGTGCAGTTCTCCTGCTTAACAGCTCATCACTTGGCCTGTGTTTGGAGAATTCACCAGTCAGAACTGCTCTACAGCAGGGATGCTGCTAGGCAATGGGCATGCCATGAGCATTGCCAAATCAAACTGCTTTTGTGCCAAAACGAAAATATCTACATAGAACTAAGTACCATTTATCATCAGCTATCACATGAGGGAAGGAGTGCATACCACCATCATGGCAGAAAGCCGGTGAGTGTAGTTATAATAAGCACTTACTTTATCTCTCTATGTTTTCGGTGTTTTTATGCGCGTACTGTGTCATTAAGGGCCTGCTGGATTTTTTGTAGCCTCTCGGTTCAGAGGCTCCTCTTTCTTATGTTCTTATCTTGAGCACCTGGTAGTAAATGCTGAAAGAATTAAAGCTAAGGCTGAACCATGTCATTACAGCGCCAGAAAAGAAGCTCTCCTCCTAAAGTGCCTGGAGTCTTTTTAATGCTGAACATGCGCATCTACCTTGGATTCATCTTGTGTCATAATTTCACTGTCCGTTCCAAAAAAAGATAGCCTAATGGCACTTGATATGTATGGTGGCCTTCACATGGTCAGATTTTGACATTTTCTGCTATATACTGCATATTTCTGAGCATACAGTTTTCCCTGAACTGAAATCTATAGCATTTTAAAATCTATTTATCCTCAAAAGTGACAAGAAAGAAAATTGTATTTATAAGATTCCATTCAAAGTCTCCTAAAAGACATCCCACATACTACATTTGGCTCTCAAAACTACATTTATAACTTAATCTAGTTTCAGAAAACATTACTGCCAAATTTTAAAGATCTATAGGTTTACAATGGGAAATGAGTTATCACTTTGATTACCAGCATCATTCATCCGTCTCAGTTTCAACCTAATGTAAAAGTCACTTGTGCCATTTAAACTCTAGCCTCATTGTCATCTCTTCACTCAGCTATCAGCGTTTGCTCATAGCATTGGTGAGGAAATAACCACTGATTAATTAAGTCAGTTCGGATAAGTCGACTCTATTTCTTGTTGTCTTTTTATTAGTTCATTTAAACATTTTAACACTGTCCACTATACAGAGTTTCTAAGCACTGTTTTGATGATGTGACTGCATAGACAAAACTGATTAGCTAAATCCTTACCCAAGATGATCTTTGCAGCCAGCCAGCCAAGTGAAGGTTAGAAATTAGCCTAAATAAAATCATTTCCATGTCCCTTTGGTAAAATATATTTATGGTTTTTTTTAAAGTAGAGGTGTCAATGTACATTATGAGAAGAAAATCATTGGTCAAAACCTGGTTTTTCATCGTTTTTGGCTGTTTTCCAAAATTCAGCCACAGCTATATTTAACAGGGTTTACCCATATCAACACATATATTTATGTGGTGTTTCAGCACATTTCAACACAAGGCTTGCATGATGCATCAAATAGGGCTGACCAATATATTCCCAGATGTCTTCTGAATGGCAGGTTTTATCTAAATACAAACATGTGACTACACTTAGGATGTGTTGGTGGGGTGGGGTGGGGGGGCTGGAGGGGTGATGAAAGATGAACAGGCTTTTTCAGTGTTTGAGTGCGTGGATCCCTTGATGTTATTCGTTAAACCCTGCCCCATGGTAATGGTTGCACTGTAATAGGGATATATAGGAGTACTCAAGCATGACTCAAGCTTGGCCTGTGTCCACACAAGCCTTACCTTTAATGTTGTATATGTCTCCGATTTTCATTTCACCGGAGTTACCTGTGACTGACCCCACTTGGAACTTTACCACACAAAGAAACTTTTTTATGAACTTTTAATGTCCTGGACTTCAGAAATGGTGTCTAATCTAACAGAGGAGTCTGTTTATCCTGTGTGAAATTGCCTTAGCTGTGACTTGGTAATTAAAGACCAGGCAATAGGTCTAGATTCCTGTGTTTGTGGTGTTATTAGTTACTCATTAGAGAGCTAATGACCACAAAGAATATCACACATGCTGCTTTTAGAAATAATTGTTACTATATTTTTAGACAAATTTTCAGATCTTTTTCATTTTCACCCAATGTATTTGTCTGACGTTTCTAAACTTATGTGCTACATGTGGCCATTTTGAATAACAATATCATCAGCCTGGGTGAAACCTGCAGACAATTCCTCTTGTCTGCCACCACATCAGAGGGCATACCTTTGTTTTATAGGTCAGTTTTATCAGTGTGCCAAGTTCTTTGAATATTTCGTTAATGGAGGTTTTAGCAATATAACTAAAGCGATGTCTAGACTTTATTTTACCACAGGTCATAATAAAAGACATGTGACCCAAAAAAGACAGTAGTTACATATGGAAAGTATAAATACACTAACTCAAATTGCAAAATGTTAATTTTGCTAATACTTAGTAAAACCTTTTCATGACTAACAGATGAAATGGTTTCCATTAACTTTGTCACTGACCAGCATTGGTTAGCATCACTAGATAAACAAAATCCCATAAGCACTATCAATATATACACATTGCTGTATCCTACACAGTCTGTCTCTTTTTACAATCAACAGACAGGTGTGGACTATCAACAACAGGATGACCGTGATCAACTCCTCCCATATCTCCTGCTGACTTTCTCTCCGTGACCTATCCAGAGAACGTCCATGCTGAAGGGAGGCAGGCCCTGCTGGGTCTATTTCTGGTTGAAGCACATCAAGAACAATATTTACATGGCACCAATGGTTGGGCTTGATAAATAACCACTCTGAAAATTTAGGCCATCGGTGATAACCTGAAACTGCTGAGAGTTAAACTTTGACCCTGCTTTAGCCTTGGAATCCTGGGTTTTTAGCTAAGCTTAACCAGAGCAGGATCTTTCCTAACCTCTTGTATCTAATTACACTTGACCAACACTAGCTTTTCACATCAGATAGCTGAAAGAGTGTTGTCTGTGCTCATGTAAATAAGGACACAGGGCTTTGTTTAAAGTGATACCAGCTGGGGCAGCTTTGCCTCAATCTGATAAAGTGCTACGAACCACACGCTGACTCTCTTTACTCTTTATATGACGATGATACACGGAGCAATTGTATTTCAGGTTCTAACTAATGAAAGCTTGAGGCTGGGTTTTTTTGTCTGAGGAAATAAAATGTGTGAGATGTTACTATAGAAAGTCCATGTTGTGGGGCAATATATTATTTTGGTAAAGCAGAGTGAGGGACTTTCTGTCCATTCCTCAGCCTGACAAAGAGAAACAGCAAAGAGTAAGAGAGGTGTTGATGTATTTGAACGTGCATGGGGACGAGATGAACGTGAGGCCGCAGCCTGCGGGAAGGTCTCTGCTCTGGTTTCCCTTTTTTCTCATATTTTCCACCGTCAGGGGCCACACAAACAGTAGACTGAAAACAGATAGGAATATCATGTGGGGTTGGAATGAAAGCAAACTGACAGGAAAAATAGAGATTCAGTTCTGTTTTTTTTCCCCCACCAGAAGAGACCCAGTATATGTCACAGGGAAGTATGGTTTAACTCCATATTGAATACCAGACTGTACTTTTCCCTGATGTTACCATTTCATCATAGTAGTTTGGTCTTAAGAAAGTAAAAAAAAAAAAAAAATTGTGTTTGTGGTGGGGGTGTGTGTGTGTGTGTGTGTGGGGGGGGTAATAGTTGATAATAAGTGTAATTTGGACAGGGTGGTGGCTTTATTGAGAGGGTTTTTTTTTGTTAAACAGAGCATGGTCTCTTATTTACTCAGGCTCAGACAAAGCAACCTGGCAACAACATGCCCAGTTTTCACTTCACGCTGACCATCGCTACCCTGCCAACACTGGTCACCCCTCCCTTTGTGCATTTTCCCTTTCTGGCCGTGCCAAGCACACTGGAGCTCTTTTTTTGGTGCAGAGAGTGTGTCTACACATTCTCACAAAAGCAGAATAACTTGACCCAAACCCCACACCCAGCACTGTCACTGATTTTATTGACTCAAACAACACAACACTGTTGTGAACCCATTTCCTCTTCTAATATCTCACTTTGGGCATGTGAATGCTAAATTGTGTTGATGTGGACTGAAAATGTGATTGAGATTCATGCATGTGCAAGGGCAGTATCTAAAAAAGTGGCGATCAATTGTCACTTTTTCACCAGACAGAGTAGTACAGAATCCAGATCTACATTATGTACAGGTGTTAGTTTCCCATCACATACTGGCAGTGGTCGCTTGGAAGGTCATGAGTTCCCTGCTAAGCTGCCACTGCTGGGCCCTTGAGCAAAGCCCTTAACCCACAACTGCTGAGTTGCATAAATGAGATAAATGTAAGGTGTCTGCCAAATGCTGTAAATACTGTAAATACTGGTACACATGAAAGTGTGAGGTTCTTTTTACATACCCACAAGATACAAGTTGCCAGCAGGAAACTACTGACATCGTCCAAATTAGCAAACAAGCTGCATGCTACATTGTTGTGACATAAATTGTGCACGTCATGCTGATATACATACATGTGCTATCAGGGTTGACTGACACAAGGGATGTCTGTGAAGTGACTATTGCCTTTGACCAATCAATGGATTACACAAGATTACAAAGTTGGAACTTACTTTAGCCCACTTAGTGATCTTGGTTCCAGGGTAGGAAGGTTAACCAAATTCAGTCTGAGTGCATGTCTTGGTATGGGTCACTTAATGAAAATAATAATAACACATCTTTTTGGTATCTTTTTTTAATTATCATACTGTATCATGCTGCGGTGCAGAAAAGTGTTTAATAGGTGTTGGAAATTGGTAGAGAGTTGGCTCAGCTCCTTTTTTGAAATTGCAGTAATGTATACCAGTGTCGCACGCGATGTGCCCGATGTGCCAGAACAAGCTGGTGTAGAGTGAAGCGGCACAGACACATGAGAGCATGTTTAACAAACATCTTGGTGGCACGGGCCAAAGGCAAACTGTATTGTTATGCACCATTTTAGTCCCGGTGAATGGAGAATGGAAAAGACTAGTTGAATGGAAGGCCCTGGAGGTAAGAAAAAGCAAGAAAGACTGAAGGGGCTTAGACCAGTAATGGTCCATCCAAGGCCTGCCATCCATTTCCTCGTGTCTTCCTTTCAATCTTAAACTTGGTGGAAGTACCAAAAATGGAGGGGATGGGGGCTGAGTTGGTTTCTAATTTCTGTTTTCCCAAACCTTGTTGGACCATCAACACTGGTGACAGTCATTTGTCCCCCACAATCCCCTGCTGTGGTCCTCCTCCCGGATGCTTTCCCCCAAATATGCCCCCAATACAAAGTATCTTGCCAATGGCACCGTGAAGGATGACCTCACCACTTGGCATGCAGCAGCTGTTGATGGAAAAAAGAGGAGTAATGAGGTCAAAATGGCCAAGGCAACAGAGTGCATGTGTGAATGAGTGTGTTAGATGAGGCGGCAGATTAAACATGAATGAGAGGCTAGGTTTTATGTGCAAAAGAGCACATAGGTTCCCCCACCTCTAAAATTAGGGACTTGTTTGTCTTTTGGTTCTTTTTTAAGTATTTGTGAAGGATAAAAAGAGAGTATTGGACCTGGAGTTCTATGTCTTGAAAGGGTTTAAGAGACTAGCAATTCAGCTAAATGGATGTACATGCAAATAACTTACATGTGCACACATATGAAAATATTTTAATACACATTTGATATTATTTTAAAGCATCCAAAGCCTGAAACTAATATCATAATGTCACAAACAAACTGCCCGATCCCATGCTGTAGTCATATTTGTGTTATCAGCTTATTATGAATTCTTTATCCGGCATGTTTAATCACTAAACTGTGCCATGGGATACTTTTCAAAATAATGTATTACACACTTGTGTAATACAAGTTTGACACAAATGTCAAACTTGGCATTAATCTTAAGCCAGTGCTTCCATAGTGAGCATGCACCAGTCCTGGGTCCACAGTATGCTAATAGTGTGCATGCTGATAGCCCACTTCCACCTTTTCTTCATTCTGTCATATACTTCATTTTCAACCTTCTTTTCCTGTAGTTTTCATTTAACACCAACAATCTTGGTATAAAGCCCTCTATTATATCACAAGAGACTCTTTCTTTTCATACTTTCTTACTTCTGAATAGGGCAGCTAATGGAGGGGCCAAGCAAAGGACAATGTTGTGGATTTCCTATGAACATGTAGGGTTCACCTCATCCGGTAATTATTATATTATGCGCAATGATCTAACTGGCAGCTCTGTGCCATTTTAATGGTAGTCAACCACGTCTTCACTTTTGCACATATTTTTCCTTTTACTTTCAGTCATTTCATTTATTTTGTTACGATTGGCTGTTTCCCAAATTCTCCACTTTGATAGAACCACCAAAATGATTAAAAAACTTCAGTGATTTGATTTTATTACTCAGAGACCACTAGTGTACCTCCTGCAACTTTCATTATCGAGACCAAAATCTAAATGTTGTTCTTTATGTTCTTCTATTGTTCTGCCTGGTTTGAAAAGATGGCTGTTGGGAAAGGGGGAAGCTGGGAAAGGGGTGTGGCCAATGTAAACCAAACCCCCCTAGACTGTATATATGACGACATTGCCTAAGCCCTCTTTTTCTTTGCTATATATACAGCCTATTTAGTGATGTCCCATTGTGTGCTGGACACGCTTTGTCAGGCTCTTTTAAAGGACTTCCTTTACAAGGCACTAGCCTTTGAATATTAACTCTGTGATCACTCTTGCCACGCAAGGAGCCTCCTTCGAGCGCTCAGTCAAAATAGGCAAACTTTGGCTAAGCACTCGGCTCTGCACATTGTCCCGTCACTGAAGCTTGCATGGGTAATTATAAAGAAACACTTGAGTAAACTCAGTGGTCTGCAGTTTCAGTTCTGTTGCCTCTATCCCTGCAAAAAAAATGTATCTTTAAATTTATCACAGTAGATGATAGAAACTATACCACTGCATTAAATATACACTACCAGACACGTTTTGTATGTATTTCTACAGTGTAATCACTATTTCTCTGGACCAAATTAAATGATATTGAAGAGCAATTTAATAAGGAAAGATTAATCTTTGTGGAACATATTAACTTTTTTTCAGATCCTAACATGACTAACATGACATAAATAAGTTTTATTAAAGGCAGCAGCACATGGACGGTAAACCCATTAAGCCTATAGATAAAAGACTCATAGACAGGGCTAGTATTATCTGTGAAACAGAAATATGTGGTGTGCTATAAGTGCCTAATTAGAATGATAAAGATTTTGACCAGTTAGATTAGATTAGTTTGTTCAGTCATTTCTGCCATTAAAAAAAAAAAAAAGCATTTCTCAATTTCTTGATTAGATCTTGAAAAGTTTGATTATTTATGAGTAATTCTAAAATATAGTTTATTTAAAAGCTTTTGCCTGGCATTGTCTGTCTTCCTCTGTATCTCCTCTCCCTGATTATGAAAAAATGCAAAGTGCAATTTTACTGTTATCATGTTATCGTACTTTCATGTGATCTTTCAAAATCAGTGAAAACGCCAGGGCAGCAGAAGCAGGAAGGAGACTTTTGGGCGGAGAAGTTTTCACTTGTGTTTTTTTCAGTCCAATAAACCCTTTTTACCGGATTTCAGGAAATCCTAGTTGGAAATGGAAGCGCCTTGTCAGAACAAGATTCAAAAGCAAATCTGAGCCTAAATTTTCCCATTCACCGTGTATTGGAAAAGTCTGTATATAGAGAAGATGAAAGCTGGTGTGTCACCTGCTTTTCTTATTGTGACAAACCCTTTTGTGTCACTATCTCAGACAAACATGTAAATGCTTGCCTTAGACATCCAGTGAGCAGCAGGCTCTCTCTGAGTTCTCCTGGTCACACAGTACTCCTTCATTATATATAAGTGTAGGATACAAAGCCTCTACATCTACAACATAATAGGGAGGAGAATAGGAACTGTCTCTTTATCAGCAACAAGTCCCATGGCTCTGGGCCAAGAAGAACTTAGTGGAATTACAGCAGAGTGTGCAAAAAAAAAAAAAAAGTAGTTTCTGAGGACCCCTGATGACCCATGCAGCAAGATTTTTTTTTTAAAGATTTCCTGCCCTGGTGTTATGCACATTAATACTGTATCTAACAGTCTTTCTATTAACGACTCTCCTCCTCTTTTTCTGTGTGTATCTCTCAAAGGTCTCTCTTACAGTCCCTTTGTCTCAAAATTACCTTAAACGCAACCCTATCCTCAAAACAGGACACATGGGTTCTCTTAAAAGCTATGATGTGCTGGTCTATGATGTGGTACAGCTGTTCTGAAGCCCGCTTCTACTTGATTCTCAAAAGCCCCCTAGCAGAGAGGAAATGTAGCCAACATTGAACTCCGAACAACGGCTAAAAGATCAGCTGTTGTGCATTTCCCCAGCTGTGAAGCAGATCATGATTATCAACACTCAGTCTCTTAGATCTTGTCACAGATTGTGCAATGCATTCACTAGAATCTGTTTCAGTAAGTTTGTCAAAAACATGTGTAAGCATCAGATCAGTATTTGTAACACACCATCTACTTTTTCACTGATCTAATTACAGCAATAGCCGACAGCTCTTCTATGTGAGTACTTTTTTTTTGTTGTTGTTGTTGTTTCGCCTTGTTGGTTCTTGACAAAACCTCCTGACGAAGTGTGCAAAAATGAAAAAGACTCCTAACAGGAATAACCTGTTGTACAGTTAGCAATAGATACTAACCCCCTTTTTACTCCGTTTTTTCCCCTGTGTGAATGTTGGGCTGCTGTGGGTCTAAGGGACGTTACTGGGCTCACCTGTATATAACTCTCTCATGACTTCAAAGTGAGATTAAGATTTCAAAAGAACTGCCCCTGACTAATCCACTGCACCAGCCTCTGCCAAGCAGCCTCTCAGCACTAGGCCATTAGCTACCGAGCCCCTATGTGCATACTTGGTGTTGGGAAAGAGGATTTCTTGTGCAAAAATACAGAAGAAGTCACACTGATTGTGACTCACTCACATGTCTGCACAGTTCATCAATGCATCAATGCATAAAGAAATACTGCAAACTTTCTCCTGATTAATGGCATTTAATTGCATTCTGAGACTACAAGCGTAGTAAGCAGAGGGACACACCACACAGAAAGTAAGATTTTATGTTATTCTGGCTCAGCTTGTCCTCAATATCCCTCGTGGTAACATAATCACTGCAATAAAAGCTATAGGGGCATAACCTTCATCACTTGACACACCTTATAACGATGTGCGTGAGTAGATCGACCTGAAAGCAATGCTAGCATGGCATAGTGGCACCTCCAGCACCTCCTGTGAATGGACTGTGTCATGACTCAACACTCACACTGTAATCTGATAGCCTCACTCATCCACACGCATCTTGACTTCAGGGATCTTGACTTTCCTGGCTTTCTTCTTTCACATGGAAACACCGGAGTTTGAATAGTCCTCACCCTGTTTCTCATGATCATGTGTGTTTGATACTTGCCTGACTCTCAGCACTGCGCAGATCAAGGCTTTCTCTCAGGCCAGGTTTACACTGATAAAGATTAAAAGAAGAACAAACTCCTAGAATACTGACTGACGACTAATGATCTCATCATTGGTTTCTCAAGTGGACAAAGTCCGGATTATGTCATACTTTGGCTATTCAAAGACTTAACACGGACACTGGCTGATAATAGCTGTGATTACCTATCATATTTGGAAGATAAGATCTAAACATTAATTAATTTGTTAAATATCTGCAGCATCAACATTGCAAAGTGACACATTTTAAGGCTTGGTCAGAGTCAAGAAGGATGATTTAAAATGTTTACACATTATATTGAAGAATGTTTTTCCTTCATTTAGTCTGCCACTTTAGTTGGAATTAATCCATGATTAGCGTTTCCTGTTTGGTCTGTGAACTTTATCAACAATTTTGGCATGGCACCCGGGCTTCCTGGGACTTTTGAAAACTTTTCAGAATCAAGTAGATGATTATACATACACATATTTGTCATCTGTAGGTCTCAACCAGGGTTACCTAGATAGAATGTCTATTTTAAGATTCGGTTCCAATAAAAACTATCAAAATAACTCATTATGCATCATGCAAAGACAAAATGAAAACACGAAATTATTTATACAGATTGTTTGAAATTCATACAGAAATGGCCACTGTGGGATTTTAGGTGCACTTGTGTTGCAGAGATTGTGTTTTTAGCAGCATTGTGCATTATGTATAAAAAGAAACGTACATGAAATCACCAACAATCTTAAATATCACTTGACCCAACCACCATCCTCATAATTTAAAATGTTTTAAATAATGTAATTTATAGCTTACATTTTTGCCTTTTTACATTAATTAATTAATTAATTCATCTTCAATTTATCCTGGTCATGGTCACAGATAATCCGAAGCCTCTCCTGGGAACACTGGGGCACGAACCAGGGAAACACTTGATTGGACACCAGTCTATGTCAAGGCGCACACTGCACATTTATACACTCATTCACACTTAGGGGCAATT
Organism: Pangasius sanitwongsei; assembly: GCA_037576675.1. Classification (NCBI taxonomy): domain Eukaryota; kingdom Metazoa; phylum Chordata; class Actinopteri; order Siluriformes; family Pangasiidae; genus Pangasius; species Pangasius sanitwongsei. The sequence continues at coordinate 7,696,895 of CM075009.1, read as the reverse complement.
TAATATAATGAATCCACCAGCTGGCATGTTTTCTTTTCTTTTTTTTTTTTTTAAATGTGGGAGGAAACCGGAGAACCTGGAGGAAACCCACATGGATACAGGGAAAATGTGCAGAGAAAATCACAGAAAAAATTGGTTAGAGAAGTTCAAGCAAGAAAAACACACAAGTTGAGGCACCCATCCATCCATTCTCTGTACCACTTAACCTATACGGGGTCACCTGGAGCCTATCCCAGGGGACACAGGGCACAAGGCAGGGGACACCCTGGTACCAACCCATCACCGGGCACAACTGCACACACACAACCATTCACACACTATGGTCAATGCCAATCAGCCTACAATGCATGTCTTTGGACTGGGTGAGAAACCCCTGAAGCACACGCAAACTCCAACCACACAGGGCAGAAGCAGGGTTTGAGCCCCCAACCCTGGAGGTGTGAGGCAGCAGTGCTAACCACTAAGCCACTGTGCCCCAGAAATTAAGGCCTTTTTTATTTATATTTATATTCATTTATTTATTAATTATCAGCCATCATGAATAATAAAATGTATTCTGAAACATAATGCATGACAGAATTATTATTATTATTATATCTATATATTTTTTTTATTAATGATAATCAATCCCACTCTCATTAAAATTAGCCCATCTGTACAGGAGTAACCCAGCCTGGAGCACTGCCCTAGTGACCACTACAGTACCTGGACGAGCGCGAGACCCGGCGTGCACAGAGCTACAGTGCGCATGCGTGCGCAGAGAGGTTTCTTTACCGTTGGTTTATTCAGCAGAAGATGCCGTCGTGCGCTTTACGCTGTCGGAGTCGCTCTCTGCGTCTCTCTGGAGTGATTACAGCGGGTGTTTAAACAGCGTATTTGGGCAAAGTTGGAAAAATGTGAGTTTTTTTTAAAAAACTAAAACGTGAGTATTCTCAATTTGGGAGTTTTTTTGTACTAGGTTGTGGTTTAGAGCTGGTGTGTTTGTGTGTTTGAGCTCCGTGAGTGGAACAGTTTTCTGAAACGCTTGCAAGCTTTCTCTTTTCTAATTACATGCTTTTTAGAAATGACTAAATTTGTAATTTTCTTCAGGAATTCTGTGAAACACAAGACCTCGAGAGCTTCTTGTTCTTCCCAGCACCAGAAAGCGCTAGAAAGTGTAGAAGTTGCAGTGATAAGATTATTTTGCACAGATGCAATGACTCTATAGCACTTCTTACTGCCTAGTTACGATTTTTCTCCAAACTGTTTCTCCAGATTGCTTTCAGACTTAAGTGAAACAAAATTTGTGTGTGACATTTAGTCTGAGAGTTTTTGGAAGTCACCAGCAGTGATTAGTCAGTAGGAGTTTCCAGCCAGAGAGTCTGTGATAAACTACTGACCAGCTCATTATATATTACACAGAGTGCAGTATTGGTCATTATACATTGTCTGAGTGCAGTATTGGTGTATTAGTAAAACTAGTTTTGTCCTTTGAATTAAACATAGCCAAAAATGAATACCATCTAGGAACAGCACCCTCACGTGTTTTCTTTGGGAATAGGTTATCTGGTCCTTTGCTGATTTCCTGAGTGGTTTAATTCACTGTAGTCAACAGGATTTGTATTGCTGACATGATGAACCACTGGTCAACTGTGACTTTCCTCCTAAAAATGATCTGTATTGAGGCTATGGTTTGTTTATTTATGTATACCTCTGTTTATTTTGTTTGTTGTTGTGCCATGGTGGTTTAATGGTCTGCCTCGCACCTCCGGGGTTGAGGGTTCGATTCCCCTTTTCCGCCCTGTGTGTGTTGAGCTTGCATGTTCTCCCCATGCTTCGAGGGTTTCCTCCAGGTACTCCGGTTTCCTCCCCTGGTCCAGAGACATGCATTGTAGGCTGACTGGCATCTCTAAATTGTCTGTAGTGTGCATATGTGTGTGATTCTGCCCTGCGAAGGACTGGCACCCCATCCAGGGTATCCCCCGCCTGCGCCCTGAGGCCCATGGGATAGGCTCCAGGCTCCCCGCAACCCCATGTAGGATAAGCAGTACAGAAAATGAATGGATGGATGGATGGATAGTTACTGGAGGAAGACACAGATTCTTCCATATTTTCTTATTCTGTACCCTTCTTCTGTGCTTTTTTCCCCTACTAGTTTTGCTCTCTGTCTGTTTGAATTTGGTATATCCTTTTTTCCATTAATACCAGTGCTCCCATTCACATTAATTAAAACTTCAGTCAAAAAAGTCAAAACTTGTCATACTTTCTAGACACTGTCAATACAGTATATAACTAATACTCTAGACATACTTTTTAGTTTATTAGTATGCCGTTTTGGATGTAGCCATGTTGGGCCATGAGATTCCCTGCCATCCTAATTCAGAGGATGTCTGATTAGGATTAGCATTCTACCTCCTTTTGCTATTCATACCTGATTCAACTCATCAGTTAATTCATTACTCTGGCCTTCACACAAATTTCGTTAGGGCTGGTGCCCATCCAGGACCAGATTTTGACACGCTGGTCTTAATTAGAGTCGAAGAGTTGCCAGGTGTTTGAACACTCGAGCGGTAAACAAGCTGAATGGCATGCTGACCTTTTCCCAGTGAGCGTGATGTCATCTCTCCTAGTTTTTTTGGCTTTTTTACACTAGTAGTGGTAATTCATTATAAACTGGCTGTAAACAAATCCATTGGTTTTAGGGTCTGTGAGTACAGCTGCTAGGATAAAAGAGGAACAGGTTAGTTATGGCCAGTATGCATGTGCCAATAGTAAATTAAAGGTTTTATGATGATTGCCAAACCTTTGTTCATGATCCACAATATTATCATGTTACATTTAAATGTTGTCTGGATGTTTACCTCTACCTCATTAGGCAGCATTTTAACCCATAAGGAACCTCAACACTAGGGCTGCATGATACACTGTTTATATTGCAGGATTCATTTAACTTAGTTTTAATATTGTGCAAGACATCAAAATTGCAGTATGTTGTTTTTGTCCATTTTGTGGGTGCCCTACTCAGCATCTTATTCCCTGCCATACCATACATTAACATTTGAAGTCCTGTGGCTTTTGTTTGCATACAGTCAACTCCTAGCTTCTGATTCAGATTTTTACCGAGAATTTGATCATATTGCTATACATCATCTAACCAGTTATTGGTACTTGCCTAATTGCTGCGTCAATGCTTTGTCACCTAATTCACTGCTCACTTTTTGCCACCATTTTCAGTCTCATGCTCTTTTACTCCACCAGATAAGCACCAGATAGAAGGAAAGTAGAAGTTACTGTGAAGACACGGTTTGTCACCTAAGAACAACCTCTATGTGCCTTCACCTCCATGTGAATCCCAAGGAGTCTCAGGCTTTTCATGGAACACTGCCTGGAAGTGCCAACAGCCAGGAAGTAACAGCCATGGACGTTGCTCCCATCCCTCCACCTCTGATTCCTCCTCCACCGCCTCCTCCTCCTCCACCTCCACCCCCTCCTGCTCAGGCCATCTCCATCAGCCGGCGTGGCTCTGTGCAAAAGCAGAGGCTTCGCAACCTGAACTGGGAGCGTATTCCTAAGGAGCGGGTGGAAGGTCGTAAGAGCGTGTGGAGTGGCGCGCTGACCGCTGGCGAAGACGATGACTTTCCAATTGACCTACGCTCTCTGGATGAGCTGTTTGGTCAGAAGGAGGCACGTAAAACAGAGAGAATCGACAGTTTCAGCCACAACCTGCGCCGCTGCAGGTCCCCACAGAAAACAGGCACTGAGAAGGTGAGGCATTTCTCAAATTCACATTTGTCATCTAGTATTAGACTGTCTGGTTTCGTCATCACACTTTTTGGATGTTGTGGATTAGAATTTAAGTCAGTGAAATCTGAGAAAAGCTTGTGCTTTATCATCAGCCTACTTTCTCAATAGGCAGTTTATCTAAATGACCTTTCTGGTACAGACACAAGCTGCCTAATAATGCTGTGTTTCAAATGTAGAGCATCAGTAACCACACTTGATCCTCTAAATGCAGCACACACAACAACCGTTCTTAATGTCTTTGTTGTCTGTTTGCAGGTTTCTCTCCTCGATCCAAAGCGCAGCATGAACGTTGGGATCTTCCTACGCCAGTTCAAAACGTAAGGACACCGTTAACTTTGACACTTCCTGTGCATGTGAATACAAACTCACAATGTGATGTTTTTGTCTGGAGATAGAGGAACTGGAGGTGTCCTGTATTGCACCGTGAAAGGAAGCGCTTAACAGTTGTGGCGGTGTGTTTGTTTAGAGTGGTGGATTGCCCTCTTGAGGAGTGACAGGAGTGTGAAAAGGAAGGGAGAAGGGGTGAAGGAGAGCTGGGATGTTTTGTTTTTTTTACTCACATCAGAAGTGAACAGCTGGGTTTGACGCACACTGAGGAGGTCAAAGGTTATATCTGCTTTAAACTACAAACTCGTATAACCTATGAGGGGAGTAACAGGAAACTTGTTAACCTATTCACCTACTGAGTTTGTTTCAGTAGTATGTTCACTTGTCTTGAAGTTATTGCACACTTTCCAAACATACGTTCAGAAATTTCCTTCCACAGCAATGAATCAAACTGAAACTTTCTAAGAAGTCGTTTATCTCATATATTACGAGTGTCTGTTCTATGCTTCTTTTATTTTAAGTCAGGGTAAGATTAGCAGCACTTTCCAAATCAGTGTGCTATAAAACTCGAAATACAGGTGCCAGAGCTGAACAGTACAACGTTTCAAATGGCAGCATGCATGCAGTATATAGAAACTGGCTTTCAACAAGAATTTTGAGGCATTGTTTTTCATTTATTCTGGCAATCTAGATGGTAAAACGGTAAATTCTTGGAATACAAACCCTCGTTCATGCATTCTTACATTTGTGCTGGACAAGAAAACTCCTTGTTATGAAAAGACAGGTAATACACCATGTAATTGTTAGTCTTTGTCTAGCTACTGAGCGCAATAATAGGTTATAGTGCTTAAGTTACATTGCACTCAAGGAACTTGTTGTTAATACTGATGACTGAATGGTGAGTAAGAAAATAAACAGCAGTGATTTACTCAAAGTCAAGACGAAACCTTTAACTCTTTTCCATTTTCCATTGCAATCATTAGTGACAATATCATAAGTCAATAAGACCACTTCAAGGTCTCAGAATTTCCGGTCTTTTTTTTTTTTCATGCCTGCACTTGTACACTAAATGTGTATATGGTCCCAGTTGACCAAGTCACAATAGTAGAACGGCTCTACTAACACTGATATTTGCCAGAACTTGCTCTGCGGAGCATTCTGAAGTTGTGCACATGCAGGCTAAAACATTGTTTCCACTCTCTGCCTATTTATCTTCTCTGACCGCACAAGCTTTTGGGTGGCGAGTCACTTTTTGAGGATTTGGCGCATTATGAATTATGTTCCCCCTCATGACCAGCGAGAGGGCCTTTGTGTTCTACTCGTGTACCTTTTCATTATGTCATATTACCGGCTCCTGGGGCTCACTAGTATTCTCTTACATAAACAATTACAGGCTGGAAGGCACAAAAAGATGAGCTAATGCTTTTTGCAAGGCTCTTGGGAGCAAAATGAAAGAGCCACCTGCATATACTGTCTCACGCAAGAGGGCAAATTGTCATAACTGAGTAATGGGTAATTCCATTAGGGTATAAAATGGTATGATTAAATGGTACTCATTTTTGACTGATAAGGTGAAAATGTTTAACCTCAGACAACAGTTTTTACCATCCAAAATCAAATCCAAAGGTTACATGCAACACGTATGTCTTTCTTACTTTATTTATATATGTTATTTATATATATATATATATTTATACATGTATGTATGTATGTATGTAGGTATGTATGTGTGTGTGTATATATATATGTGTATATATATATATATATATATATCAAAACGTTCATTTCTATTGTGACATAGTGATGCCACCCAGTGGCCCTGACATCTCTAGTTCATGGTTTCAGCACCTTGTGAGTGCTGAAGCCAAACCAGTTTTGCTGGGATTTAAGCATTATCTGGTTCCGGATTAGGCGCGGATACTCATAGGCACCAACTTGTAACAGCCAACAAATTCATGACCATACTTCTTGCACTTTGACAGCGCAAATGTGTTTCACCGCACAGTGTCAGAGTCTGCAGTATGAGAATAACTGCAATCGATGCTGATAAGGTGAGGCAAAAATACTGCCACTGTTCTGGAATTTTCTGGAGTTTTCAATGGTTGCTTCACCTCATGATGGAAGTTGCAGTTATAACTGCACCCCGGGGCACTAAAGGTCCAAATTTTGTACATTCTGATGCTACTACAGCCACTTACTTGTTTACTATGCTATGTAGTATGCAGGTATGCTGTTTGGGAAATAGCATATACACTATATGGCAAAATGTTTGTGGACTGTGTGGACCTTCCTCAAACTGTTCCCACAAAGTTAGAAGCACACAATTGTATAGGATGTCTTTTGTATTCTGTAGCATTAAAAGTTCCCTTCACTGGAGCTAAGGGGCCTAGTCCAAACATGTTCCAGCATGACAATGCCCTTTTACACAAAGCGGAGTCCATGAAGATATGGCGTGCCAAGGATAGGATTGTTTAAATCTGAAATGTAGCTGATGCATATGCTGGCATCTTGGTGGTGGACACATTTATGGAGTTTGTCCTTTTCTTTGGAACAGTACAACTAAGGACATTGGGTTACACTGATGGCGCATTGTATGTTTGTATAGTCCCTTTATCTATTTTTCTGCCGCCATTGTGACGACCAAGAGGTTTATTTTCTATCTGCCACCTTGATAAGTTTGATAAGCCTGCCCAAGTTCAAAAGCGACTAAAACAGGTGAAATGTAAATGGAGCTCTCGTCTTTTGTTTTCCTCCTTGCCATACTTTCTGGCTTTTCTTGTTTAAAAAAAAGCTGAGGTACCGTTGTATCCCCAGGGTAGAGTGTCTGTCTCTTGCTCTATTACTTTAGCTACACAGAGATAATGTGTATCAGTGATGCTGTGAAAAGTGATGTCATTTTCACATGAACTGGTTTCTTTCTCTGCAGCGCAGCAAAGGAGATTGTGGAGGATGTGAGGCAGGGGGCCGGGGAGCGTTACGGGGCAGAGAAACTGGCCGAGCTCTGCAAACTGCTGCCTGATGCCGAAGAGGTACTGCAGTGCTTTTTGCCCTAGATTAGTACGGCTGTATATCCTCAGCTCAGTCTGGATTATATTAGATTAAGTTTATGTTTGCTGTGCTATCACTGGAATCTCACATGTAACTGTCCCACTCCTTTCCACATGTTATTATTAATATTGGCCCCACTAGTCTAGTCCAACTAGGCTAGCCTGATTATGTCTGATGAAAGCAGTGTTGGTATATTTGAACATTTAGGGGCAGAATGGTTTGCAGATTCATAGCAAAGTAACAACTCTCCCCAGTATTATGTTTTTTGGTATATCCCAGGCTCTGCTTAGAAACGTAACATTAAACTGTATTAACAGTATTAACTTTGGGTCAACTGTTTTGTTTTTGTTTTTTTTGTTTTTTTTTTCATGAGTGATATTAAGACAAAATCACATATTGGATATTTACATGCAGTATATTTCAAGCATTGTGTTGCACCTGAAAATGTTTTAATATGTACTATTTCTATTTTTGGACAAAATACAGTATGCAGTCATAGTGCTAGTACCATTAGCGTTAATATATTTAAAATACTAAATTAATTTAAGTATGAAACCTTTTGACCCTTTCTAAGTGACAATGGTAGTTATTTCTTCAGTGAAGTCATTGAGATTTAAATTATTGAAATGTGTTACTTGACCTTATGGGTGCATTATTGCTAGCTGTATATTGTTTTCAATATCTGTTTACATTGCCTTTCTTTTCCAGGAAGCACAGCTGAAAAGGTTTAACAGAGACCGTAGTTTGCTAAGAGAGCCAGACCTCTTCATGCTCTTACTGATAGAAGTACGAAAGTAAGTAGTTAAACCCATCCAGCTATTTCACTCCCTCCCCTTTCCCCAAACTGGAAAGCGTTAACACATTCTTACCAATTTCCTTAGTAACTGTATACCCCTCCCAGCAGATACAGTGCACCCTGTAAGCTCCTAGTGTCTTATCACCCACCCCCACCTAAATAAAGACAAAGCAAAGGCAGTGTGCAATTGCTGCTGATTGACCAGTCCTTCTTTCCTCCAATCCTTGCCGGTCTCTGTTAGTGTTCGCCTGCGTCTGGACGCCATGATCCTGCAGCAGGAGTTTGACCCCGCAGTGACCTCTCTGTGTGTGGCGGCCAGATGTCTGGGGGAGGCAGCTCGAGGTAAGGCATCAGCAGGGGGGGCCTTGGCTCTTTCCTTTCAGCACACTTCATCCACATTCATTTCGAGTCACTTTACTCAGACTTGTAAATCACAGTACAAAACATTCTCCACTGCAGCTCTTCGGTGTTTGAGATGGAATGATTAATAGACTACATAAAACCTTATGAAGCAACAATGAACAAAATGCTCACTGATTTATATCAAAGGCACACAAAAAAAGACAAAAGAACAGTGCCGATTATCATGGTACATAATGTATACATGATCAGTAATTCTATTACCCAATGCCTCCCAAAAACACCAGCTGTCTAAGACATGCTCACACACCAATATTATTTAGAAAGAAACACGAGGGAGGATTTTTTAATGTGACCTGTATGGTGCTAAATCGACTCTCTGCTGTTCTCCTTGCAGAGCTGCTGAGTTGCCACAAGCTTCACTCCATTTTGCACCTGGTGTTGAGGGCAGGGAACTACATGAATGCTGTAAGTGTTCACTTCAAAGGTGCATAAAAGCGTGTGTGTGTGTGTCTTTGGTGGGGGTATCCATGCTGTGAGCCTACTGGCTCTGATATACTCTGTTTGTTTAAAAAGTCATGCACCATGGAACACAATCACACTGACCTCACTTGTGCCCGTAGGGAGGTTACGCAGGGAACGCGGCCGGCTTCAGGATCGCCTCACTGCTCAAATTGGCCGACACCAAAGCCAACAAACCAGGCATGGATCTCCTACATTTTGTCGCCATGGTGTGTATCAAGTCAATTTCTATTGTCATCTCATCCATAGACATATATACAGTGGGATAAAAGATAAATAGCCCTTCAAGAGCCTGTTATTGGCCAGGGAAATCACCTCTGGCAATTAGAACCAGCTTGGAGATGAAAATAAGACAGAAAAAATAACCATTAATCAATACGCTGAGGTAGAATCAGCCATTTTACTGGCAATCGTACTTAACTAATTGGCAGCTACATTGCTAATACTAATGCTACCAAATTGCTACCACTAACAAAACTCACTTTTAAAAGAATTAAAACAGCTATTTCTTACCTTGTGTGTAATCGTAATCAGTGGCAATGTCTTTGTGCTATGCTCAAATGCTGAGGGATTTGAATGCTGCTATTTTTACACCATGCATTTGTAAACTCCCACACTGAAGTACATAATGGTTCGGATCTCGTACTGATGAAACTGTGGCTTGCTTGTCAATTAAATGTTTGCTGTTAGTCAGAGGTGTGCATCAGAATTGGAGTCCCACAGAAGCCAGCAAAAAGGTCGCTGCAATGGGCATTTTTGTACTCTCGTGCAGGCGTGGTGGTGCAGGTGGTCAAATATGAAGCTTGCGATGATGGAGAAAGGCCACACTGATTAACTTGGGAGCGCATTGGATGTTGTACAGTGCTTGTGTGACACTACTTGATAAATTTAGCACGTCTGGTGTAAATTTTGCTTTACGCAATAATTTATTCATTCATCTTCAGTAACTAATTGTGGTTTCAATGACTTATTATTTTATTTTTTGGGATATAGAACCAAGTAAGTCGATTAGAAAAAATCACTGGCATTTACAAGCAAAAATAACTGCAAGAACAGGCGGAGATCAGACTAGAGCAGAATTCCCTCAGGAAGTGGGATTTTAAATATTGGTCATTTGCGCACCTCTATGCTGACACAGCCCTGACTCCAGCACGAGCGCCTTGTTAGTGAAAAGGGGATTACATCACTGTAAGCATTGTCTGCACTCAGCTCTGGGACACCGTTTTGCGAGTGAGACTGTAGAGGATGATTTCATTGTGTTTCTTTGTGAAACACTTTGTTTCTGAATGAGGTTGACAGGTTCATGTTACAGTGGTTACGTAGGAACAGAGATAGTAGTGTGAATAGCGTGCCATTGTCTAACATTTTCGTTCTCTTATCGAAATGGATGTTCTCTTATCTAGGCAGCACAAAAGAAAGTAAAAACACTTCCTGTCCCGATTCTTAGTTCATGCTGCGTCCTTGAAACGTTTCATAAGTACAGCTGCATTGATCTGATCCTGAGTATCGGAATTGGGGCCGATCCAGCCGTGAAACATGAGATCGGAAACGCGAAATCAGATCTGTCATACTTTCTAAGCTGTAAATGAGTGTAATATTCACTGATATAGCACAAAGATTTAAAACACTCCACTGTTGCTTCTCAGATGTTTTGCAGAACTTTGCAACAGAAGGTTGCAAAGGTCTCGAATCAGATGCTAGAATTAGGTCAATATTGAGTAGTGTGAATAAGTCATTTTCTTTATGCGTGTTATTTTGTTTATATATGAAATATCTTAAACTATTTTTGTAGTGGCATTTAAAAGGCCTCAATTATTTTTTATTTACGTTAATACCTGCCAATATGCTATATGGCAAGTTAATCTTGCTAAGACATGACATACATGAAAATTCTAAACCTGATATCTTGTATGAACAGGAGAGTACAATTGTCATAGAATGATTGGATCTGTGTTATGTTCATTTAGATTTACAACATATGATGCCTAGGTGCTGTGAATTTATAGCACGAAGACATTTAGTATGTGGGATTTCACAGATGTTCTTTCATTATTACAAATAACAAAGACAGTCTATGTGAAAAAGTTATATTTTTTTTGGGGGGGGGGGGGTGTTGACATCCAAAATATCATTATAAGTTTGCATTTTCAAAATACATATTTTGTATGCTCACTTATAACTGCCTCCAAACTCTTTCATATCCCTTGAAAATCTTTTGGTTCCTCTAGGTCCGCTATGTAGCCCTCCTCACATTCTTCCTGCCATATCACTTGAACAGGAGACACACTATTTTTTTTAATTCATTCATTTATTTTTTTGAGAAAGATTCCCACTGCATCAGAAAAGTTCACATGGCATCTAGTTAAGACCAACGGTGTGTAACGAGACTGTGATCCCAGTGGACACAACAAAGAAGTTGTGCGAGTGAGAATGTTTTTATTTCCACACAGGCATGAGAAAGCTGTCAAATACAAAGCTCACGGAACAAATAAAGACCACATCCATTAACATGAACATGTGGCATTCCTTAGTAACTTCCTGGTCAGGTTCACCCTGGTTTAATTTAGACTACAAGTTTATTTATATTTTGAGAAATAGAGTCAACTAAATTCATTAGAAAATATTGCAGACAGGTACAAGAAAAAATAATAACCCTGCGAGAAAGATTGAAAACAGTCCTGCGCACATTTCTGCTTGGAACTGATTAACTCAAGTGATGAATCTGAGGAACTGTCAGAGCAAAGAATTCCCAGACCATGTTGGCAGTCCTGGCATTTCTACCTCTAGGTTTTTTTTTCAGTGTTTTGATAAAACTCTTTCTTTCCTGTATTGATTTAAATCCAAATACAGATTTGGAGCAGACACAGATAATGTTGTATTACAACACTAACATATAATATTGGATTTTTTTGTAGACCCCCCAAATCAGATTTTTTCCATTCAACATTGAAAGAGTAATTAGACCCTGGGGGTTGTGTATAATATATCATTGTGATTTGTTTACTGCTACAGGAGGCTGTGAAGAAAGATGAAGATCTACTGACTTTTCCCAGCCAGCTAAGTCATGTCAGTAGAGCATCAAGGTAAGTTATTTAAGTAAACTGTAGGCCACATACAAACTGTTCCAAGGTAATGAGATGAAATTTAGCAGAACAATGTTACATTCAAATTAAAATGGGACTCATTCTGTGTTAGGCTGTCAGAGGAGACGGTGCTGGAGGATCTGTCCCGCTTACACAGTAGAATAGAGACACTGCAAATCAGTGTGCAGACAGATTCGGAGATTGAACAGCAGATGAGACCTTTCCTTGAGGTAAAATTTGGAGCAGTTATTTGCTCTTATTACTGCCATTTCAATATGATATCGATGCTATGCTGTGTGTATATTTTGTGAATGTGTAGCCGTATCCAGCTAGCCACTTACAGTCCATTTTATTATATCCAGACTGCAAAAGTGAGGCTGATGGAAGCCGAGGAAGAGGTGGAAAGCTTGCGTAAGACCAGCCAGGCCTTGGTGGAATTCTTCTGTGAAGATGAAAGCTCCTTCAAGCTGGAGGAGGCCTGTCGCATCTTTCACTGCTTCTGCCAGCGCTTCCAAAGAGCTGTGCAGGTAAGCACGCTACCTGAGCCAGAGGTTCCTAAGTCATGCTTGAGGAAGTCTTGATCTCTATCCACTGCGTTTGTGGCATATGTGGGATTACCACAAACGATATTTTCTTTATCAATACAAGAAAACGATATATTCTTGTATTGATAAAAGAAAGGAAAAAGCTCTAGCTGGAGGAACTATGGTTCTGATACGAAAAAGCGCCTCGCTCGACGCGGACACTGTAACCATAACAGCGCTCTTATACACTCTTAGCTAGTATTAGCTAGCCTAGCTTGCTATCCAGATTAGATTTATTAACAGTAATAAAGATTGGGTTACCCTTGTTTGCCTTCACTGTGGTTTTAGTGGCAGAAAAATCAAGAGAAGAGGAGCTGATTGTGCGAGTTGACTGTATGTAACCACAATTAATTGTCAGTTTTGTCAGTACATGTTTAAAACATGTAACTGTTTCACACAAATACATTCCATACTAATGCCTGGTTTACGCTTCATTAGAGCTGCTTCTGAGAAGCATCTGTAACGAAATTTGGAAAGCTCTGTGTGTTTATAGTCTTTCAGAACAGGAGGAGAATATCACTTGTCCATCAGGCAAAGGCATGATAGGTGAAAGAGCAATATTATTTCGGTTTAAATAAAATGCCAGCACTTTGACAAAGACGAGAATATTACTGTTTTTGCTATGGCCTCATGCGAGCAGGATTATGCACAATTGCATTGTCTAATAGAAAACATTTACTTGCAAGCATGAATTCCGGCTTTTGAATTTTGCTCAGAGCTTCTTTAAAGCAGTTGATCTATTTTAATCACAGAGCAGCGAAGAGCATTGTTTTGTTTGCTATTTTTATGCATCAGTTCAAAAGCATGTCAGATATGTTGAGAAAATATAGTGTTTGTCTCCACTGCTTGGTTGTTAAAAATAGTTTCACTAGTGACGCTTCAGTTTCAGAGACAAACTTTTGCGAAATGTTCTGCCACACTCAACCATATTCAAAACCTGTTTGGAGGGAAGCATAAATCAGGATTTAAGGTCATAGGATGAGACAGACATGAAAGAATATTTTACTAAAGCTGCTTTGATTTAATCTCCATCACTGGAGTAATATGGTTAAAAAAATTATTCAGGTTACTTTTACTTTACCTGAGTTACCCAAGGTATACATGTGCCATCAGATCAACACAGCTATGATATAACCAAAGAGATTTGGTACTTCACTCACAAACCCTGTTGACTGCGGAATTTAAGAAATTTATAGAAATGTGTTTAACATGAATGTTTAACGTGAATATTTTTTGATGGAATTCAACAACTGCTTCTAGGCTTCTGTTATAAGGGAGGTTTGTGTGAACAAGTTTTTCCTCTGTATAGAAAAACATGAATTGTCTGTAAAAATGACATGTGCTCTACAATAATTAGTCTTACAATCTTAACAGTCTTAACACACCCAAGTGCTGTAATCAAAAATATGGACTGGTTGGACTGGATTGAGATCTGTTTGGACTTTCTAGTAGAACTGCCTCATTCAATAATTACTTTTATTTGTTTGGTTTAAAGCAATATACAGAGGTTTGAGGGTGCTGTTTACTTATATGTACTATGGGATGTTAGTTAGAAAATATGGTTTAAAGATATGTATTTAGAAAATGCATTCCATGGTTGTTTTTGTTCTTTTATACATTTTCATATTTAATGTTTCACATTGTGTCTCAGGAGAATGCTGAGCGTGAGCTGCAGGAGCAAAGGCGTGCAGAGCGACAGCGGGAGAACCTAGAGAAGCGGCGCTCACTGGCGGTCTGTAGCGGCTCTGAGCTTGACGACCTGGAGCGCACACTTGAGAGAAACCTGAGTTACACCTGGAGCCGCCGCAGCCTCCGCAGTCAGCCACAGCGCTTTCTCAGCTTTCAGGACAAGTGCTCGGATCCCAGTTCCCTTCACAGCAAAGACCTCCAACAGCCCCTCAATTCAGAGGACGACAGTAAAAAATCCCAGCTTAGGAGACATTCATTGAAGGAATGTGTTAATTCCACAAGTGGTTTAAATGGAAGTAAAATGGACATTCCTATGCTAGAGGAATGTGTGTTGAAATCAGACGTTGACAGAAATACGGCAGCTATGCCACACACTGTTGTTACAATACAGCAAGAGAGGGAGATGAACACGTCACCAGTCATGGGACTAAACTCTAACAAGGTAATGAAAGTTGAAACGCAGGTTAACAAAGCTTCTAAAAGGGTAACGCACGTAAAGATGGACACGGTTGTAGAAACAAACTGTATTAAAGCTAGCACCCAGGAACTGCTGTCTGACACAGTGGCTATTCAGGCTAATGTCGAGATCTCGCAGGGATCCTGCCATCTAGAAATCTCACCTCAATTGGCGCAAGAAGCTGGGCCAGTCAGCCCAGAGAGAGAGCGACTGTACCCACGGATGGGTGAGACCTTGGAATGCCACACTCTTGTGAAGGGTCTGCGCTCATATGAAGCTCTTTCGCCCACTGGACAACGGGCAGCGCCAAGCCACTGCTCAAAATGGAAAAAAGAGCTGGAGGCTGAAGAGAGAGATGGTGCGAGCTTGCCCCAATCTAAGGAAGACCTGCGTACTTCCAAAACACCCAACAAAAGTCCCTCCAAAAGGGGATTGGCCTCACAAATCGGGCCTTGTAACAGCCCTGGCATTCCAAAAGCACGTCCCAAGCCAGAGGCAAGTTCGGCTGAGGGACCAGCAACACCTCGTGGATCGCGTTTAACTCCTTCACGCTCTGTCTCCATGCGTTCCTCACCAGTCATGCGGCCCAGCAATATCCAGGTTGAGTTGAAGCGCAGCATCAGCACGAGGGATAAAGCAAGTGCCCAGTCTGACACATTGGTGAAGCAGAACTGCCAACCTGCTGAAAAACCCAGCTCGGAGAACAAGAAGACACTTCCCAGCAGTCACCAGCCATTAGTTAGGGGTTCGCCATTGCGTGTTTCAAAGCGGTTTGCACCCCATGCAGAATCCCAGAGCCCATGTCAGACTCGCACCATCCATAGTCCAACTGCAGCTACTAACACAAAGGCCATCCGGACTGCAGTCATCAATGCAGCCAAAGCCAAATCAGCCAAGAATGCAGACACAGCGTCCTCCAAGACAACACCAGGCACAAGGACTGCTGGCCCTAAAATCCCACGACCTGCCACTCAGCCCATGTGGAGATGATGTTTGACCTCCTAATATTTTCAGTTAGTACTGACTGATGGACCTCTTGACATGTCTGTGTCTGTTTGTGTCTGTAAGGTGATTTTAAGGTCATTGTGTATGCAGGTATTTGTACTAAAAGCAAGAGGGATTGAATGAACCTGTGTTGGTTGGACTGAAGTGACTCCAGTGTGGGTTTTTTTTTTTTTTTTTTTTTTTTTTTTTTTTTTTTACCCCCAAAAAAAAAAAAAAAAAGTACATAACCCCAGGAAATCCAGTCCCAAAAACAAAAAAAAAAACTAACCAAAAATAATGTTTGATAATTAAGGCC
>CM075009.1:7600737-7680936 GCA_037576675.1 Pangasius sanitwongsei | reverse complement strand
TTTTTTTGTGTTTTTTTTTTTTTTTTATTAAAAATTGGTTGTTTTTTTTCTTTTTTTTTTTTTTGTTTTTTTTGTTTTCTTTGTGTGTTTTTTTTTTTTTTTTTTTTTTTTTTTTTTTTTTTTTTCCCCCCCCTCTAAACCGTCAATTCAGTCCTGTCCCCTAGCTCTGTCTGTCCAAAATGCCATTCAATAAAGGAACCATTCATTCTGTTTGCTCAGTAGGGCCTGAGACCAGGGCATGGAAAAGGATCCTTAGGAGGATAGTCACTCCTCTCAGAGTCTTCCACTGAATCAGGTGTCCCTATGCGATTTGTCCTCACTTTTCAGCAGGGTGACTGTTAATGATGGAGAAACAACAGAGCTGGATGCAGAACTGCCTTTAGCTTGCCCACTACCTCTGAACACTGGCGTGCTCTGTGCAGGCTACAGAGTGCCTCTGGAGAGAAATCAAAAAGGAGTTACTGCTAGAACATTGTTGTAAGAGCTATTATTTTGGACCAGAACATATTTGTTGTTCTTAGCTGTGACCGTCTTGATGTCATGCTTTAGTTTTCAGTGCATCACGTGGCATTAAATGTAAATGCTGAACAGATAGAACAAGACACGGCACTGTGGTGCAAGGACCTAAATCTGATAACTCCTTTTTTTTAAAAATTATTTTCTTTATTTTTATTTTTTTAAATTATACTAGTCTACCTAAATAGGTAGATTCTACGTTCTGCCCAATGGTCCTTACACCAGGTCAGAGCGACTTTAATTCAAATTAGGTACAGAGTCATTCATTGTAAGATGAAAATCTTTTCATAGCCTATGTGAAGGTATATGTGTAGGTCTTAATTCAGTCCCAAAGCTACGTAAGAGATAATGCCTTGTATGATTTACTGCCTCTGTTGGACAGAGGTGTGTGAAATGCTGTCTTTTGGTATGGGGCTTGCCCTTTTTTTTTTTTTTTTTTTACTTTTTCCTCAACCTGATGCACTTTAAGAGACCTGAGAGATTAACAATGAAGTTTTTGTTTTTGTGTTGAAGAAATGTGTTGAAACATTTGAAATTATCTATTGTAATATTTGTATTTGTAAAGATAAAAATATGAAATAAAGATGAAAGTGACTATTTTGACTTGATATAAGAGAGAAGAGAAGGAAGCCATAAAATGATTTAGCTGGTCACTAGGAATGAATCAATCAAAATACTCCTCATTATCATCTTCAGTAACTGCTTTATGCTGGTGTGGGTCTGAGCCTGTCTGGGGAACACTGGGTGTGATGCCAGTCTATCTCATGGCATCATGCACACAGGTTCACACACTCATTCTTGTCTAGGGACAATTTAGACGATCTGATCCACCTACTGGTATGTTACTACTGGTATGTTTTTGGCAAGGTGGAAGGGAACCCACATGGACATGGGAAGAACATGTAAAACTCTACACACAGCAGGGACTGGAGCTGTGAGTCAGTACTGAATGTTGATATTGGGTTGATAATGCCTTCAAAGCGTTAGATCTTATCTCCTGCCATATTTAAATACTTCTAATTCTGAAACATTGACCAAAACAACACAGATCTTCTATGTGAACACAGACCACATCATCTTAAAACATACTACAGTTTAGCCTAATGTTTGACAGAGTCAGCTGGAATGTTGAGGATGTCAGGACTAGATCTGGTTTCAGCTGATATTCAAAGCTAATATCAGTACTATATCTAAAATTGGAATTGTTGCAGCCCTATTTATTACATATTCATATCCCACAAAAACTCCAAGAAGGACTATGGTGCAGTGGTAGCTCAGTGGTTAAGATGTTGGACTACTGCTCGGAAGGTCATGAGTTCAATCCCCAGTACCACTCCTGGGCCCTTGAGCAAGGCCCTCAACTGCTCAGTTGTATAAATGAGATTAATGTAACATGGTCCAGTAGATATTCATGAAATCATTCTTATCAGATGTTGGCATTTAATCAAAGACAAATGAAGCAGACAGACTCATTTTCAAGGTCTAAATACTTCCCCTTCCATGGTTATGCTCTTTATCAGCCTTTGTGCCCTGCCCTTCAGCTCTGCTCGACGTTTCCTTTTGCTCTCCACTTCCATCTCTTGACACACTCACCCCCAAGCTTTTAATCGTTGCCATGGAGATTCTGGGGCTGTTCTGGAGAATTCCACCCCACCAAAAGAGGGGACAAGCGTCCGTCTGGGGGTCTCGGTGGGAAAGTTCCTGTGATGAGACAGAATGACGCCAGCTCTCTGGGGAAAAGCAATAAAACATGGTGTCTTCATGTGTAGAAGCCTGATCATCAGTCAGGATGTCTTCACAGGGTTGATTGGCCTGTATGTATGACATCAGAGACTGAAAGGATGAGGAGGTGAATGATGGGCGAGGAAACATTGTATTGTTTTAAATATATAGAAAGTTAAAGACTGGGTCTTGTCACATGAAGAACAGTGATAAACGTGATGCGTAAATTACACTAAGATTTCAGGCTAGGTTTAGCATAATAAAGCTCTGCCATTACTCGAATGTTATATATTGCTAAAAGGTTCATCAGGGCCTTTAGTAATTTATCAAGTCACTATAGTAATACAATTGTCTCTGATTTTCACATCACATATTTGTTGTTTAAACAGGTTTTTGAAATTTTGTAGCATATTTTGAAAGACATGCTACATGGGGCATGGGGGAATAATGACATGTTACTGGTAATAGCACATCAGATTTCATTATCCCAGCATACCATCATCACGTCTCATCATCAGGTTTATTGAAACATCATAAACATGGATTTTATTTTTTGTTACATTAAGATATGACATGCTGAAAATTCCCTTATTTCATTTCCAGATGTTCTTTCAATATTAGGAAGTGTGGCATTGTTAAGGAAATATACATTGTGGATCTTTAAAAAAAAAAAAAATACATCTTGACCAAATGTTATTATCCAGCCTCCTTAATACTTGAATTAAGATTTCACTGTTGTGATATCAAGCAATTTGCCCACAATGTGGGTTAAAAAGAGTGGTATTTTAAAACTTCTCTCAGCTTCACCAGGACTTTAAAGCAGGGATTTTTTTATTATTAGAAAACTAATTAATGATGCCTGAGTGATTATTAAATTATAGTGCAGGAGAATCTGCACTATCATGCATTCTTGTACAATGTTAAAAATAATGTAACCCTTAATAAGCAAAACTGGCTGTTCAATACAATATAATCTGAGCTTTTCAGTTCGTTCACACCAGCTAGTCAGGTTTATAATGCCATCTAGTGTACAGTTACAGAATCAGTCTGAATATGATCTTATTTATTTTCTTGGATTTGTATCCTGGACTGTGCAGAGAGCTAAGAATAAAAGTTTTAGAAAGAGCTTAGAAAGGCCAATTAGAGACACAGAACTCATTAATATTTTTTATTAGGTAATGGCATATAAACCTATGAAAAAACTGGAAGCCTTTATATGAAATTGTTCTTTCTGTCTTTCATTCATTCATTCATTCATTCAGGGAAGACCCTTAGTAGAGATGGCACTGATTGAATAAAAAAATTATGTTTGACTGGATAACTGGAGAAAAAAGAATTAATTTGATCCCGATCCTGTAACGAATGGAAAAGGTTTTTTAATATATTTTTTTCATTACATATAAAGAAACTGCATTATTATTATTATTATTATTATTATTATTATATTTGCAGTGTGAAGGATTTTTGTGTGAAAGCTGCAGTTTTATGTTTCAAGTAGTTTTTGGCTGTGTATTTTTTCCTGTATTTTTTAAGTGCTTCAGTTAAAAATAATTTTAAAACTTAGCAGGTTTTAAAGAAAAGATATTTAGGATAGGAAAGGGAAAAAAAGGCATTGTGCCATCTCTAACCCTTACATGAAATTATTCTTTTTTTTTTCTTTCCTTCACATGGCAAAAGAACTATGTCTTGCAATAACACGATATCCCTTATATGAAATGTTTATCTATCTATCTATCTATCTATCTGTACACACACACACACACACACACACAGACTTGGGGATGTAAAAGAACTACGTCTTGCAATAACACATGAAATCCCTTATATGAAATGGTTGTTTGGTTGGTTTATTTCTTTATTTATATTTAAAATTCACCATACAGACCTGCAAATAGCAAAAGAACTGTCTTTGGTCTCATTCCAATCAAATGGTATGAAAACAAAGGAAATAAGTAGACACCGCTAAAATAAAATATCGTGAAAGTGTAACAAAAAAGACTAATTTGCACAAATAGAATACACGGATTTTATACTGCAAGATAAATACGAGAGTCTGTAAACTTAAATTCAGTAATAATTGTTTAAACTGTTAAACAATTGAACAAACATGGCTATAACTCACAACGGAAGTTAGCCGCTGTTCAGCGGTAGTGAGGTTTCTATCCCAGCATGCCATGCGCTTCTTCGGTGGTGTATAAATCCGCTGCGCGTCAGCGCCGGGTCTTTCCTGTTCGTCATGGCGGTGTTGTACTTCACAGCTCTGCTCAAGCACTCTGCTTTGTCTTTTAATGTTTCTTCTTCCTTAAGAGTGCCATGGTGAGATTATTAGGTTATTATTCTTTACGATACGGCTTTAACTGTAGCATTGTAACAGTGCTAAAGCTAGTGCATGAGACGCGTTAGAATCTGGTTTCTCAGTAGTAGAGAAATCATTTACTGTGTAAATAAATGGCCTCATGGTTGTTGTCGAAAGCTTTCAGGGTGTATTTCACTGCATTTACATGTGTGTAAGACTAGAGAAGGTGGTGTTTAATGAGTTTTGAAGCAGGTTTCTGCCAGCACCACGTGTTCATGTCTGCAAGTTGTGTTACTGATCATCAGGTCGCCATTTTGCTTCAGATAGCAACTATTCAAGACTTAACTCTATACAAGTGACCTGATTTAGAAAAAAAAAAATATTAAGATTTTCATCTCTTTTAATGATTACTTTTCAGGAATGGGCAAACATGATTTCTTTTATGTTCATAGATGGCTCTCTTGTCCACCACTTCTCCAGGCTGAGTTCTGTGGATCACCAGATCACTGGATCACCAGATCACTGTGCTAGTGCACTGCTGGTAAGCTGCGTAACTTTACAGTAGTGTTGAATATGCGTTTTATCCAGCGGCAGTCAGCTGTGCAGGTCTCTACCGTGCCTGAACTAGTGTTACTCTGCTGGAAAAGAAAGGCGCTGCTGTTTAGGCTGTGTTCAGGGCTTGCTGTTTTAGCAGTCTTGCAGCATGGCCGTGGCAGAGTCTTGCCTACCTGAGAGTGGGCTGGTCACTAAACCCATGTGGGCAGCCCTAGTCTGTGGGCAAACATTGGCTAAATTGGTTTGCATGAACATCAAATTCTGTTTAAGGTCTGTATTCGGGCTGCAGCCATATTCCAAATATGATTATGCATACAGGCATTGGAATATTCCTCTGTGTATGTATGTATGCCTGAGTTGCCATTCCTAAATACCTAGCCTACAGCTAAGCATCTGTAAGCACCTACAATTCCTTGCGGGTTGAGACTGTGCATATATCTTTAAGTGGATTTTTCTGAATAAGGTGTTTACAACACCTTGCAACAGATTTCCAATTAAAACATGTTAAGGCATATTCCAGGGGTGGGAATCGGAATTTGTGGAATCAGAATATTGTCTTAATCTGAATCAGACTGCAGTGTTTACATGACTCAATACTAATTAGGATATTGCCAAATTCCGATTAATATCGGAATATTGGTCATGCAAACGTAGCCATTGTTAAAATAATGCAACATGTTTCATTTTTTGAGAATGAAAGGTGATCTTTATTGATTTGTCTCTTGCAGATGTTGAGAGTTCCTTAGATGCACAGCCATGGCCTGCTGACTTGAGTGGTAAGGGAATTTGATTTATTAATGAGGCTGAGTCACTTGGCAACAGATTCATCACAACATTTGAGTGCAAATTTTAATCGAATGACTCCGTCTTACTACAGGCCAAAGGCATTCCTGGCCCCTCTTACTTGAGGGCTGTGGCTTAGTATGGTAAGTGTTTTTACTTGTTGTGACAACACACATGATGCTGGGATGAACCTAATTCAACACATCATTCTTAGTGTCAAGTGAAGAAACTTTAACACTGAGCATCATTCATATGTCTGAAACCTACTGGACATTTGTTGGATTTCCTCTAATTCTCTTCTTTTCTTTCAAAGGTGTTGTGCAGTAGGTGTAAGAGGAGCAAGGTCAGGCAATCCTTTCTGTTCACTTAAAGCATAAACCCCAAGTTGATACCATCATGACAAACTATGTGTTTTTGTGATGTCTTTTTTTGCCTTGGGACAGCATATGCAGGACTGGCACAGGTTTTAGTTGTGTGCGGTCTAAAAGAACCTGACAAGAAGGCCTGCTACATCTTTTCTCTTGTTGCCATTTTAAACTTTCAGTGATGTGAAAAATGTGACATGTATATTCCTGTCTTGTAGGTTGATGTTTGAGAAGGCTGACTTGCCAAATGGAAGACTGATCAAGGAAGACCGACATGATGGTTTGCAAGAAATCAGTAAACATCAGCAGTTTGTAGGTCATTGTAATTCAGGCCCTCAGGATAGTACTTGAGGGTTTTGGATGTAGAAGTCCTTTTGCTACTTTCGAAGTGTAAAAGACCTGAACATTGAAGAATAAAGTGGAATTTGTCTGCACTTAATTGTGAAGGAATTTTGTAGCATGCATTCAGTTCAGTTTCTTATTTGAAGCACTGTTTTCTGATCTTGGTTCTGCAGTAGCCCTGCCCTGCACATTTTTTCCCCTGCTCCAAATGTGAAGTCTGTGTGCAGTATGATCATGGTTCTCGTACACTTCTACAATATCATGTTTGCTCACAAACTGCTGCCAATACAGTGGTGTGCTTTTTATTTTTTTAAATGTTAAATAAAATTGAATTTGTCTCAAGTTTTATATGGTTGTGTATTTATTTATGAACTTAACTTTATAATTGAATAGACAAGTGAATATTGCAGGCAGTTTAAGCTTCTACATTTAAATAACTTGATCAGTTGCTTTCTAGTGTGTGTGTGTGTGTGTGTTGTTGCATCTCAGACTAAAGATCAGTTCCTCCAGTTTTGTGCTTAAGGATTTTGCCTGACATTATCTACACTGGGCCTTAAGATCAAGTCATTTATGACACATACTCTTAAAAACCTTTCTAATGTTTACAAAGTCCTCTCTGAAAGTATTGGAACAGCAAGGCCAGTTCTTTTCTTTAGGGCTATACACTGAAAACTTGTGGGTTTTAGAACAAAAGCTGAATGAGATGATAGATCCTGATATGTACATACGAGTTAAACAACCTATAACATAGCACCTTTCATGGCAGGCCATCCTATTTTATGTGAGCAAAAGTATAGGAACAAATTAAAGTAAATAATATTTGGTTACATATCCCTCGCTTGCAATAACTGCATCAAACCGGCAACCCACAGACATCACCAAACTGTTGCATTCTTCTTTTGTGATGCTTTTCCAGGCTTGTATTACAGCCTCTTTCAGCTGTTGTTTGTTTTGGGGAGTTTCTCCCTTCAGTCTCCTCTTCAGGAGGTGAAATGCATGCGATTTTGGGTTAAGGTCTGGCGATTGACTTGGCCAGTCTAAAACCTTCCACTTTTTCCCCTGATGAAGTCCTTCGCTGTGTTGGCTGTATGTTTTGGGTCATTGTCTTGTGGCATGATGAAGTTCCTCCCTATTAGATGGGATGCATTTCTCTGTAAATTGGCAGACAATGTTTCTGTAGACTTCTGAAGTCATTCAGCTGCTACCAAAGGAAAACAGGAAGTATGGCGATATCAGCAATGGCTTGACATTTTACCTCTCCAGTGGTTTCTGGTCTTCCTCCGTCGCTAAGGAGCGGGGACAGAGAGGGCTTGGCCCCCTTAATTGCTGCTTGCAGCTACATTTTTAAATTATGTAGCAAAGATATGTATGCTTGTTTGTACACGCTTTACTTTGAGTCTGAACAAGAGTAGTAGACCTTGTTTGTGAAAGAAATTAACAAAATGGTACTTGTCATTTGTGAACGAAATGAAAAGACTGGCAATTGTAGTTTTTGAACAAAATGAATGAACTGGTAATTGTCATTTGTGAACGAAATGAACGAACTATGTGAACGAATGAGGATCTGCTGACTCACTGATGTTGTTCGTTCAGTTCATCATATCAGTGCATTTGCACAGTGTGTATCACTAAGACAATTCAATTCTCTTTTTTTCAAATTACCTTTGTGACCATGCTCTCAAAACTAGCCTGCACTGACTGAAATGTCTTTTTTGAAAATAAATACACCAGACCTTCTCTTTGTGGATTGGACATGCCAATTTTAATAAATCATAATACTAAAGCCTGTCTCTTGAAAACTTGGTGTTTTTAAAAGAATGTAGTGATTGAATGAAACAATGATTTTACTATTAATATGTAAAAAGACACTCACTGGCGCCACCTACTGGTGGCATGGTGTAACTTGCAGAATGGGTCACTGAAAGAATCAGTGAAGGAATCTGAACGAAATCAAAAGATAAGAGTCACTGGGATGAATCAAAATGACCACTGTTAATGTGATATGCCTTACAGGCTGATGTTTGAGGAAACTGAAACTCCATCATACACCAATCAGGACACTTTTCCCCTTTATGCCTCCATATTAGGAGCTGCCATAGAACCTAATAATAATAATAATCATCATCATCATCATCATCATCACGTGCATAAAATAAAAATAAACACGAGCAGATCTCCCTCCAGCGAAAAGGCGGGGTTTATCAGCATACACCTCCCACTTTACCCAGAATGCTGTTGGGTGTCATGTGACCTGATTGTTGACGGTCACTACGGAACGAGTGGCGCGCGCTTTGTCAAACTCTCCGCAGCTGTTCATCTCGCCTCATCTCACAGTCACAAACAATGTCTTACCGCCATAAACACAGCGGCCATGGTGACTACAGCACTGAAGAAAACAGGTAAACGGCGTTGAATCTCAGATAGGTTAATTTGTGTAGAGGAAATGGGAAACTGTTTGTGTATGTTGTTGAGAAATGCGGGTCAGTCAGCTCCTGATTCCCGCGAGTTCAAGCAAAACCGCGGGTTTTACAAAGCGGAAGGCTAGCTGCTTGTCTGCCTAATTACCTTATTGTACAAGCATGTTTCAGTTAAACATGTTCTCTTTTTTATCATATTACTGACATTTATTTAAATCAAATAGCAGAGTATATGTATATACACATTTTTTTTAAAGTGCAGTTAACCTGGTTATTGTTGCAGTTAGTTAGTTAGTTAAACCATTGCCTTTGCCTGGATTAGACATTAACATTTAATTATGTTATTATATACCTTTCTTTCTTTTGGTCCTATATGTTATGTATATAAATATACATAGTTTAAAAAGCAGAAACTGCACAGTATCTTAGTACATAGTTAGCTCTATTGGCTAGTTTGTGACGATAATTCGCTAACAGAGTTACACAATAGCTAAATAAACCTCTAATTTATGTCAGAAACATGTATCCAAGTTTTCAGCAGATTATTTCTCTCTAAAAGCATTGCTTTATGTTAACTAAAAGCTTAAAAACCCTGTGTAGTTCTGCTGAAATGCGGCATTAAATGTATGGCTTCAAAATGGCGCTCAAAAGCGCTGTTTATGAGCCTCATTGGCTTAAAAAAAAAAAAAAGGTTCAGCTGGAAACCTTGAGGAAAATAACAGCTTCCTGGATATGTCTGGAAATAATGTCCTGTTTAAAAGAACCTAAAAATTCAGAAAATATTTTTTAAAAATTTCAAGAAGTTTTTGAGGAAGTGTTAAAGCAATATAGACTCAAGACACCAAGATGTCCTTTGGCATCCCATAATAATCAGCACATCCTCTATAATGTAGATATCATTTACTGTTTCAGCTTTACATTCAGTTCAAAATGACTGAACATGGAGAATTTGGAAAGTAAAAAAAAAAAAATCAGTGTGGCGCAAGTTTTGAAAAGGTCTAGAAAGAGCAGAAACCTGGACAAACCCTTGCTTTGTCTTTATGTTGTTGATTTAGCCCAGTTTTCTGTTTGCTTGGGGTTTTTTTTTTTAAAGGGAGTAATGGGGTTCATCAGAGGTTCCCAGCACCTCCTTATGTTTATGAACATAATCCAACTATTCAAATATTTATTTAATTATATTTAATCGATTATTTAATTCTGTACAGTGGCTACGTTTACATGCACAACAAATTCTGTTTAAGGTCTATATTCGGGTTGCAGCCATATTCCGAATATGATGTTTATATGCATCCAGGCATCGGAATATTCCTGTATACATGGTTGTTGTAAGTATACCTGAGTTGCCAATCCTTGCGGACTGAGCATGCGCATATATCTCCTGTCAGTGGATTTTCTGAATAAGGTGTTAACAGGCATATTCCAGGGGTGGGAATCAGAATATTGTCTTAATCTCAATCGGGCAAACAGATTGCGGCGTTTACATGACTCAGTACTAATTAGATTATTGCCAAATTCTGATTAATATCGGAATATTGACGTGCATGTAAACATAGCCAATGATCATCTTATTTATTAGTGCTGTAGAACATTATGTTTCTGAACTTTCCATCCACAGATCACATTAGGTCCAAATTGACGGTACTTATAGCACAGGTTATTGAGATTCGGTTTAAACCCACTCAATTCAGCTGACCAATAAATCCAGCTAATATTTTTAAGGACTCGGTAATAAATATAACAGCTTTGACAACGGTGGGTTGCGATTTTTCTCCAGTTTAATAAAAAAAATAGAGTTTTTACTTTGAATATTTTCTGGAAGGGGAAATCCTCTGGGGTCCTCTTTAGGGGTTAAGAAACCCTAAACTCTTTTTAGGGTGGAACCTTTTTTTTTTTTTTGAGAATGAAAGAATGAAAGTAACTACTGTTAAACCCAACTTGTGGTGTTGTGTGATTTTTGACAGGAACAAAGGACCAAGATGGTCTCATTGCAGGAAAAGGGATGCTGATGGGAACGTAAGAAGATCACGTGATGAGTCTGAGACCAACACTTCAGATAGAAGAGGATCAAACAGGCCAGAATGGTAAAGTGTTTTTAACTTGTGTGTCTGTTTCTGTGTTGGAGAGGTGGGGTCTAATTCATATCACCAAATATAGTGTTTAATGTGAGACACAAAGCTGTGATTGATGCCAGGACTCATCTGGAATTATTTGTTTGTTTGTTTTTTTTTAAATTGTGATTTGGTTTGGAGGATTTAGATGCTTTACTATTCACATGTACATTGTACACATAATTGTGACTAAAGAGCAAATTATGTGCATCATTACACCCTTAATAACATCACATCTATTAGGACTGTTGCAGAGGTGCCAACATTTATGCATTTATGATTTTTGACCCTTTGCACCTATGGTGATATGGGCGGCACTTGAGAACTGCGCTGTTCTGCTCGGTTTGAGGTAACAGATGTGAATAAATAATGGCGGAAAAGCCGATTCAAAAAGAAAGGGCACTCCGCTTATCTAGGTTGTATTTTGACCTGTGAATTTGTGAACCTCGGTCTGTTGAACACGGAGGAGCTGCTTACTATTAAGTAACATTCACACCTGAGTTTTTATCTTGCTCTTCTTACTGTTGCTTGATGCACATCTTGAAAAAAACGTTCCTCCTATGTTCTCTCCAAAAATCACATCCACCAGAACCCGCACTGTTTGTTTTTTCTCTCTGCCTGTTAGGATTTTCTTGTTAGCTGTATTGACAGTTCAGCGATTAGAAAGCAAAGGATGCAATATAATAAATACAATAATGTATAATGTGTATGCACTGATTTGGAAGAGAATAAAGATAAGCACTACGTTCTTGACTTTAGACAATAGGTGCTTTAAAAATAATGTTAAATGTTTGTGTTGTTTTGTTTTTTCCCCGCTTGTCCAGTTTCACAACTCCAGAGAGTGAAGGACCCGTGTCGAGAATAAGAGACTGGGCAGAGGAGGTGGAGAATGATGAAATGCGCACTAATGTTCGAAGGGACATAGAGCGGTCAGTTGCTTTTATTTCATTTTACTCTTAAGACCTTTGAAACAATCCTCAGCACACTTTATTAATAGGTTTTCTAAGTTGCTAAAATTCTTAACTGGTTTAGTTACAGACGGCGGATCCTGACTGGAGATTTTGTTCCAAGAGAGAGGAAAACGTCATCTGGAAGGTTTGTTATTTAGCGCTGTAGCTTTTATTGTAGTCTCATTGTGCTTATACATTAATAATGTATGTGTTGTGCCTACAGTTCAGACTCGCGGGATTCCAGAGACTCACCTGTCCCCGGGGACATTGAGACTGACGAGACTGTCCTAATGAGGAGGCAAAAGCAGATTAACTATGGGAAGAACACTCTCGCCTATGACAGATACATTAAAGAAGTGCCAAAGTGAGTAGAGTATAGCATGTGCTGTTATTGCACTGTGTCTTTATTGAAGCTAGGCGTGCTGAGTGCATAAGAGGAAAATTACCGGTCTTTTATTATTTTGTTTCTAATTCCAGGCACTTGAGAAAGCCAGGGGTTCATCCACGAACTCCCAACAAATTTAAGAAATACAGCCGCCGCTCCTGGGACCAGCAGATAAAACTGTGGAAAGTCAAGCTGCATGCTTGGGACCCCCCTGCTGAAGAAGGCAGCGATCTGCAAGCTGTGTATGTTTTGTTGAGCAATATTTTTGTTGCATAATTTGCAAATAAATAGCACAAGTTCCGCATAAGTAAAATGAGATCAACATATAAAATGAGTTTGGTTCATAAATATGCTTGGAATGCTCGAACATGCTCAATTATTAGAGGAATTGGCTGTGTTTTCGTGGAATGCTCCATGTGTATTTATGCCTCACACAGCACGAGTTTGAACCGCCTGCATATAATTGTTGATTTCTGAAAAATTTCTCGCACAGACTCGTACAACAGAGAGTAGAATAGAGAGATGGAGTATAATCGTGAAAATTAAAGTTTGTTAAATTCTTGAAAATATGTTCAGTGTCTATTTTTATATTTTGGTGCTTAATGTTTTGCAGATTTTTAAAAAAAAAAAATTTATTTTATACTTTGTGCAGCGAAATGAAGTGTCTTGTGTTTCACTTGCTCAGAGATCTGGGCGAGGTCATGGACTTTGAGCTGGATGTGGAGTGCTCAGTGGATCCTGAAACAGAAGCATCGAGCTCAAAATCGAGTAGTTCATCACTCCCTGAGGTGTGTTTGATCCCAACCATTCTGCAAAAACCCACTGATTGTGTATTATAGTTGTACATAGCAGATATTGAAAAGATTTAACATCCATTTTGCAGTTATTTATAAATCAGTGGGTTTACAGGTTTTTGTTTTTTTTTTGTTTTTTTTTTGATGCAGTTGTTCATGTTCATGTTGATTTGTTGCAGCACTCAGGAACCCCACACAAGATGATGAAGATAGATGAGGCTGACATGGCGTAACTGCTCTCGCTGATGCCCTGATAATGCGAGAGAACTGTTAATGCACTGGCCCTTGCATGATTTTATTGTTAATGCTGTTCTGTTTCCTATTGTTTTTTTTGTTTTTTTTTTAAAAAAACATCTCCCTTTTTTCTTGGTAAATTCAAAAACTATGTAATGTTAGTTAATGAAAGTTAAAATTACACTGATTATAAATTGTTCTCCACATGGGCAGGTTTTCCACATCCGAATGTTTGTTTCCTATATATAATTGTTGTAAAGTGTTGCTTTTATTTTTGTGTTGTAAATTTGACATTTTTGTTAAATATTTAACCAGCTGTTTTATAAGGACCATTTTGAAATAAAGAAATGAATCAGACCAAATTATGCTTTTAACATGTTCAGAGTACATTTAGGTAGATGATACATTGCTTTTGTTAAGAGTATGTTCTTTTAGCAATCAATTTACCTCCACTAGTCTGTCTGATTTCTGTAATAATGTAATTTATATGATCCAGGTATGTTCATGACAATAAGGCTAAAAGTTTGGACACCTGACCATCACATCCATTTGTGCTTGTTGAGCATCCCATTCCAGATTTAGTCCCCCTTTGCTGTTATAATAACCTCCACTCTTCTGGGAGGGCTTTCCACTAGATTTTGGAACATGGCTAAGGGGATTTGTCCATGATGTCAGTCACAAGAGCATTAGTGAGATGAGGTATTGATGTTGGCTGAGGAGGTCTGGGGCGCAGTCAGCGTTCCAGTTCATCCCAAAGGTGCTCAGTGGGGTTGAGGTCAGGGCTCTGTGCAGGACACTCGAGTTCTTCCACTTCAACTTTGGCAAACCATGTCTTCATGGAGCTCGCTTTGTGCACAAGGGCATCGTCATGCTGGAGCAGGTTTGAGCCTCTTAGTTCCAGTGAAGGGAGATTGTAAAGCTACAGCATACAGAGACATTCTATACAATTGTATGCTTCCAATTTTGTGACAACGGTTTGGGGAGGAACTACATATGGGTGTGGTGTTCAGGTGTCCACAAACTTTTGGTCATGTGGCGTACCAGAATGATATAAGTTGCACATTTATCATTTATAGAAACAGTAAAGAAAGTGCTCTCGGAGAATATGGAGTATAAGGACGTCAGTGCTGTTGTAAATAAATTTTTCTGTAAAGCTGCTTTGTGACAATGTCCATTGTTAAAAGCACTATACGAATAAAACTGAACTGAATTGAATTGAAGACCCGCCCCTATTGTGATACCAGACCGGAGATCCAATTATCTTCAACCTCCGTCTGTCATCAGCAACAGCAGCTCCCTCATTGGTTCCCTGTGTCTCGTGCAGGCTCTGTCCCAAATGGAGCTGAGAACGACGAGCAGCTTTCTGACGTATCTGTTCTACTCAACGGTTACTGAGTGCGGATGTGGAGGACGTAGGGCGCTATTTGGGACAGGGCCGTAGACTTATTTGAGTGTTTCCATGTTTTCTTGCTTCTCCAACATACATCTTACAGAGTTTTAATGCTGGACTCAACCATGTCTCATACAAGCTCATAAAGCTCTTCGGGAGGTGTTCCATGCTACAGTTTGTGTTACAAAGAAGACGCTCTTTCAGTAGCTAGCCAGGTAACATTAACTTGTCCAAATAAGCAGCTAACGTAAAGTCCAGCTAATGAATAAACTGGTTACTTAGCTCATTTCTTTTTAGCTAAACGTCTGACAGACACAGCTAAACTGCAAGCTGAAATTCAGACAGTAGATAAATGTCTTTTTTTAGTAGGAATATATATCAAGACTTTTATTTTATGTTAAAGCTAGCTGTGGCTTTGTGTTTCTTGTGGCATTGTAGGTGAAATGGGAAAGCTGGGTTAGTGAGCTGAAGAGAGAATGGCTCAGACATCCAGTAGCCCTCAGGAAGGACACAGTGAGGCTGAACCCAGCAGCAAAACACAAACACATCCTCATGCTGCAGGTGAGGGGATTTACTGCTGATAATTAATAGCCACTAATGTTAAGATAACGTTTTTTCCACGTTTCCAAGTCTTCCAATCACCCATCTGCATGGACAATAAAAACAGACATTCTGAGCAGTCCAGGGTTTTCATACTAAATAATCTATTTAGTCCAAATTCCATTCAATCTGCATAGCCTTTTTTTTTTTTAACAGTACACATTTACTGTAATCCAGATGTAGATTTAGATCCCTAATGAGTAAACCAGAGGCGAAAATATCCCTGAAACTACATGAGGTAAAAACCTTGACTCAAAAAGTGAACCCATCCTCTTCTGACTTACACCGGACAGTGCAATTAGAAGTGATTTATGCTTCAGGGTGTTCAGTATGAACATATAGTGAATTAGAGTCCTAGGATGACCACAGGACCAGTATTTTGGGAAGTGCAGTCTTCAGGTCGTACATGAAGGACAATCCATAACAGCAGAAAATCAGTCAGTATTTCTCTGAATCATGATGTGGACAAACACAGATCCAAAGCAGCGCTTTCCCGTTCTGTGAACCTCCATCCATCAATCCATCCTCCGTACCGCTTATCCTACCACTTATCGGGGGGAGCCTGGAGCCTATCCCAGGGGACTGGGGCACAAGGCGGGGGACACCCTGGTCGCAGGGCACAATCATACACACACCTGATCACACACTACGGACGATTTGGAAATGCCAATCAGCGTACAACGCATGTCTTTGGACTGGGTAGGAAACCGGAGTCCCCGGAAGAAACCCCCAAAGCACGAGGGGAACATCCCAACTCCGAGTACACAGGGCGGAGGCAGGATTCAAACCCACAACCCCAGAGGTGCGAGGCAACAGTGCTAACTACTAAGTCACTGTGCCCCCTTCTGTGAAACGCTTGCTATTTTAACTATAATGTGCCTTATAATCAGCTTTCTTTCTGGTTTTCCCAGACTGCCATGTATATAAGAGAATGTAATTATTCTGTTTTTACCAACTCACGTCATCTGTTGAGTTTTTCACTTGTTGTATTCAGACTTAATTGCTGTATTTTAGTATGCATGTGAACACACACAACATGTCTGTGATATGTTTTCCATCTAGACAGAGCACTGCCGTCTGCTGTGACTGACAGCTCTGAGCTTCAAGCCTCTGATACGGACCAGGTCACTTTGGTAAGTACTAAACTGATCCTAACAGCAGGTTTTGGGTTTTTTTTGGAATTTTTTGTATTCACACTGTAATAAAATTATTGGTCTTTAAAACCGTTTAATAAACGTTCGTCTTGTAGCAGTTTCCTTTTGCCTGTCATTTGCTAATTTCAGATTAATACTTTATCCACAGAGAAAACCAAACAGTTGTCCAGAAAAACTTCCTGAAAACTATTGGTCAAAGGACAAACACGATGGTAGGTGATGTAATTCACAGTGTACCCCTGTGCTGAAATTTAGTGTAAGTTATACTGGGTTTCCTGTTCAGCAAGGAAACTTAGTTACTCTGCTGATCGGCATAGTGCTAATGTTATTGCAGTTGTCTTCTCTTTTCTGCTTGTACACATGATGTTTAATTTGTGCTGGGTATGTGCAAACTCTGAAACCCTGAACAAAAGCCCTGATTTGTTTAATTTTGACCAGACAAATCTAAAATAATCTGGCTGTTTCGCTACCTAAAACACTCCAAACCTAAATTCATTTTACTTTCAGTGTGCACGCAAGGTGAATCATTTTCAGTGTCGTGAATCGACTCTTTTTGGGATCAACTTCAGTGTGAACCAAAAGCAGATGGCTAGTGACTAGATGACTTAACAAACATGATATATTATAAATATATTGCGTATGCTAAGAAAAGTAAACAGTACAGCATTTATCAGTGATACTGGGTCAAAAGTAGTTCAACTACTTACAAGCTTCACTACTCGCTGCCCAGCACTGCATAATGCACACGCTTCATGACATGAGTCTGAAGTTTGAGTTTTGAAGTGAGAAAACATTCGTGTCGTGGAGTAGTCATTCATTTGAGACCATGTTCTTTATCAACCCATTGAGTTGTCATACAAAGTACAGAGTTTTTGGCCAGTGTGGCACAAAATAATGTTATCTGACAAGGCGGGAAAATGCTTAAATGGTTAAAAAAATCAGGGACATCACTGATTTTTCACATTCCCACAAATGAATGATTACAAAATCAAAATATTCCTCACGTCATGAGGCCAACAGCGCAGTGTAATGTAAAGAGTTCCCATACTTTAACTCTCTGTTGTAACATGGTCCACCATTTCTGTCAGATGTGTTTTGTGATGTGAAGTGATGTAGAACAGCACAGCGTGCTTCATAACATAGTCCATCTAATCGGTTTTGAAATTTGCCAACTGTTTTTATTATCAGATTTTATCATTTTTTCAATTATTTGCAGATATGACACAATCCTGAAGCAGGCACACTAAGAAACAGCTTTCTTATTCAGAAATGTATATTCATAAATGGCCTCCTCTCGTGTTCCCAGGCTCTCAGTACCAGGGCCCGTTTACCAAGTCCCGTCAGAAGACAGATCCTCTGTTTCAGAAGCGCTTCAGTCCCAATCTTAAACCCCTCCTGAGACAGAAGAGTGACAGTTCCAGCTGGAACTATGAAAATGAAGATTTCGTAGCATGCCAGGACCTTACCTCTCGCTCTTCCCAACGCCTCCAGCACCTACAACACACTTTATTGAGTCTCAAGTCTCAGTGCCATGTACTGCGTGGATCAGGAGGCTGTGTGAAAGGGTGCATTACAGGACTCTCCACTTCAGCAGAGGCAGAATTTTACCACCACCCTCAGGCAGCAGCCTTTAGCCAGCACTATGCACAACTCCAGCACCTTCTGGAACAACGGGCTCAGCTCCTCTTCCTTCATGAGTATGGCCGCCGATGTCGCGCAGCTAACTGCTTTATATCACGATTGGGTGATGTCCTGGGGAAAGCCCGTCTCTTAGCCAGCAGGGGTCAAAGTTCAAAAGAACAAGCCAACTCTTCCTGGAACCTGGATCTTAGGGCTTTGTGTGAGGAGCTGCAAGTCCACATCAGCCACTGGGACATGCTATATGCCCGAGTGCGCTCTGACCCCTTCTTGCGAACTGTTTTTTCCGGTCGCACAGAGATGCTAGGCTCGATGCAGAGAAGGCTGTGGTTGCTGGGACAGCAAGCCTCGCTGCTGATGGAGAATTGCATGCACATATTGCTTAAAGCCTTAGCTGCTGCTCAGCTGGTTTGTGTACCCAGAGATGCCTTAGAGGACATGCTGTCTGCTGTGGAGATATATAATCATGTCGTAGCAAACCCAAGGTCCCAGAAAAGAGCCGCAGCCTGGAGTTTGCAGTTTTTGTTCGACTCTGATTCTTCTCAGATCAGGCCAGGCTCGCCCAGGAAACACGTCAGACCTGGAACATTGTTAGTGGTGGAAATCACGAGGATCGTGGCACGGCATCGAGCTCAGATAGCAGCCAGGCAACTTTACAGCTGGACATGCCAGCAGACTGATCTTCTTTCTCTTGCAGGACAAACCAGCATGAAATGGGGGGACTTGGATTGTCCGGATCTTCTTGTTCCACCTACTACAGATCAATCTAGGTCTATCCTGGACGAATCCCCTAAAAAGCCCCTCCAGTCTTCCAGTCTGCCTTTGTTTGTGTTTGCTCACCGGGATAGAGAGGACATTCTGGAAACTCTCTTTCAAGTCTTGGTATCCTCAACAGACCTCTTAGCGCCACACATTCCCAAAAGACCTCAGTTGGATAGGAGTGCTTCTGCAGAGAGAAGTCGCAGAGCCAGTGGACAAGAAGAAAATAACATCCCAAAATTGTATCCCTCTCGTATCCAAAACGCTGTTCAGCGGATGGATCTGAGCAACTTGGATGCATGTGTGGCACTTTTCTCTCAGTACAGGGATATGCTGTGGAGGGAATTTGGCAAAGCAGTTATCAAGCATTTTTATTATCCATCTCACAACTGTATTTTGAGTGGTATGAACCAGTGGAATGATCAGATGGTGTTCCTTCTGGTAAGATGGCTAAAGCAAGCATGTAAAGAAGGTACGACTATAAAAGGTGGTACATAAAATCAGTTTGTTTGCTTATTGAATTGCTTGAGTGCTGAGTTACTTTGATTATAATTTGCTCTTTCCAGAATCGGTTCCAGCTGAATGCAAGGATGTCTTGAATAAATTCTGCTCCCATATTTTATCTACTGCTGCCTTCATGCACTGGGATGCAAGTGAGTTTTTTAACTAAATTGGAATGATTAAAATAAATGATATTTTAATAAGTTTAGCACATTTCTCTGACGCAAATATTCAGAAGTGACATTAATAATATTTATATCTAAATTGTTTGTTACAGGCAAATTGCTTAATAGTTTTTATACCACAGTGCTGTTGAGTGCTTGATTCTGCTCAGTCAGAAGGTGTCATTTATTTTTCCAAAACAGCAGCTCTGACAGTAGTCCTGGCTGTAAGGTTTATATTAGTGCACTCGTTCTAATATGTTATCATTTCTGTAGTTATGCAGGGTATTGTATGGTGGATGCTCAACATAAACAGATGTTGAAAAACGTGTGTGATTGGTGATGTGGTGAAGTTTTGGTAAAGCTGTAACTTTTCCAGCATGGGAAAACTGGTGGGCTTTGCAGTTTTTCTGTAACATGATAAGCTGCATTTTTTAAAAAATTAACTTCATGAGAGAGAAACAGAGAGGCTGGTGAGAGAACTACTGTTTATAGCTACTATAACATAAGTGATAACAGGAACTGAATTATCATGGTCTTTCTACAATATTAAATGAAACCATATACAAATTAAAAGTGTGACATGTCATTCTTTAAGAAACAATTGTCAGCATTTTGCAAACTGCTGTGGTGTAAGAGGAATAAAACACTTCAGGATGTGCTGTTATAGGAGAATGATCAACTTCAGGGTGGGAACAGTAACTCTGCTTTGCATCAGGATATAACACATTGTTGATTATTTTCCGGTGTGCTCCATCGTGTCTTAATCCTCACTTAATAATAATTCATTTTTTAGATTTTAACACGTTAATAATTGAGCAGAAACATACAGAGTGTCCATTTTATATAGTGTATGTTGTTTTATTAAATATTCACTGTCCCACGTGTTCTATTGAAGGTGTCATTATGGCTCTAATACTACACTGATACATGTTGTTAAGTGTTTATAGCCTGATACTGATTGGTTTATTATCTAATAAGATAAATAATAAGATTTATTGGCTTATAAATAATAGGTAATTAGAACTCAATGCTCAATAACATTTGCAGTTATTTCTATTTATTTATTTATTGGTTGAGAGTTAGCAGTCTTAAGTGTATGTTTGTGTTGCAGTAATGTGTGAGTCGCTGGGTTTAGGAATGAGGGATAAGTGCTTACCAAGAGCCATGACAGAACCTTCCACTGTGAGAACCGCCACCATGGAACTTTCACTCCAGCTCTTCCCTCCTCTCCTCTCTGTGCTCCAGTTACTGCAAACCCCACACACAAACTTAGGTACTCCTCAGTCTGTTTCCTGTAACAGTTCCTGTTTTGTTTTAACCTCTAGAGGACTTGCAGTCTTTTAAAGACCTGTGAAGGCTTTCTTCCTGAATGCTTCATAATTTGCTGATGGAAAGTATGCTTATAAAATATTTTGTATTACTTCCACAAGACAAAGCAGTTCAGTCATCTTGTTGGAGGACTTTGTGTCATAATTCATAATGTTCATCTTTCCGTTCCCAGGAGAGAAGGGAGCCAGGAGTCTTGGTTTGTATCACCTAGGGTTGCTGTGCAGGGCCCATGCCACTGTCCAGTCCTCTACTTTCTGGGTTATGAGTAAGGCCTACCAGTTTCTGGCCTCGTGGTCTCTTACTAAGTTTGTGCTGGTCACACAAGGAGACCTTAAGGTATAGAGCACTCTTTTATGTTGAATTTTATACTCATTTGGGGAATATAAATGAAGAATATGCACTGATATCTTTGGTTGTGTGAATTTCGAAGGCTCTCAGGGAGACAGTGGAGAGTCTAGTGCAGCAGCTGAACGCTGTGGTTGGAAGCACTGATCATCATCATCTCATCATGGAACACGGACTGCAGCTATCTCATGCAGTCTCACAACTACAAGTAAACTATTCTCAAATTTCAGTGCACTTTGTCATTATAATGATCGCTACTATTTTAGGTTAGGGCTGCTGAAATTTTTAACACACAGTATGTATATGGTGGTGTCATACTAAAAGCTGTTTATTTTTCTAAATAATCAGAGGAGTCTGCATAATTAATAGTAAACAATGTGGTGTGTCAAGAAAATCATAACTAGTGGGTTGATAATGTTGATAAGGCCGGTGATCTGAAGAGCACAAAAGTGATGAGAGGGTAGCCATTGTTTTTCGCAGTTTGAAACATGTACTCTGTGCGAAATACAAACTACCATAAATAATTATTTGGCAGTTGCAGCTAAACAGACCTGAAAGTAGCTGCTGCTATAGCAGCCTAAGCTCCTCCACATTTTGTGACCCTGATTAATTCTTATCCAGTTTTAGCGAATAAAGGATTGAGACAATGTTCATGTGAACTTTTAATAAATTATAGGCCTTCTCTGAACTTGTCCTGAGGATCTTTTCAATGGACTGCAAGAAAATGTCTATGGAGATTTTTGAGCAAACGATGCCATCAGCAAAACACTGGAGAGTCAACTATAAAACAGGTCAGAAGGCAGATAATTGCATTTTTGGGCTTTAAAAATGTATTCATGTTTTCTATTTTCAACCACTGTTACTATCAACTATAGTTAATCATCAGTATTTTTACTTCCAGCATGGAATAGCTGCTTTGTGTGCGTTTTCTTAGAATTACCCAGCACCCCGAGTGATTATGCAGCCTTTGCAGCTCAAAGTGTGCTTGGCCAGGTGTTAGAGGGAATGCAGCCCCTACCGGATGAGACTCGTATTCCAGCACTGGCAGAGGCCATGACTGCCTTTATGGAGGCCTGGATGGAGCACATACTCAAACAGAAAATCAAGTTTAGGTGGGTGGGCAATGTTTCTGTGTGGATCAAAATGTATTAGTCATCAATGACCAAACAATATTGAATAGATACATTGTATACCTAATCTTAGTGTTGGAAATGGGCATTAAAGTTTGGAAGAACACTGTTCCTTTACATTAACTCCTTCATTATAGTGTTCATGGAGCACTGCAGCTGAAGCAGGATTTTGACCTGATTCGAGAGTTGATTCGTTCAGAGAAGTACAGCCTGTCGGAGGAGCTGCACCACCAGCTCCTGACGTTGCGCGTCTTTCATCAAGTGGACAGCGCCATAGTGTGCCTGCTACAGCAACCTGTAGCCAAAGCATACATGCCCTCTCTAAGATGGGAGCCTTTCCGACACTGCTGTGAGTTTCTGCCAGGACTAAAACAAAAAAAAAATGTTATGTAGAAATTAGAATCATTCTGACAGCCGCTGAGGTTTTTTGAAATTAATATAACCTTAACCAGGGGCACGGTGACTTAGTGGCACTGTTCCCTCGCACCTCCAGGGTTGTGGGATCAAACCACGCCTTCACCTGGTGTGTGTGGAGTTTGCATGTTCTCCCTGTGATTTGGTTTCCTCTTGGTACTCTGGTTTCCTCCCCCAGTCTAAAGACAGGCTGAATGGCATTTCCAAATTGTCTGTAGTGTGTGAATGGGTGTGTGAGTGTGTGCGCGATTGTGCCCTGCGATGGGTTGGTACCCCGTCCAGGGTGTCCTCCGCCTTGTGCCCCGAGATAGGTTTCAGGCTCCCCTTGACCATTTATGGGATAAGCACAGAAAACCATTAGTATTAGTCACTTAAAAGACAAAATTCTTATTTTTCATTGATTTCAATGAAGAAGAATAATGTTAATTAATATCAGGTTGTGTTCCACCTTGCCTTTCTCCTACACGACCTATCAGCAAGCAGAAATGTTAAGCCAAATGTTATGGGGGAAAAAAAGTGTTTTGATTGCTATTTCATGTTGTCTTTAAAAAATGATGGCTAGGAAACCAGTGCTCATTGCTAGCATGCATGGTAGATGACATCACTTTGTAAGCAAAATAATATTTTTATGTTCTGACTAACTTATAAAAACAAAATTCTAAAACATTTTTTTTTGTATTTTCAGGCCCAAACAGGGCCCAGGTGGTGGACCAGGCAGATGGAAGCCTCAATAATCTGGAGACTATAGACATCCAGGCTGCCTGTCACCAGGCCTTGACTCGGGCAGAAGGCTCTGTGAGCCCTGAGCTGCTCTCCACAGCTCCACCCGAGTCCTACTTAGCTGTGGCACAGCAGGAGTGGCTGGACCTGCGCATCCACACCAGCTCTCGCTGGAGGATCCCTGGTCTGCGTTGTCTCACTAAATCTGAGCCCTGAAAATCTGATGCAAAGTGGTATGTTTATGATAGTATTATATCATTTGTACAACAATAGACTACAATCCTGTACTAATATGACACTTACATGTACCATGTTGACGATTGCTGTATAAAAACGAACATTTAATCGACAGGCTGAACAGTTGTCAGAGTTGTAAAAGTATAAAGTTCACAACGCTGAATTACCAATATGAAGTACTTTGAGAGCAGTTAACAATTTCTTTTATAACATTTCCAACATATGCAGATTGTCACAAGTAGACAACCATTAACATATTTAAAATTCAGTTTAGTAGGTTTTTTGTAGTCTTTATAATTCTAGAGTATGTATTAATTATAGCAGTTCATAATCTATTATTCATAATGTAAATTTTAAAATGTACAGAATGCACAATATTAGTTTAATTGCCTTTTGGCATTTTTGTATTGTTCAGATTCTATGATAATGTAACTAATGGTACAGACCATTAATGTAACTGTATATGTTGTATGTGCTGAGGCACTGAGATTTTGTGAATTTTGTTTATGACTTCACTGTGTAGTTAAAACCAAAGCAAGTCACATATCTGGTGTATTTGGATAAACTGTTATTTGATACTTTTTTTATAATGTGCATTTTTATGTGTCTGATATATTATGAAAGAAATATGTTTATATTTATTTATAAGAGTGAATACTACGCATTACTTAATATAAGCCATCTACTGGTTTTCCATGATGGAATGGAATAAAAATGCTTTATTTTAAGTTTTATTTTTGCCAGTGTGTTTGATCTATAACAGCAGCTCTGACAGTAGTGTAGGCCAAGAAATCACATGTTCTAATAGGTTACCATTTCTATAGGAAGAGCTTCACAGTAATTCACAGGGACTTTTATGCTGGACACTGCACGTTAGCCTAATAATAAACTGATTTTTAAAGTGTCATTTAACCAAGAAAATCATATAATGCTTGATTATAGTGAAACGTTTTGTAAGAAGATGTTTATTTAACATACGCTATATGGCCTAAAGTTTGTGAACGCCTGATCATCACACTCATTTTTGAACATCTCATTCCAGATTTATTTCCCCCCTTTGCTGTTATTATAACCTCCACTCTTCTGGGAAGGCCTTCCACTAGACTTTAGAGTGTGGCTGTGGGGATTTGTGCTCATTCAGCCACAAGAGCATTAGTGAGGTCAGGCACTTATGTCGGGCAGGGAGGCCAGTTTCCAGTTTCTCTGTAATATGACAAGCTGTTTATTTAAGTGGAAGAAGAGTTATAAAGTATGATTTTAACTGTAAGTATTATAAGTATTAACAGGAACTAGTGTGTCATTCTTTATAAAGAAACAATTGTAATCCTTGGCAAATTGCTGTGGTACATGAGGACTGAAACACAGTGGGACATGCTGTTGTTGGAAAATAATCAGCGTCAACAGTTACTCCACTTTGTGTCAGGTTGCATCACACCACCCTGTTACTGATTATTTTCCTACAACAGCACGACTCATTGTACAATGTGTTTTATATTTTACTTATTGTGGAAACCAATAATAACAGAAAAAAATAACGAAACTGATTAGGATTAACAATAGCTATTACAAAGTGACAGTGAATTTTCCCACTGGTCACGTGTTCCACACACACACAGCCTGTAAGCGTTTATCATAAACACACACCCAAGGTCAGTGTGTTATATCCCTGACAAACACACACATTACATACTGTATATCTGGCCAGTTCACTTTCACATTTCCCGTCTAGTTGGTACAAGTCTTACTGACATACCAACAATATACTCTTATGCACCAAATGTTTTAGTGTTATCTGTATTATATTTTATTTACTTCCTCTCATAGAGCTCCAGGACAGAAAGCACCTTTCTCACTCAGGTGAATGCTTGAAGGGAACAGCGCTGGTCATGTGACCAACTACACAATTGTCACATGACCTTAAAATGAGACGTATATCTTAAAAAAACAAACAAACAACAACAACAACAACAACCATAAATCTGTACAGAATAAATACATAGGTTTCAGTCTGAATTGTGACCAAAATGGATTTATGGAGCTTTTGGTGTGGAAGTGTGAGCTTTTGGATGGCGCTTACTTTTGTAATATCGCGCGCGAGCACAAGATGGCGCCAAAACGCTGCTCTCTGATTCGCCTCAAACACAAACATGCAGTGCTTCGAGACATGCTTTTTGTGTAGTATTATATTATATTATATTATATTATATTATATTATATTATATTATATTATATTATATTATATTATATTTTATATTATATTATATTATATTATATTATATTATATTATATTATATTATATTATATTATATAGCTAAAGTAATGTAGAGCTACTAGCTAAATGCTAGCTATATTATACTAGCTATATTTTAACTAATAATTATGTGATAAAACACAGCTAGCTTATTTTCTTATCCTTATTCAATTAGTAAAATGTATATATCTCATAAATGTTTTGCTAGTAGTTAATATTTTTTAGTAAAGGCTCGAGCCGTGGAGAGCACTTTTATGGTAAACTGATTAAAATAACTAATTAATTAAGCTAAATTAAAACATAAATTAAGGTGATGTGTCTGAACTACTGAAATACCAATGTTGTATCACTCTTTGTTTAAACGTTTAAAAGAAGAACATTGAAAAAAGTTTGATCAATTTAAAAAAAAATGTAAATTTGCCACATTTTTGCCACAACTCATATGAAATACAGATATAAAGAGTGAGAGAGTAGGAATTCTCAGCCGTACATGCCTCTCGCCTCTCACCCATAACCCCTACTAGTTCCTCTCCTACACTTTGTCAATTAATTAATTTAAAATGACCATTAAGGCAGTATAGAGAACTTGTGATTAATTTTTCCAATATCAGCCGCTTCACAGAAGGCCTGTCGCACACCTGGGAAATGTATGATAATGTCTGATTGGACAGGAGGGGTTCCTCAGCTCTCCTCCCTGCATGCACTGTGCCTGAGTTATAGCCACGGAGGCCACCTCACTGTTTGGTGGTGTGTAATTTGAATACAGATTAGTTGGCCCCAGTGTTCCAGTGCTTTGGCATTACCATTACCGGGGACAGTAATTTGACTGATGAACACACAGGTTATCACAAGGTCATCACCTTCACCAATGCAGGAGGGGAAAAGTGCGTGGGCTGACCCTCTTTTGGCGCCACCCGTTAAGCCTTTCGATAGTGTAATTAGTACCTTTAATTAAAGGGTGAGTTAGCTGATTGAATAAATCCGCTCTTAATGAAGCATCTGATTGCCCATGCTCATACCTGTGTAGCACTCGTGCCTTTTAACTTTCCTATTCAGTTTTCTTGTTTTTCCCAGTGTTTATTACAGCATAGGAATGTGACCATATTATGTAAACTTAATATAAAAAGGTAACCTGTAATATAAAATAACCCTCTCTTATTCTTCTGTTTCTTCATGGGCTAACATCAGGCCACATCCATGCTGCACTGGTTTGAAGCTGGGTGATAGAAAATCTGGGCAAGAGACACCTACATTTTCAAAAAGAAAAATGCCAGTTAATTATATGTATTTGTTATTCAGCACCCTTTCATGATCTGTACTGATTTCCACTGTGTAGTTAGATGTCACAGTGAGTGTGCATCTCAATTACTTGTCAAGTATTGCGCCATGTATATCTTCCCTAATCATTTCTTCATTTCATAGCGTTTAACGCACCTCTTGACTCAGGTGATCTTTTAATCCCCCTGGGCCATTATGTGTGCTGTGGAGACTCTCCCTCCCTCCCTTTTGATTAT
The DNA here is from genome assembly GCA_037576675.1 of Pangasius sanitwongsei. Taxonomy (NCBI): domain Eukaryota; kingdom Metazoa; phylum Chordata; class Actinopteri; order Siluriformes; family Pangasiidae; genus Pangasius; species Pangasius sanitwongsei. The sequence continues at coordinate 7,653,323 of CM075009.1, read as the reverse complement.
TTCGTCAAGGGCTTTATCAGTGTAAAGGCGAATGTTCTTCTCAGTTTTGTTCATATCCTCATCTTTAGTTTTGTTACATTTAAATTTAAATTGCAAAAAAATTCAATTCCTTAAATGACAAAATATTATTAAAACATTTAACCATTACCAATATAAGCATCTAGAATGCGACTTTATCTTTTTGATATCCTTTCTATCCTTCTTACTTGGAGATAACAGCTTGTTATCTACTCCGAAATCCACCTCACATAATTAAACAGAAATGATCAACTGATAGAAATAAAAAAGTGGCCTCCTTGAGATGTCTGCCCTTCATTTCCACTGAAGCAAGTCATCTCAGCATTTTTTTTTTTTTTTGTGTGTGTCCAAGCGAGCAAAGCCTCCAAGCCCAAGTGACCTTTTTGCTTCAATTATGTGATTAGGGCTCAAAGTTGGTATGTTCACCCATCTCGCTTTGATCAAGTGCCATTTAGCTTTAAAGTGACTAGCAGGTCACATGGTTAAATTGATTACATTTATTCAGTACATTTCAGTGTTTTTCCATAGATTGACATACTGCTAAACGTAATTGCGCCTTAATTTTAATTGTACAATAGAACACGTTTGAATGGGTTTTAAGGTTATTAGGATAAGAAGCAAGTAACGAGATCCATGAAAATGCATGCAGGTAAGTGCTGCAGTTGAAGAAGGAAAGACCTTGCTTCTTGAGAGTTATGTCCTGCTTATTGTTCTCAGTAAAATGTACTTGTGATTTATTTAACAGACCTTTCATTGCATTGAAAATCTCATTTCAATCATAAATGGCAGATCATGATTTAAGAATGCATTCTTTAATGGGCTTGCAGTGGTCAAATTTAAACTAACTCAATTAATCAGCACAACACTCAATACACCCTGTCTGAAACTCACTTAAGCAAACAAAGATCTTTTAATATAAATTTTCCACAAGATTTCTTTATTGATTTGGTGCAAAATGATTTGTGCGATACATTCCGTGCAATCAATAAAGGCCAAGTCAATAGTGTATATAAAAAATCATGACTCCATGGATGAAGTGTCAACCAACTTCAGCTTAGCATTGACCCAGAGTGTATACTACATAAGAAAATATAGTCATAAAAATCCAGCTGGAAAATAATTTCCTGAATGACCTGTTTGATGGGTCTGGCCAATACAGTGCATTTATTGGTTAACGAATAATGCAGACCTTTTATAACCTTAATGGTCATTATAAAATAAAGCTACAGTGGGGAAAAAGCCAAACACCCACCTAGCACTCTGAGGGTTAGAATGTCTTTCTGCCAGACAGCAGCCTTCACTTCAAGCAAGGGATGTCCTATTGACGTCTAACACATTTTAGCATTTTCATTTAGTTGTCTAATGATCAAACCTTTAACAAATCATAGGAGATGTTGAAGGAAGGTGTGTGTCTTGCATTCGGGCTGGCATTCTGTTTTTGGTTTCGGGACTGTAAAAACTGGAGTACAGTCAACGTATCTTTAATATTTTGCTCATATTTTTTCACTTTAGATGGCAGGTTTGTCACATAGGTTTGTACTATATTATAGCTTTCCATTAAAAAAGCAGATTTAGTGGTTACTAAGAAAAAGAAAACATGCTTCCATAACTTTTAGTGATAACACATCAAATTTAGACTAAGGAATAGGAATAAAAGAAATAAAACATGAAGTTAGCACCCAGAAGTTTATCATTTTCCTATAGCAGCATGTCCTGACCTCTTTTATTCCGCTTATGCCACAGCAATTTACCTTTCCTATTTCCTATTACTTTTTTTTTTTTTTTTTTTAGATTAAAGATCTACTTCTTAACCGTTTGTAGTTACGTTTAATATCATGGAATGTCCACGTACCAAGTTAGTTCCTGTTATTACTTACGTTATAAACTGTCATCCCCTCATGACCCTCTCTTGTTTTGCTCGCTTGAAGTTAATAGGACCCAAAATACGGTATGTCATGCTAGCAAGAAACTGCAAAGTGCAAAGTTTTCTGACTCTCCCATGACAAAAAACACACTGAGAGTTACAAAGTGCTGACACCTGAGACTCTTTCCAAAAATGTTAAATAACTGTCTCCTTACAGATTACAGATAGTTTCACCATATCAATGATTATATGTTTTTCTTTGTTAAATTACATTGCTTTTTTAATCTGCTTATTTTTGGCCTTAGATTACATGGCACATCCATGATACAAGCCTCTGTGAAGGAGCTGTTACTGTAGAAACAATAATGTATTAGAATGAGTGCATTACTATAATGTTACACTGTCAGAGCTGCTGTTGTAGAAGATTAGTCAACACCTTACGACCAATGAGAATCGAGAATTTAATAACACTGTAGTATAATGGTAAATCTTCACTGGGTTTCTTGCTCCTTTCGAGATCTGAAAAGCAGTGACCTTTTATATATTTCTTCGACTTTACTGTTGGAGAGTTTAGCTGAATTGGATGTTGGTGTGTGGTCTGAAGTGGAAGACCCTTTTGGGGTCTGAGCCTGGCCACTGAGCCAGTTGATCTGTGCCTGCTTGGTTGGCTGTCCTAGGGTAAAGTAATGTCAACGTGAGGAGGATGATAAATTGCGTTTGTTTAAGCCATCATTATATTGTGCTTTTCTTTATAGAGGTCACTATTTAATAACACTTGAAGTTGATTGAAGAACGGGTGTGACCCACCAGGCGTCCCCACTGGTCAGCTGGGGTGACAGGCCATGACTGCAAACATGAAGATATTACAGAGCCAAGACTGCTCCAGGATGTTGTCGTAATCTCACACAATCTGGTGCCTGCTCTAGTGTGTAATGTCCTGCTGAAAACTTTCGCTGAGGGAGGCCTGTGAAAGGGGAACTCGGCCACAGATCTGGGGGCTAGTTGTTTTAAATTACAGCCAACCGGCACACTAAGTGAATAACCTTTTCCCCCTGGCACTTTATAAACTTGTCAGGATTATTTGGTCCTGGCTGAAATGAATGCAACTGTCAGTGCCCAAGTATCATTGACGCCATATGCTAAAGTTCCAAGTGGTAAATTACATATTATATAATTTAAATAATCTGATGTAAAAAAAAAAAATTGGTTTAGGGATGCTCTGATATTAAAATTCTGGTTCATGCAACTACTTGACAATTTGTTAATATAAATTACATTAAAACATCCTTGGCATTTTTGCCATTAAACTAAAGATTACATTCTCACTATTTATCCCTTTATATTTAACTCTTGAGTATTCTCTTTAAACACAGTTAATAAATACATAAGCACGTGGAACTAAACTTCTTTTAAATATCATGAATCTAAAACTAATATGTTTATTTCAAACAATTATTCATTGATATTCATTTTTTACCAATATTATTGACTTTTATGTCAAAAAACTCACAGACAATGTCTAAGTATTTTATCTGAAATTCCTGCCCATGTTTCCAGAGTAACATTTATACGCTTGCATATCATGTCTGTCACGTAACTTCAAGAAAGTAAAATGCGAAAGAAACAACTTAAAAACAACACAGTAACCTACCTACTTCTCACATGGTACTGCAACAATGCAAACACAAGTTAAAGGGGTAACTGGGGACTAATAGAGGCATCTCCGCAGGAAACGGCTGTCAGTGGCCTGTCACCTGCTCTCGATTCCATCACCATCTAAACCGCGCACCTCTGCTGAGAACATATTCTCCGCCTGAGTGGAGGGTGATGGAGATCTAACCGAGTCATCAACTTCCCTAGAATGATGTGACCTGCAAGATATCCTGTAGTACCTCCACAAAAGGGCCTCACAAAATGGTCATCTGCCAGCAACAAAATAAACAAGGAGATATCAAGCTGTATTAGGAGGGCTATTGCTTTGGTTTTAGTGCAGGAAAGTGATTTCCTTGAGCTGTCAGAAAAAATCAGTGTTAGTCCGTCATGAGAAACTGCAAGCACACTCTTCGTTTATGATGGGTTTTTTTTTACAGAAAAATGCTGAAAGATAAGTGGATGTACGGCAAAAGGGAGATGTCTGCAATTAGTACTTTCATTTGGTTGGTCACTTCTACAGTAAGATGGCCTTTGATTTAATTGAGACTGCCAATATTTTATTTGTACGTCTTACTGTCTACAATATAAAAAGGAATATTTTATGTCATCTGGCAACCTGGAGTACATATGGTATATCATGGGCAAATAAATAAAGTGTAGATACATAGAACAGTCCACAGCTTAACCTGTAAAAGTTGTATGACAGCACAATCCAACGTAATAAATAGTTAGCATTTTAAATCATATTAACTCAGTTACAGCTGTATGTTTTACGTTTGCTGGCTTCACATTTATCACCATGCATCACAAGGCAGTGAAACTATGGCACTTCATTAAACTGCTCCCATAGCAGGGTACTCAATCCCAATACACAAGAGACTGCACGATTTTATCAAAAGCCCTGGAAATTGAAGCCATCACTATAAGATGTCTGGGAATTAAAGCAGTAGAACCAGCCAAAGAGATAGACCTCCTACAACATAGATCTGTTTTTTAAGACATTATGCATTAAAGGCATCCTATCTTGAAAGATACTGTTGAGTTTAGAAAAATCTGTGCTGAGAAATGTCTTGCCCCAAAAAGGGTTAGAAGTGGCTTCAGTGTGATAATGTGTGTTCCTGCCCCCACTTTGTCAAATGTTCTTGTGTGTCTAGAGAGCAGACTTGGATCTGTAACTACTGGATCATTTTAGATATATACTGTATATCCCCTTGTTTTTGTTTCCTTCACAAAGTTGTATAAAAATGTTATTAGTTTGCATTTGTTCAATGTAAAATATGAAATGGAAGCAAAAAAGGTACTTTAAATACCATTGCATGTCAGGACAAATGAAATGGAATGGTTCAAAGCCAGTCATTTTCTTCTAGCAAACTGACTAACTATAGAAGTACGGTGATTCAGGATTTCTTTCTTTCATGAATGGCATGCACAAAAGTCAGATTAGCACTCTCTTAAATTAAAGGAACATGTGATGGGACTTCTTGTAACTAACCATTCATTAACCTAGTTAACCTAGCTTGGTTTTGCCTTAACTTTTCAACTTGCAGAGTTTTATTTAAAAAATTACAAGCAGACACAAGTTCCACACACAATCTAATAGTGATATTTAAAGAGTAATGTTCAAAAAACAGATCAGAAACAAACACAGTGAAAGGATTATCCAAAACACAAACCAGTAAACAAGTTCGAGGTCAGTGATCTTAGATGGCATGAACGCATAACAGACGTTTTTTACTTTCATGTGGGCGGGAGCGGTCAGTCAGCTATGGATCATGCGGGAGAAAGTGAGGCCAAGTCCATTAACATGGGAGCGTACTGGGTGCTGTGCAATGCAATTTCCACGTTCATTCAGTATTCCTTAGTGACTGTTTTATCATGGTTAGGATCATGATGGTTTAAATGACTAATTTGTTTATATTTTGGGAAATAGAAGTAACTAAGCTTGTTCAGATCGCAGGCAGGGGCAAACAAACATAATTACTAAGGAAGCAGGCAGGGTCAGTCAGAATTCCTTCTGGGGCAGGTAAACTAAAAAACAGTCCCACACACACTGCTGCTTTTAGCTGGTTATAAGTGCGCTGAATGCAAATGATTCTAATAAGTATTAGTGACAAACCATACTTAGATATGACTAAGATATTTATTGGACAGGTGAGGTATCATGTTGCAAGTCTGCTGTAACATAGCCTGCCCCTCACTTCCAATGGAAAGCATAGGACCTGATTCCTGCATAGAGAAAGGGAGAAACTGGTTAAAGTAGCTGATAAGTGTAAATGATACAAAAAGGATTTGTCTCAGTATCTTAAATGGACCAGTGAGGACTATTCTGGAAGGTAGTTTCGGTCTGAGATGTCCTATGGACAGATACCATTTGGCCAGGGCAGTTACAAGAGTTTGAGGCTGACATTACTGATTAAAAAAAGGGCAATTGTAATATATTGATCTGTCTTTAGGATGGGATAAGAATGACTTCTGTTAGCCAGTCAGTGTGATTGGGGGTTTCCATACTACTTTTCTAGTAGACTGGTGATAGATTCCTGTTGCTGAGAAAACTATGAGGTCCAAGGCATTAACACAAGTTAATCTGAGAATTGTAATCAAAGTTCATGGCTGGAATCAAAACACAGGTAGACAATTGAAAGTCAAACATGGGTGGGTTTGAGAACATGAATGACCAGGGAACTCGTATATCAGTGTTGTTATGGAATTTGAATGCTGATGGGTTAGCGAGGCAATTTGGTGTCTTATGGGCAATGTATGCCAGTGAGTCTGACCGCACCACCATGTCTTGCTCTGAACTGGGTGAAGAGAATGCTTCCAGGCAGAAGGTGTCCTTGCCTCTGGCTGGCATCGTATTGGGTTCTAACCTTGATTTTTAAACCCAACACTATTGTCCCTAATTTGAAAGCTTACTTTGTCCTCCTACTGCACTGGAAACTCGGTCTCTAGCCAGTACAGTGTCACAGAAAGTGGATGTTAGAACAAGATTAATATGGGGTAAACTACACTAAGCTAGAGTAAGCTGATTTACAACTCCCTCTGTTGCCCTATTTATATTTGCTTTTTCACAATCTAAATAGTGTATGGCTTATATAACTCTGACTGCTAGAGTTTAATAATGTATTTATTTATTTATGAAGTATCTATTTTTGAGTATTTTTGTGTTCTATTAACTTGGGACTTTAGAATTGAATTTGTTTCATGTGTTGTGTTGATAGAGCTGTTTTTCTGAGCTACAGTTAAAGAAATTTCTCACAGTTAAACTAAGACAACGTGATATGACAAAGTACAAAATCTTGAAGATGTCAGAAAAATACCAAAAGTTTGACCAAAAGTTTGTGGACACCTGACCATCACCCATATGTGGACAATTGTATAGAATGTCTTCGTGTGCTGTAGCTTTAACAATTCCCTTCACTGGAACTGAGGGGACCAAACCTTAGTTCCATAATGACACTGCCCCTATGCACAAAACGAGCTCCATGAAGACATGTTTTGCCAAGGTTGGAGTGGCTCAAGCCTTGACCTAAACCCCACTGAACACCTTTGGGATAACCTGGAACACTGACTTTGTCCCAGGCCTCTTCGCCCAACGTCAGTGCCTGACCTCACTAATGCTCTTGTGGCTGAATCGGCAAATCCCCACACTCAAGCTCCAAAATCTAGTGGAAAGTGGAGGCTGTTATAGTAGCAAGGGAGGAAGAACTCTGTGTTAATGCCCATGGGTTTGGAATGGGCACATATCAGTGTCATATAGTGTATTTATGGCCACTTTTGGCCATATAGTATATCTCAATGCTACATATCTATTAAAACAGCAAGCAGTAGTTCTGGACAATGCACTGTTACAAGCCGTGTCTTTTATTTACTTATTTCCTAACATGTAATATTCATATTAATTTCCTTCCTGACAGAGTGCTAGTTGTTTTACTGACACCAGTATCAAATTATCCCACAAACATCCTCATCCTTCTTGGTATAGAGTGAAGGCTTGAAGGAGCATATCTCATATCTCATAACTCTCATATCTTCTGATTTTAAAGGATACCACAAGGTCATGACAAATTAATAACACAAAAAACGTGGATGTGCCTTTTATCATCTCTTGTAAAGAGACCCTTTTTCAACACTTCATAGTATGTTGCTCGTATTAACTGGAAAAAGGTTACAGTGTACTCCATTGATTTAACCACCTGACCTAAGTGAATATACCTATAATCCAGGACATACATGTAAATTGAGATCAAGTGGATGATGCATAAAACCACTATGCAGAAAAAAGCCTGCCTGTAGTCTCTCGCCAGGATATGAGGTCCTCCTTCCGGAACAATGACAAGGAAAATTTTTAGAATGGGAAGTATTATATTCCTCATCTAAATGAAGAATGGCCAGAGATGCATAGGTGGCAGCATCAATTCATGTTTGAAAATACACACCGGAATATTTAGATTTATGGTTCATTATTAATTGCTAGGTTTAACTTATTCATATTTTATGAGGCGGAAAAATAATAACCTAATAAGTTTCATCTGTCTAGGTAAGGTCAGACTGACATGGGACTCTCCGTTTGATATTCAAAATAAAGATGAGCCTTTGTACTGACATCTCTATTGCTTTTATATTTACATATACATGACTAAAATGTATTTATATGTTTAACTCTACAGAGAGAAAAATGAGCTTTACAGAAATCAATGTCTCAATACCCTTCCAAAGATTATTATTTGGGCCTTTTTTTTTTCTCCAAATCTTTGCTCATTCATCACTTCAACATCATTTCAGTATTTTCAAAATTTTCATTGGGTTCTGTTCTTACCAGAAAACTCCCTGAACAATAATTTGCCACTTCCATGTTTCACTATTGGTCCAGTGTCCTTGTTTGATATGTGGTCTTATATTGGTATCATAATTCTTTACTTTTAGGACTCTGATCTAACAGGTGAAATTGTATGAGGTAAAATGTACCTCAATTATGTTTTTTTTTAAAAGGTTTTTTTTTGTTTTTACAGATTTTCACAGAAATTATTTTTATACTTGTTCGGTTTTCATATTGCTTACTGTATGTGAAAGACATGGAACTTTAAAAAAAACTTGGTAGTTTATGTCAATAATTTATTCATTTATCTTCAGTAAACACTTTATCTTGGTCAGGGTCACAGTGGCTTCAGAGTTTTTCGCAAGAGAACAGACTCTAGATGGAACAACTGTGCACCATGCGCACACACTTTCACACCTAAGGGCCATTTAGAGTAAGCACCTTCACAGATACACGAAAAACATGCAACATTTCACACCAATCATAACCAGAACTCAGGATTAAACTGAGGACTCTGGAGCTTTGAGGTGACAAAGCTATGCACTTCACCATCTTTGGTGTCAAAATTCCATAAAATTTACCAAATTTGCAAAATGCACCACAAATAGGGTTATCTGTAGACTCATTCTTCTTCTTTTGTTCTATGGGTTCTTGTTATCAGCTGATTTCCTAGTGGCAATTGGTTATTATTGGTTACTATTTTAATTGTGATTGTATGTGCAGTGAAAACAAATACGTTTGAGCAGCGCGAACCTTGTTATAATCATTTCCAGAGCACATAGACGTGATTGTGTGGTCCAAACCATAATTAGACTACATTTAAGATTTTAAAGATTTAGACTACATTTAACATTTATTTCTAAGTAAAGGAAAATCTTGTTGGATAATCCACTGGATAATTATATTAGTATTCCGAGCCACTGTTTTAGGAGGATTACATCCATTATTCCTGACTTTATGCTTCAAACCATGATTCACTGGCAAAGGAATGTATTATTTGATGTCTATAATATTTGAGGAAACTGAGAAAATGCTATTGCTACTGCATCTGATTTCCAGACTATTATACAACAAAAGGTGAGCATTTCAAAAAAGGCATGGATATTTAGACATGACTGTTGTGTGAATTGGAAACCAGTGGTCATTGTGGGTGACTGTTTCTCAGGAGGTCATGAGTTATGCTCCTATATTCTCTTTGGAATTTAATAGTTCCGGCTCTGTTGCCCCCACCATCCTTAAATGGATTGGTAAAACTGTTAATTTGATCAATACTCAATTTTTTTCACCTGTCTCTTTTTTCTCTGCTAAACAGTGATAAGCGGTGGTGGGGGGGCGTGTGGAGTGAATTGTCAGATTTTTTTTTTCTGCTCTCAGCGGGCCCCTCTGCCATTTGAACTGATGTAATTTATACCACAGTAGTGGCTCTGCAATTACCCTGTCTATTGCTGTCGACAGTATCTCCCTATCTTTTAAATGGATCCAGCTTGACTCGTCCAGCCAGGCAAACAGTACAAATGATGCCATTCCTCATGCTGCAAGTCCTAAAGAGATAAGTTCCTTAAAGAGCGGCCCATTTATCAGCAGATACAAGCAGGATACTTACAAGCCTACTCTGTTGTTTGGGCATTTTGACAGTCCAGCAATTTTGGGAGGTGGGAGCAAGCAACTTTTTTTTTTAATCATCCCACTGGGGATGTCAATAATAGATTTATTTGGTAAGGCTGGCTGATCAGGATAGGGGTCTTTGGCCTTATTGTTGTCTCTGACCTGATTGTCTTCTTCCAAACCTTGTGAACCAGCTTGTAACTGAGAAATGTAAGCTGTAAACAAAAAGTGAAGGAGTATGTGTGCAGCATAACTAAACACGTTTAAAGTTTTTAGGAATATTTGTCAGAACTACAGAATCATTCTGTTCTTCAGAATGACACTTAAGTGGACTAATCTATCCCACAAATGGACAAATGTATACATCTTTAAATCTTTTTGCTTTCCAGGAGGGAGAACAGATGATATTTATTTTAATTAATATCGATGATTTATATTGGTGCTGATTATATTGAATAGTAAATGTTTTCCATATGAAAGGCAACTCAACCATTTTAACGTAAATCATAGTCTGATGTAAAAGATGTCCAAAACATGGAGCTTGTGTTGAGACAATTTCAGTGGCCTAAAACTGTCCTCTGAATAGTTCCAAGCTGTCCAAAACTGTCTGCATACTTCTTATGCAGAGAGTACACATCCACTTTGGATGAACAGTATGAAATTAAAATCAACAAAAGATAGTCTGAATTAATTTCAGCATTTGATCAGTTTATGGTGTGACTGCACACCAGGCCTCCTCACCAAATATCAGTGCCTGACCTCACTAATGCTCTTGTGGCAGAAAGGGCAAATCCCTACAGCAATGCTCCAAAATCTAATGGAAAGCCTTTCCAGAAGAGTGGAGGTTATTATAACAGCAAACGGGGACTAAATCTGGAATGGGATGTTTAAAAAGCAGGTGTGATGGTCAGGTGTAAGGGCTGCACAGGCTAGCAGTAAAACTAAAATACAATGCACTCTATGAAAACCTTATTTCAGTTTTCCTCATGCCCCTAAAACTTCTGAATTGAAGTTCAATTCAGAGTATGACAGAACCACCAGCTTACCTATATTACACACACTGTATACTGTTTAAGCAGGCCAGGCCAAGCATCAACGAAGCACCTAGAACTTAATTGGAAAAAAAAAAAAATACTGATTAGTATTTACAACAGATTTTTAAAATTTTTCTGTGTGATGGGACACCTGACATATTCCCTAATACAATTCCTAAAATTATCTATCATTCAGACCATTTAAGTAGATACTCTTTTATTGATTACAGATAGCCTTGTTATTCAGGGACAGTGAGAATTTTAGTGTTAGTGCTCATATATTTTGATACGTCTAATAGTTTTCAGACAGACAACCCAATTTTCAGGTTACCTAACTTTATTATGTGTAACATACTATACTTTCTGGTTAGACAATGACTTTTCCTTTAACAATAAAAAATATGGTCTAATTCATAAGTGTGCAAGAGGTAAGAATGAAATCTGTCTGTGTAAATTGCATGAATTAGTGCTTCACTGCACAAGTAGATGTTTGGTTGCATGGTTTAAAACATTTTTCTGGGTCATAGATCATTTCTGTTGACTTCAGACATAAACCAAACCAAAAAGTACCCAACACTGACAATGCATCAAAATTGTACCACCACACTATAAGCTGTAGGTGATGACTATCAAATGTGATTGATGATGCGCAAAGCCTAAGCCAAGTAAATGGGAGCTTTAGCATTCACTGCAAATTAATTTCTACTGTCATTTGATACTCTGGAAGTCACTGTTTGATGTTTTGCTTCATAATTAAGCTAATTGTTCAAGCAAAATTAGATATCACACCCATTTTGGCATACCAAAGTTATTTTACTTACCAACCTCAGCCTCAACCTTGCAAACTTAAAACTAACTAGTTAATTATAAATTGTAAAGTATAGCAAGGCTTTATTATGTTATGTATAGGACACAGGTTATGTATAGGATGTTGTAATGTTGCATGAGACTTTTCCTGTTATGGAATATCAACATGTCATTTTTTTCCATCACAAGGTGGAAGTCAGGATTACCAATTGCCTTCAGGCATTTAATGCACAGATATTTCTTATCGATAGGCTTTAATTCAACTTGTTGCCAAAGCACCTGTCTCCCATACCTTCAGTGGGGTTTCCTTTCTGAGCAAGAAAACTGATTCTGTAGCTGTTCATGAGTGGACAGTCACAATGGCCTCTCTCCATTATAGTTAATTGAGTTTGTCCCTGGATGTCATCAAATGGGATTTCTTATCTGAACCAACAGGGATCTGAGAGTAGACTACATCTTCTGCAGCCCTTCTGTGTTCATTTCCCATCTCACTTGTGAGGCTACAGCATGCTGCAACTTAAACACAGATGCAATAATCAATTAGTAATCAAAAAATAAACACAAAGTATACTTATGCGTGTTTAATTATATTTTGTATACTTTTTGTTGAAAGAATACAACATATATATTTTTTTGTGTGTGTATATGTGTGTGCATGTATGTTTGTGGATTTATGGTTCTGTATTTGTTGATATGCATGTGGTTGATAATTGGTTTCCAGGCGTGGATGTCTTGAGCTCCCTGCACAGATGCACAGGTCCCTTTGCATAGCCTCAGTTCCCTTCCAACATCACCGTCCATGATTTGCATGCAGTGTTTGTCTTTGCTAATCACACCCTGCTCTTTCAACAAGATTTGCAACATCAGAACATGGCTGTTCATCTAATTAAGGTGCTAATTGAATTAAATGGCTCTGGTAATGAGCAGATGAGCAGCATAAAAAGCAAAGAGTCAGAACAGGCTAATTAACAAAAGAGCCTGGCTTAATTATAACACTTAAAATACATGCAGCTCTGGCCTCCCGTATTGTTAATTGGTGCAGGGGAAAATTTATGATAATTGGTACAATAATAATTGGGGACATATCCAAGCCTGCAGACATAATTAAAAAATACGACTACCATGAGCTGGTATTAATTGATGCTTAAGGTATTTTAGCTCCTGTGTTTACAGGTTTTGATTTTTTTCCCCTTGTCTTTCAACTAATCTACTATAATCTCTAGTTACAATAGTTTGATAGCGTTCCAAATGGAGATTGTGCCTTTTAAGGAGGTGAGATCACCTCATCATTATTTTTATTTTCCAATTTCCTTAAGTCATTTCTTACCATTCAGGGCTGTATCACTTTTGTTCAGGCTTCATAACAATAATAATGGTCTCCATGCATTATCCTCCAAACTAATAAGAACAGATCTGCCGGACTGTATCAGCTGTAACTCTCTTGGGCTGTGTGTTACAGCGCTGCACACTTTGCACTATGTCCCATTGCATTTTCAAACCACAATGTAGAAATTCCTAATGCTCATGAAATATAAGAGCACGCCTCATTTACAAAAGTAATTTGGATTTAGGGCAGTCCCCCCTCTCATTTAGACTGCTACTCTCTTTCTCCATCTCTCTTTCTCTCTCTCTCTCTCCCTTCCTTCTTGGCTGATGGAGTGATTAGAGGTTATGAGAGCTGTTGGAGATTAGTCAAGCAGAGAGAGTATAAATTGGCAAGGATGTTTTATCAGAGCATGTCACAATATATGAAAGCAGATGTGCATGCTTGGAGCTGCTCTCCCACATTACACTTGCCGAATAATTGAGATCTTTTTTATTCCCACAGATTACTGCTCTCACTGATCCTGCTGTCACATCAAAGTGAGCACTTCATTCGCCTTGTATGCACGCCAGATCTATTTTGCTTTCATAATGGGCTGATATTACCGCTGAACAAAGAGGATGAAGACATCAGTGTGATAGATAGGCAAAAGATTAAATGGGATCTTTATGACTTCTTTGATCATCAGTTTTGACTACATGATCAGATGAGCCAAGTTGGGTGCTGATTTGTTCTTTATTAGACGCAAACATTAGCCAGAGTCACCCAAGCTTGGGCTGATGCTCCTCATTTAAGGTGGAACTTGACAGTTAGCCCCTTCATCTTATTTATGGAATGGAAAATAAGCACATGCCTTTTAACAATGCTTCAACAGCACTGTTTTTGACTGTGTGATGGCAGAAAAAATCTGGAAAAAAACACAAAGTAGACTGTGGTGAAATGTTACATGTTATGTATTTTTATCATTTTAGAATGAAAATAATATATAGAATATAATCTTATATCAAGGAAGATATAGTATTATGGGTAAAATAAACAATTTATTGTTTTATGTTTCATGTCACTCTGTTCTTTTGGATAGACAACTTTCACAATTTGCATTTTCAAATAGTTGATTAAAAGCTTGGGATGTCTAGGATTAAGATTGATTTAAATATTATTTAGCACTCATCGCTTCCTTCTCATGTTAACTTAGAAAAACAAGGTGTCTAATAGGTGGGCCTATGGCTCATGCTGCACACAGTCACACAAACACATTAACCCAGTCTCCTACCCACACCAAGCACACATTCCCTCAAACAGAATCTGAAAACCCACCTTAAAATGGGCTGGATAAATGAGATTTTTTCCTGCTATGCATATCAAAGCTTGGGCACTCAGCACTGACAGATACTAATGTCTGAATCAGCGTCCCAAACCAAACTGGGCCGTTGCTCTTGTTGGCCGTCGAAATGTCACCTGTTCCCATTCAGCGATTTGCATAATGCAAAGTTTCTCACTCGTAAAATACAGATTAAGAGGGGAGATGGGGAGCCATTCGTAAAGCAGAGTCATTTCAGAGCCTTAGCCCCTAGTGATTAACTCACTCACTACCATGGCCGCTGAAATGTTAACTCTAAAGTATTAATTACATGCCTACAAACCAGTCGGCCGTGCCATAATGACCTCTGCTTGCCGGAGTGCATGAGTGCATGTGTCATAATCACAGTGTGAAATAGCGCAGCACATGAGTACTACCTGCTCTGAATGGTACTGGTGTTTCAGGAAAGGTCTTTAAGAGAGTCTGTGGTGAAATCTGAAATTCTACTTTGAGGGTTTTTTTTTGTTTGTTTGTTTGTTTGCTTTGCTCAAATGTATGTAGGAAACAAAGAGAGCTCCACATTGCCCAAAATGTGATATCTTGTCACTTGACAAATGTAAAGGAGAATCTTTGCTCCTGGATCTGCAGTTGGATATTTTTATCTCAGAAGTCCCTTTCTTGTTCCTTATTATGCGATTCAGGATAGAGTTAGGATGCATAACCTTCTTTGTCAGGATTTGCATTCACATGTAAAATTCTTTGCTGGTAGTTTGAAAAAAATTGTAGTTGAAGGCTACGTGTGATGTGTGTGTATGTTTGTGTTGGGGGGGGGGGGCTGGCTATATTAATAAATTATTATAAAAATGAGTTATTTTGATATTACTAGAAATCAATAAGTTATCTGGAGATGAAGTGGGATCTTTTGAGTGGTGTTTTTGAATTTTCTTTCAGCCTTGTATAAAAATCAGCTTTATTCTCATCTCTCGCGTTCAGTCAGAACTTGGAGAAATTATGCTGTCAGATCTAATCATGGTGTGAACCTCTGAGGTACTTATGAGGCGTCGTCCCAAAAGTGCCGTACTGGGACCTCACTTGTCTTCTTGACAGCCTAACAATGGCCTTATTCAGAACTCCCATGGTTGGCCTGCTACATACTAAACACATGGAAAAGAAGTGTGGAAGAGGGATCATGAGGAATGGAGTGCAGCTTTGTGTGTGATAGTGACCATTACGAATGCTCTTCTGCAGCTTAATGCGACTAATTCCGAGTGCTAAGTGACATCTGACTGCAGACTTCTGAAATGGTAGCCTTATTAAGGCATAGTGAGACCTTCCATCCCTGGTACCGCATGCAAGGATTGCTGCCGCTGCAGCGATAACGCTCGGTGACTGATAAAGTCGAGCAGTAATGGCTTTTTACTAATGAGAAAAGTGTCGCTGATTATGACGAATAGCCTTGGACCAACAGGCTAAGCTGCTACACAGGCCTCCAATTGTTAGCGAGGCGGGGTTTTGCATTTCATTACGGCTTCACTGATGTACAGCCTCTGCCTTCACTGTGTTGTGTTTACTAACAGCTTGCAAACTGTTCTCTAACAGATTGCAACTGTTGTTACAATTTTATGTAGCCTCACAATTTCCTACAAGAGTGTTTCACTTAAAAATTATTCTCTGGGTGCGTTGCGTATCTAGTTTTGGTATGATTGGTTGACTTTGGCCCTAGTCCCATGGAAAATGTGCATGCCTAAAATAGCAAAGGTTATATTATGATGAAATTTATCCACATTAACAATTTAGAGATGTTGGTATAATATAGTAATAATTTGTTAAAAAAGTACTTATAAAGTACATTTCCAGTAATGGTAAAATTGCAGACATTGTGATTTCCTGGTCTCATATGAGACTATATGTGCCAACTATAAACTTGTGTTAGAATTATTGAGCATGTATTTAACTGATTCATTTATTGTTCACTATTATGGTGAATCAGTTTATTTGAATCAAGTTATCGCTTGTACTCTGGATAGCCGTTTAAAAGCTTGATGCATTTCAACAAATGGGGCTTTTGAGCAGTAGTTCTGTTTATTAAGCTCATTTAGCCTTTTTTAACCTCCTCTTAGCATGTTTACCATGAAATAATAAATGGGTCTGTGGAAATTTGTAATAAATCAATTCATCACACACAGGCAAGCATCAATTAATCACAGTGTCATGTATAATTTTGGCTGTATAAATCATATATGTGTATTTCAGAGCAGATGACTACACTTTTAAGGGTTTCTTTTACTTAAGTATACTAATATAGAGATTCATACTATTTCTTTTGTACTATTCTGGAGTAAGGGAGAAGAATTATTGAAAGAAAGCCAATCTGAAATGTTTGGGTATCTGTTGTACTATGCTTCTCTAGTTGCAATTTGGTTATACAGAAATATTCTGGGCTTCAGCCTTACCACTAATATGTTAATTTTACAACACCTTTATTTTTATCAGTGTTAATCAATATTTCCATTGGTATGAGTTATTTCTTTTCTTGCATTCTTGACAGGTTTTAATAAAAAAAAAAATTTATTATTTAAAAAATTGTTTTATTACCAAAACTGCTTTATAACAAGTCTTATTCTTGAGTCTGTGTATCATAAGCAATGGTGTGTATGTACACTACAAAAGGCTGAATAGTTGTACTATAAATATTGTAACCGCCCTGTGGAGATGATGTAAGTCTCTCTGTGTAACTTCACTTCACAGAACTGGTGCTTGTGTTATGCAAGTGTTGTGGCATGCTATGTGTTTTTTGACCTGGAGGTACATTTGAACAGATTGTTGTAGCCCTTCAGATTCCAGGGTTAAACAAATACTCAGCAGGCTACTGTTTGAGCGATCACTTTTGGCGGGTAACCGACGCATACATTACAGCTGTATTAGGGGTATGTGCCTGTCGTTGCCATTACAGGCTTGCACTTTGGGGAGCGTGTGTGCAGTGAGGGTCAGAGAAGAGGGCAGAGCTCATAAACGTCCCTGAAAGAAGGCAAATAATGAAATCCCTGATGTGGAACGGCCGTTGAAAAGCTTACTTATGTAAATAAGGCTGGGTTCATTTGCATAAGCAGGTTCAAATAGTGTGATACTGGACCAATGCACACCATTCACTTACAGTACTCTAGAAAAAATAATAATGCACATACTTAATTTGCGTACTCATGTACAATTTTACATACAAATGTTTGAACATACATGCACAAGAACACACTCAGAGTCAGTATCAAAACTGTCATTGTTATTTAGCTCTATTGGCTAGTGGTTCTCAAAGTGGGATCTGAGGACCCCCAGGGGACTGAGACGCATATCCAGAGGTCTGTGAATTTTAAATTTTGTTACAGTGGTGGAAATATAACCCAAACCAAGAAAATATAAAGTTATACATATAAAGTTTATATATGTATTATTTCTGTCATATGGCTGTTTACCCATACATTTAAATAATTAGTCTGATATTTGAATAACTGGACTGTGTTCATAAAACAATTGTTTTGATGCGGTCCTTGTTTTTGTTTACAGTTAAAAAGGCTGCAAAATGTCTGAGAACCTCTGCTATAGGCTACTCTGTGCTATGAGTTTGATTCTCTTCTTCTTCATCCCTGTGATCTGAATATCAACCCCGGCAGAAGCAACACAATATTAGCCGATCACGTTTGATAGATGAAGCATGGAAATTAGCGTCGGAGTTAAAGTGATAATTTCAACCACACACTAACATCCCATTATGGCAAGCTTAATTGATGAGCTCATTAGGATCATTATTAGAGAAATTGATTTCAAATAGGCACTTAAATCCAGCCTGCTAAAAAGGTGGAGGAGAAGCCTTCCACAGTGCACACTAAAGTAGCTAAAATACATAATGGAGCAAGTAATTTAATAGGCTTTGTTTAATTAATTCTTTGAATAGAACAGAATGCAGTCATTTAGTAAGTTGCTATATATGTAGTTAAAACATTTGCACCAAATCAACCCTCCAAAAGCTTAGCAACATTAATGACTGCTCATTGTGTGTCCGCTACAATTTATTAATTAACCCTAATATTAGACATTTAATTACTCGTGTGAAATGGTTAATTTAAATATCTACAATGTACTTCTTGATCACTACGCTACCGAATTGCATTGCTTTTGCATTTTGTCTTCATGGTCATTTTCTATTTCTATATGAACAAAAGACACAATACCATTGCATCTTTGTTATTTCTAGCTTGATTTTACTTCTTATTGTGTAATTTTCTGTGTCTTTGATCCCTCTCAATTTTACAATAGCCTTTTAGTTTTATTACTCGGTTAAGGGGTGGACGCTCTCCATAAACTCTGTGATTGAAGCAATTATAGTGGCCTTTAGATTCCTCCGTTATTATCTGTGTGTCCTGAATTTGTTTCCTCTTCAGGTTTATGATGATGTCATTCATACTTTGAAGATCTCATTTAGACCACAAGTGAAATTTAGAATCACTTTGGCTCCCAACATTGTGAAAGAATGATTAACATGAGGAAGCCACTTTTTATATATAGAACTCACTTTTTATATATAGAATTCACTTTTTATATATAGAACTTTGCTTGCCCAGCTGATGAATTCTAACAAAGTAGTGGGAAATGAAAAGTCATATGCATATATTCCATCTAAGTTGATTAAGGTCAAAAGCAGGTAGTAAACTGAACTGTTTTCCTACCTTCCTACTCTATTCATAGCTAGGTTTTTATTCATTTTAGAAATCGAATGAGTCAGATTTAAGTGAAGTCTGAAGATTTAATCAAATATCCGTGAGCCAAGTTACCATCCTCAGCAAATAAACAAATTCATAATTCATATTCAAAGTGCTGAAAGAAATTAATCAATCAATGAAATGCAGCCAGGGGCACGGTGGCTTAGTGGTTAGCACTGTTGCCTTGCACCTCCAGGGTTGGGGTTTTGACCTGCCTCCACCCTGTGTGTGTGTGTGTGTGTGGAGTTTGCATGTTCTCCCTGTGCTTCGAGGGTTTCTTCCGGGTACTCCGGTTTCCTCCCTGAGTCCAAAGACATGCTTTGTAGGCTGACTGGCATTTCCAAATTGTCCATAGTGTGTGACTGTGCCCTGTGATGGGTTGGCACCCCGTCCAGGGTGTTCCCTGCCTTGTGCCACGAGTCCCCGCGGATAGGCTCCAGGTTACCCCACGACACTGTGTGGATGAATGAAAAGCAACCAAAATTATTCAATCTTGTCTGGCATGTTTTAGTCTTCAAATGAAATGATTTGATATCCTCACCAATGTCCATCCATCTTCGAATAGCTTGTGTGTCCAAGACTCTAAGTTGGCACTTATTGATGCCTCTTGTATGCAAATTATCATTGCGTGTGCTCACAACACAACACAATAAGGCCCGCTCGGTATTTGAGTAGTAGTTCTGTTTGTGAGCAGGCGATTGTAGATTTTGCTGTGTTTGTACAGATAAACTAAATTTGCAGCATTTTTAATGGTACCTTGTAGCACTGTTACTTTTTAGACTGAGGAAACCTCTGTTTCAGGGAAATTTGTGGGATTCACCTTAGACCAAGTCCAGCCCTAAATTTAACTGTAGCCCTAACAAAAACAGCATAAAGCTTAACTATAGCATCTTCTTATGGATCATCAGCAACTGGAAAAGTATCTATTCCACAAGACAGTCTTTAAAATGACATTCAGGTCTTTGAGAATTGTAAATGGGTGATTCTTCTGTTTACCTTTTTAAAGCTACAAGTAGTAGATTCGATTCTGCAATCTGTGACGCATACTTTACCCTGTAACTTTCTTCATTTTGTTTTACTTGTACGAGTATTCAAAAGGAAGAGAGGGGTAAAAAAAAATCCTCTCTTTAGACGTTATAATAAAGATTGTTTGCCACTAGTGGGACATGAACCATTATTAAAGCTTTACTCCTTTTCAGGAGCACCACTAAATCTTGTGTGGTCTTCTCTAAGCCACAGGAAGTCCATCTCCAACTGTCCCCCTTCAGTTGATTCGATGTGTTTAAATTGGATCCTGGGTGCATTGATATTTCAGCTATCCATATTGTGCTCTGAGTAAGGATTACACGTTTAGAGGGAACAGATCGTTCGCTGGCATAAAGGTGGTCTCAGCTTGGCGGAGCCCTTATCAGCTGAGCAAAGACTCCCATGAATTCAGAACACTAAAATCCCATTTAATTGAATTTCTTTTTAGACATACAAGCTTGGAGTTTTTTGGCATTCAATTTAACTCGGCCTTTCGTGGCGCTTAAATTCCTCTCATCATAAAAGGGCAGGCCACAAAGGAACTTGCAAATACCTTATTTATCAAATAGCTTTTTTTGCACTGTCTGTCCCTTCCATGTCAGTTATTATATCATTTCAATGAATACTTGCTGGAAATGGGGTTATCAGTGGAAAAAATATAAATTTCTTTCAAGGACTGATTTAGTGTGTTTAAAAAACTTGCTGGGAGGCTATTCAGGGCTGCGCTACTTTGCCGACAAGCAGCACATCATGAACGAGTGGTATAGCTGATGCTATCTCCCTGCTCTGATGTATGTAATGTAGTGGCACTGAGAGCTTTTGGAGTGTGGTGAGCTTCTGCTCAATGCGTGGCTCTTAACAAATGTGAAGCAGGTCACAACACGGTGCAGATTGTGTCAGCCCAGGCAGTTTATTCAGCAAGGCAGTGCTATTCATAACCTGTATCTCGCATTCACATGCCTAGAGGGAATATCATTTTTTTCACTTCCAAAAATGATAAAGAACACGCAAAAGTGGTGAGGTCCAGCTGCTGGAATACATTTGAATTAGTCTGGAATCAGAAAACTGTGCTCTCACTTACACCACCAGATGTATTGCCCTTCACATGTGATTTGTCATGTTTTATAGGTGAAAAAAGCAGCGGATCTTTGACTGTTGGATGTAAAATATAAAAATATTCTAGCATTCACTTTGTGAAATTTCTTTTTCTGTCTTAAATGGGTTGTATTTTGTATCCAGTATATGTTACTTTTGTTACTTTTATTCTTAGTTGTAACACAAAAGAGTACACTTTTGTTCTCAGAGAGCATTTTAAATAACTATTAATGCATCGTATGTGTAGTCATTTAGTTAAGAATGATTTTATGTGTTATAAGCCAGTCCTCTGTATACGATAGTAGAATGAATAATGCTTATTTTTTACAGTCTCAAAGACTATTGTAATTTTTTTGGTAAGAAAATGAACTACAACATTCTATAATTCCTTTAATTATGCATTTACACCTCACCACTTGGGTCCATTTTGTTGATGTTTACTCTCCCTCCATTTTGAAAGTATTTGTCTTGCTGAATGACTTCCTCTTTAATGAAATCCTTGACTGCTTTAGTGTGGAGTGTGATTTAAGCACGTTGCGTATGGCTATGATTCAAAAACTTGGTTCTGCCTTAGCACTGCACCTTATCTGAAAGCTCTTCATGCACAGTTGGCCAAATGACACTTTAATGGCCCACTGTAAAGGCTACTTATTTGATACCTGTATCCAACGGCTAATGATGATAAGGTGGGGGTTGAGAAGAAAGTTAGTGGGTAGACAGACACTGTGTTTTAAATGGCCCCAGTTTACTATTTAACGTTGTATATTCTATATTACTTCATATTTTCTTATATTACTGTTTGTGCTGAATTTGTGTACAAATTTGTACACTATAGCTGGAACTCATTTTCTCTAGTTATTTATTTTCGCTAGTTATTGTTTAAGGTATATATGTACATCTAAATTTATTGTCTTTGAGGCATTTGGCAAATGCTTTTATCCAAACTAAGAAGTGAGGAATAATACAATCCAAGCATTCCACATTTCAAACGTGTAATTAGCATGGTGCATCTATAAAGGAGCTGCTGAAAACCTTCAAGCTTGTACAATGAGATCAGCCAACACCAAACAGGTGAATCACACTTTGTTGTGCATCAAATCACTTTTCTGTATTAATCCACAGAAATTAATACATCTAGTGAAATACAGTGACACCTCATGTTGTAGACTTTTTTTTTTGAGAATGAGCGAAGATCACTAATAAAAAGGTTCTTGCTTACAAAGTGCCAGATAAACTAAATGGTGATGACAGTCACCTTTTAATGAGCAATGATTAGTGATTAGTTTATAGCTATAAATAAGTTTTAAGTATTTATGTTTTGTCACGCCCTGGTGCTTCACATTACCACTTTTGACTAGCATGTTTGTTGTCAACATTTTTTAAACAAGCCATGTTGCCACTTCAATAATCAGACCAAAAGGGATATAAAAATAAATAAATAAATAAATAAATAAAAATAATTTTAAAAACCCTATGAAAGTCTGTGAAAAATCTTCCCTTTCTCAGTGAGATGCCTTCAGCTAAATAATGTACATAGATGCATGTGGTTAGCTGCAACAAGCCTCAACAGAGCATCTGCTACAGAGGCCATGGTTCATGTTTAAATTCACTGAACTACAGTCAGTTTTTTCATACATTGATTTGTTGTGCAACAGCATTTTTAGTGCTCAGTTTAATCCACTGAAATACTTTGCTGGGTTTGCACCCAAGCAGTGGTCCACCAGTTGATGACCCCTGATCTAGAGTAAAAAGACAAGCAGCATCACCTCCCTGGGGCCAGCAGCAAAAATTTAAACAAGCAGCCCAGCCCCCACTACTTTATTTGTCTGCCATCTTGGCCTCAGCTAGATGACCTCTAGATGACCAGCTAGATGGCCTCACCTCGTCTTTTTCCAGTCTTCAACTGTCCAGTTTTGCATGAATATGCAGGTGTACAGGTGTTCCTAATAAAGTGGATGGTGAGTGTATGTAACCACATAAAGGTCAATATATATACCACATAAAGGAATAAAGGTCACTTTAAAAGGTAACAGCATGGAAAAAGAAAAGGTACATGTGGACATATTTAGAGGGAAAGTGATCTACATCAATGTTCAAGAGTCAAAAATAGACTTCTTACATATTCACAATTTCTATAAATGCATTGTTAGACCAGACTATGGACAAGTTATTTTGTTTTTGTGATTTTGTGAAGGTGGCAATTTGAAAAGTTACAGTGGCTCAACCTCTCATGCTGGTGCTCTCATACCTTTTTACTGATAGTATGACAAAAAAAACAATCAAAGGCATGCTATAGTTGTTTAATCCTAGGAGGAAGAAATATTCAGGCTCGAAATTGATTATTAATATTCAATATTTCAATTAATATTGAAATTATATTTTCAATATTATTTTTAATCATAAACATCAGAATAAACATGGTGGTTCAGAATTGGGTATGGAATTTAAACATAAAAAATTATTATATTTTATGTTCTACATTTGTGAGGAAGGAGAATATCTGTGGCATCTAAAAGCATGTAATAAATAATCTCAGGTCAAGGACAGTCTCAGCATGTGCACCTTTCAGTGAATTTCAAAGCCTCTCCAATATCATGGTGCCCTAACATGCTCTCTGTGAGTGAACTGACAGAAACAAGCTGCACGCCAACACATTAATGCCACTAGTATGGCGTGCTCCCCTGGTGCAAACCTAAGTGATATCCACATCATTGGCCAGCTCTGTTATTCAGCCCCAGGTCAGTGACTATCTAAACTGACCACATGCAGCACCATGGAGAGGCTTGGCCAACAGTGGAAGCCCAGTGGTCACCTCATCAGTGTCTAATGCGTTCGCTCACCTTCAGAGAAAGGAGGCCGAAAGTCTATGAATTATTACAATCCCAGTCAATCTTGGCATGCTGGCAGTGAGCTCTGAAGTGTGAAGGCTTTTGTCTGCTGTTTAAGTTACCATGGAAGATGAAATAGTCACAGCGCCACAGTGACTTGGCCCAACACTCCCTTATCGGCCCCAGCTTGTATCTTCTATCTTCAGAGAATGTTTTGTCTTTTTACGTGCTATCACCATTGTATAAATGGAAAAATAGGAATCTCATTTCTCTCACTTGGTTTTTGGCCTGCCCTTTTTCTTTTGCTCATGATGGAAGCAATGCCAAGAGAAGGTGAGCGGGTGGCACTGTGCCAGACTACAACAGTGCATCACTCACTGTCTTCTCAGTGCCAGTCATCAGAAGATGAAAAGAGAAGCCATCTTTACCATCTACCCTTGATGGCAGTGCTTTCTTGTTTACACTTTGCATTGTACTTAATAGGTTGTAGTTTGCAATAAAACTTATGCACAGTGATTGCATGTAAGATATGGAATCATTTCTAAATGACAGGTAATAGAAATATTAATTGTGATATTGTCTACACACATGCGCACACTCCGCTGTCATGCAACACAGCTATTCCTTATGGTGAATAATCTCAAATTGGATCTGCACTGTCTTTTTTTTTATAATTATCTGTAAAGCCTGGTCATTTTGAGGAACATAATTCAATAGTCATGAAGCAGAAATAATAGCCCCCATGGCCTGTGAGGTTCTATATCTCTGTGTGGTTTTAACTTTATCTCTATCTAGTAAGAGCTCAGTGCATCCTGATCTCTAGTATAACAGGAGAAAGTTTGCCATTAATCTAGGTCTGCCCAAGGCACTGTTTGCATGCACCCACTTTTGGAAGATGCATCACTCTGATTTGTGTCAGAGTGGAAACATGGAGTTTCTTTCTTTTAGTCACCAGTTGACGATCATAGAAGATATATGTGTATCATATAATTTACTTAGAATTCACCACACAGTAGTGTTTAGATGGTTTAGATAGTAGATGGTAGATAACATTTGGGATTTTTATTACAATCTTTGCTGAAAAAGCATGTCCAGATTCTACCATATGTTATATCTTAAATTAGTCAGTTATTAAAAATAAGCAGTTATGAGAAAAATAAGCAGAGATGAGTTTTCTATACTACATTTATTTATGTATGTATGAGAACAGTGCAGGTATTACAGCCATATAAAAGTCTGATGATGTCCCACCATTTAGTAGCTGCTCATTTTTTTCCAAAATGGATTTAACAAATGTAAGGAAAACATCTTTTCCTTGCTGCAGCATATTCACATAACATTAAACAAATATAGATTTAGCCAGAGGGCACTATTTCCTAGCCATGACTAGAGGCAGTAAGTTTAGTGATTTCATAAAAATTGATTCGTTGCTCAGATTACCGCATGATACAGGGGCACGCAGCGGGTGGTGTTGCTGCCTCACAGCTCCAGGGTGCCCAGGTCGATCTTGAGCTCAAGTTACTATCTGTGTGGAGTTTCACGTGTTTTCTTGTTTGTGTAGGTTTCCACCAGGTTCTCCAGTTTCCTTCCATCTTCCAAAAACACTCCAGAAAGTGAACTAGTAACATTTAATTGCCCTTTGGTGTGAGTGTGCAAATGTGTGTAGTGCCTTGCAATGCGTCCCATCTAGGGTATATTCCTGTCTCAGTGGGACACGCAAAAATAAATTATATTTCAACAACAAAAACCAAATTTACTTGTTTTTCCATAAAAAAATGGTAATGGTATTGGATAAGTCTTAAGTCTTAGCTGTATTTGTTGAATTGGAGATTTTATGGTTAATTTAAAGTACTGCATTGACAGAATTGTATATTACTACATATTTTCTACTAAGGGTTTTCCTTGGTAGACCCTGGTTGATAATATTTGTTATTATAACTATGTACTATTTTTCACCGTTAGGCATTATAATATGCCACCTTTTATCATTTTAGAATAAACCAAAACAAAACAAACGAGTGCTTAAGCTCTTCAAAAGTACATTTATAGAATTTGCTGCATAATCAGGAGGACCTGTATGTAATGATACATTTCTTAACCTGTTCAAACTGAGGCCCATGGCTGATAAAGCCATTAACAGTTCACTTAACACTTCAGTGTTTTCAGTTAATACACCATTTGGAATTTAGGGTACATTATCATTAAAAGCTCTTTAGGCTCCCATTAAGTATGAATTGCTCTTGAGGACTCATATGATCATGGATTGCAACGACAATGTTTTCATACCTTCTCATGAGTGGTAGGATATTTTGCTCAGTGTATTTGAGAATTAAATCAAGTTTAATGCAATGCCATACCTATTGTTGATCTGTTACTATAAATTGTTAAAGTCAGAAATCATGTTGTAAAAATTCATGGTATTTTGTTAGAAATTAGCTGACCTAACATACAAAACAACAAAAAAAACAACTATTCATATTTGAACGTGACTTCATTTAACAAGGTATACACTTGCAAGCCACTTTAATAGGAATACCTTAACACCTGGTCATTCATGCAATCATCCAGTCAGCCAATCAGGCGGAAGCTGCGCAATGAATAACATGATGCAGATACAGTCCAAGAGTTTCAGTTAATGTTCACATCAAACATCAGAAAGGGGAAATGTGATCTCAATGACTTTGAATGTGATGTGGTTGTTGGTGGTAGACAGGCTGGCTTGAGTATTTCAGAAATTACTGATCTCCTGGGATGTTTCACACACAACAGTCGCTAGAGTTTACGCAGAATGGTGCAAAAAAACAAAAAACATCCTGTGTGAGGAGGATCTGCAGGCTGAAACACCTTGTTGAAGAGAGAGATCAGAGGAGAATGATCAGAATGGTTTGAGTTGACAGGAAGTGTATAATAACTCAAATAATCACTCTTTATAACCACGGTGAGTAGAAAAGCATCTCAGAACACACAACACATCAAACCTTGAGGTGGATGGGCTACAACAGAAGAAGACCACATCAGGTTCCACTCCTGTCAACCAAGAACAGGAAATCAGAGGTGATTTTCAGGTGATTTTCCCCATTCTGATATTTGATGTAAACTGAATCACTGCTGATTCACTGCTGAACTGAAGCACTGGACTTGTATCTGCATGATTTTATGCATTGTGCTGTTGCCACATAATTGGCAGATTGGATAATTGCATGAATGAGCAGGGACACAAGTGTTCCTATTAAAGTTGCCAGTGTGTGTATTTAATATGTGTCAAAGTGATATAGGCCTAGTCTAAAAAATAATTCCTTTCCAGGATGTAGATATTTTGTGGAAATGTGCTTTGCTTAATTTGCTGTATGTGTGAGTAGCTTCTCAGATCCTGAACTTTAGGTCTTCCCTCAGTTCCTTCCCTGCATGTTTAAATGAGCTATGAGCAAAACCACATACTTTCTCTAAATCCTTTCAGCTCATCACATGTTCAAATGATCCGTGATATCGGCAGGTTTATGCCTGCTGTGTACCCAACCTTCTTATCTCCATATAGGGTTTTAGTCAATAAGCAATTAGCATTTTATGACAAACTGCTCGCTAACATCAAGGGAGTTTGGCAGGTTGCCATCAGAGATGGTTTTTATAGTGCGATTCCAGTCAGGTCTGGGAGACAGAGGTCGATGTTTATTGCCATGGCAATTACATACCCTCTAAATGTCCATAAAAAATAATTTAACATGAGAGGCAATTAAGCTGCTGTTTACTCACTAACAAAGGAGGCTAAATGAGCAGGTAAATACTAAAATCAAGAAAGCATGTCCTTTACTAGTATTATTCTGACTATATGCTTTCATACTGTATTTTCATACTGTATTTTCTTTCCTAAGAACACAGAAATGAATGGTTTATTTGTCATATAATATAAAAGAGGAATAATAGTTTGAGCAAAAATTCTAGCATGGTTAAACAGAATATGGATTAGTAGTCACCACATAGCATAGATGGAAGTGCTTGACTAAAACATTTGGTATGTTTAAATGTAATCACTAACTACAATTACAAATGTGTATAAGTCTAGTCTTTTCCGCCCAGCGACCACCTCAGAGCCTGTACTGGTGGCAGGATGCAGTGCTAAGACTGTGGGCCACCTTATTTTCCCTCTCCTGGCTGGAGCTTGGAGCTCGGCTTTCCTAGCTGCTTAATAGCACACTGACAGCAAAGGAATAATTCACAAGTGGAGCTAATCAAAGGTGAAAAGGGAGAATCAGTAAACGTCGTATCCTTTTGCCACTTTCATCAATCCAGCTAACTGAATTTGAACTAAAGCTGAGCAAATTTTACGGGGGAAGGAAATTAATATGTAACACATCTGAGGTCTGGCCAGAGGCGGCAGAATTGGAAAAGTCTGCATTATATCAGAGGGGCAGATTATTGGAAAGACAATTGGGGCCGTCGGTGTAATCAGAAAACAGTGAGGTGTGTCTATCTTATGATGACACTGTGACCTAGTGGGCTCATGCCGAAGGAAATTTTTTCTCCCTTTTTTCAATTCAATCACTCGGGCCATCCGCCCCGCCGTGCGAATCTGTTGGCCCCCACACATGACAGTACCAATTCAATTACCCTGAAAATGGATACATATTCAGGGTCTAAGAGCGAGCCGCGAACAATGCTGAGAGAGAGGAGAGAAGACAAAGAATTCCACATTTACCCTGTAATAAGTTTCATTTGGAGTCGGTTTGAAAACAATTCGCCTGTGCATTTGTCCCTGTCAGATCACATTATCCGCAAATGAAGTTTACAAAATATCAATTCGATTTCTATAACAGGAGCCTGTGGCAAAACA
The DNA here is from genome assembly GCA_037576675.1 of Pangasius sanitwongsei. Classification (NCBI taxonomy): domain Eukaryota; kingdom Metazoa; phylum Chordata; class Actinopteri; order Siluriformes; family Pangasiidae; genus Pangasius; species Pangasius sanitwongsei. Next base: position 7,624,374 of record CM075009.1, on the reverse strand, counting down.
CATTGGGAGTTGAATTGACCATATCATAACATCTGAGGGGCCCCTGGTGGCTTTCAAATATTTTCAGTCAGAGGCAATCAAAACCAGAGAGGCTCATGCTAATCTGTTCAATTTCATCCTTTAGACTGGTGTCTTTTCCCCCATAAACACACACCATTTCACTCAGGAAAAAGCTCAGCACCATGGCTCACAGGGGCCAACCAGAGGCGACCTTGCAACTATTCTGACTTTTTTTTTTATTTGCTCCTTTGCTCCAGACACATTTTAAGGGCAGTGTATTTCCTCCTCATACGTTTTGTCTTTTTTTTTTCTATTATCAGTTTTTGGTGGAAAGAACAGAAGATTAGATTCAGTGGGTAATACTATCTGTTCATTTTCTTTACACTTTACTTAGAGAATTTATTTTCTTTAAAGGGGAGAGGGTTCATGGTATTCATTTTGCTGCAGTGTTAAATAGCCTGGTAGATCAGATATATCCGTACCTCTGTGACTATTAAAATACTTTGGTAATTGTTATTGTTATCCTGTTTCCTGAGTGTACATCTCCGAAGTGGGATGAATGCAATTAACAAATATCACCACATTTAGCTTTATACTTTCTAATAAATGGCCCTGTCACTAATGCAGGCCAGGAAAATGCACAGAATAAATTGAAAGTTGTAATTAGGTAATTTATCCAAATAATAAATGTTTATAAATGTTTACACCTGCTAATATACCATGTGATTATTTCATATTTAGTCAGGACACAAGTGCCAGCTACGCCTCCTGAATTACATGGAAATTGTTTGGACACTAACATGGATTTTATGATCTAATGGAAAAAGGGATTTGGGTCTCTGTATTTAGTCTACCCTATTTGCTCTCCCTGGGAGGTCTTTGTGGAGTGTGATGATCACATTTTGTCCTGAGGCTGGCAACACAATTTATGCTTTTGTTGTTGTTATTCGTATTATTCGCACTTTCATTTTTCCAGTCACTAATGTGTCTGACTGAGTGCTGAAGATTACAAATTAAAGATCTGAAACTTCCTTGATGTGTCTCAGTGGGAAACACAAAGTGCTGTTGCCTCTGAATACTGTCAAAATGGCTCGCTGTATTATGAAATTATTCACAGATACAGGCTGTAATTACCAGCGCCTCAGCCTTGTACTTTGCCAGCGGACAAAACTGTCTTTAAAAATGGTGTTTTACAAATCAATTTGAGAATGCTTACCTTGTAAACTCTGTGATTGTTCCAGTCACTCCTGATCAGACACTGCTGAGTGTTCATCTATTACAGTCCTAACAAACAGAGCAGCAGTGTGGAAATGTGTAATTGGGAAAATATCAAAGAGACAGCATGGTTGTAGCTTTTTTATTGATTCTGGTGCTTTCTTTTAGCCTTCTAGCAGACCAGATCAGTCTGTATCATTAATTGTCCGAGTTTTCTAAGAATATGCCATCATTCAAAACACACTGTGTAATTCAGGAGTGAAAAATCCTTCAAGTAAACAAAATAAAAATATAGACATCGATGTGCCTTATGCCTTATAGCATTAAAGATCAGTTTTCTGCATTCAAATTAAATACCATCATACCCTTACATTAGTAACTTTTCATTGCATAAACTCCATTATCTGCGTAATTTAGTTGATAACTTGTGTTAATCTGTGTCCCTCCCTTAGAATTTGAACAGATCATTATGTGCTCTGAAACAGTAAGGGAGGGTTTTATTTAAATTATCATGTTGATCTATAATCAAGCAAGCAAGGGCGCAATTGCATTATATAGCAGTTCAGATCGTGTTTCAATATATGAAAGCTTAGTGAGACAATGCTCATATTGAAAGAGGGCTAGGACTACAGCCAGACCACAAGAAAGTGCAGATTTGACCTGAGAAGCATTTGCATGTTAAGTGCAGTCAATCTGAATTGATCAGAGCCAAATTAAATGCAATGGGTTTCAATATTTTCCCTGTTCGCACATTAGCCTTCTATGTGCAACCTATGGATGTATTGAATTCAGATTAGTAACCTAAGCATGGACTTAGACAAAGAGGAACTTATCTTTAATTAAAATCATGCAGGTAGACCCTAAGTCCTATTCTGGGGAGGTTGGTGTATTTAGAATTGCTAAAGGGTGTTCTCTTCATGTCTTTTACTCATGCAGTACTCAATACTCATGCAACACACGTGTGAAGTTTTGAATCTGTACTTAGTTTGCTAAATGTATAACACTGCTATAAATCTTATTACAAAAGTGTTTTTCTACATTACACAGGAAGTATAGGGTTGTGGTTTTAAGGTTCACCATTTTAATGATGGCAGCCTCCATCCTGCCACATACACGCACATCGCTATGGCTATATCAAAGTCAAAGAACAGGAAATGAGGGAAAATGAGGAAAGAGAGAATAAATGCGAGTGCAGTCACAAATATGTAAAGATACATACTGACTCAGTCAGTAGGAAATTGCTGAATTGAGAAATGTCTTCCATGGTGAAAATGATGAGAGGAGAGCAGAGTAAATGTAGCATACACAGCTCTGATCAGGACATTTCACAAACACCGTTTTCTGTCACTTGGATGTATATTCCTCTGTCTCAGGCCACATCATTTACCAGCCTTACTGGAGAAACATGAAAGTTGGAGATATCATTCATAATAATATAGGTTTTTCATCACATACCCCCTATTTATTTATTTATTTATTTATTTATTTATTTATTTTCCTCTAATTTCTCTATACCTTGGTATCTCTGATAACATCTTTATCCACCACGTTTAAGAGCTAAAAAGAAATCTTGTTGCCTATAGGCCCTTAACTAAAGCTTCAGCAGATTAATCAGCTAAATGCCCTCTTTAGTGGTCCTAATTTTGCTCCCTACAAAACAAAAATGGCTCTTGAACCTCTTAAACCATTTTCCACTGGGAAAGAAACATGACTGAACGTGTTTAAGAGTATTCAGCACAGTATTATGCTTTATTGGCATGTCTGTAAATAGGATAATTTCTGAAATTTAGTCTCAATGAGCCGCCATCGCTTTCCCTGATTTATTGACAAGCGAGCATTGCCTCCCTGCTCGAGATAATTGGAGAAGCCATCTCATTAGATGGGGGAGAGTCTGTGATCTGGAGCAAATCTTGCATGAGAAGATAATTAATTATGAGTGCTGGTGCCACTGTCACAAGGAATGCACCCAAATCAGAGTCAGTAGAGCTTGGTTCGAATGTTTCTTCTCATCTGCGCCAGGGCAGTTCACGGAAGTGCAGTCAGGAGTAGCTGATTACTGACAAGTAATTAACAATGTCAACCAAACGGAGAGATGGAATTTATAATAATTATTTCATCAACATGGTGATGATCTTGTAGCAAATCCCATAGCCGAAGAAAGGTTAATTACTTGCCATTGCGCAACATCAGAGCAGCAGCTGTGGTACAGCACAAGGCTTGTTTTAACTGTTAGTGAGCTAATTAATTACCAACGCAATTGTGCTCCTTGTGGCATGAAATATTGAAACATTAGTCTTACGACTAAGTCTTAAGACTAAAAGTAAAACTTGTATCCATAAGATATTTTGGCATATTTTGGAGTAAAAAGTCTTGCACTAGTGTTTAAAACAAAAACATCTTTTCTTTAATTACAATAGTTCGCATTATGATCCTCTTCCTCTTTGTTTATATGGTGCATTTACTTTTCTCATTAGTGCCACTGTTTATATACCTAATGACCAAGCTAATCTTTGACATTTAAAACATAAACACATTTAATATGGTAACAGAATATTACCATCTACCAAATATTCTTTAAAGTGGTTATTTCTTGTGACTATTACTGTGAACATTTCCTACTTCTGGCAAATTAACCCATTAAGTGGTTGTTAACCTGCATATCATGCTAGCTCAGAAATAGATAACTTAGAGTTAAAAAAAATTCGATTAGATTCTTACATCCGTGATAAGGCTGCAAATCACTTGTGAATTTTTACAGTTCTGACTGTAGACTTTGACAGAGCTGTTTATCAAGATTGCCTGAGTGACTGCTGTACCATATAAACAGAATGTAAACAAAAACCAAATGCAAACAGATGTTATAACACATTTAAGCAATACAAAGCGTTACAGTAGGTTTGTCATAAATTGTTCTTTCCCATGGGGTTTGTTCTCTCTGCAGGGTTGCACAGAGAGGTTCAGAGCCTGGTAGTCCTGTGAATTAGCTAAACCATGCCTATTACAAAAATTTAAACACAATGCTGTAATTAAACTAGACAAGGACTTTGCCATGGTGTTAAGGAATGAATATCAATAATGATCTTTTTTGTGTAAATAATATTAATTGCATCTCTTGTACTCTCAGCACTGTTTCATATAATTTCAGTACGGTTATGTTAGGACACTTCAACCCTTATTTGTGCAACAATACATGAATAGCTTTTGAAAAGGCTCAATAAAGTGATATTTAGATATTAGAGGTTTATAGTTAATTAGCCTTTCCTATTGTGCCTATTTGCTGATAACGGTGGTGGGGGTCACTAATCTGCTGGCGAAGGAGAAGTACGAAAGCTTAGACCATATCTATGGTGAATTCACATTTCATGCATCCTTACCAAGTAATTCTTTATATTTCCCTGATAGCTTGTATGAGAAAGAGGCCAAAAATAACTAATCAGGAAAATTATATAGAAGATATAGAAGCAGAGTGGTTCAGTGAAAAAAAAAAAAAATTAAATCAATAATGAGGAGACTTGGAAATCCAGCCCTCTTAACATTAACAATTACTGTGATTAACAATGATACTCACAACTCATTTTTCATTACAGAGGAGAAGAGATAAGCTTGTTTATATAGACTAGCTTTTCAACCAATGAGCAATTTATCATGGTGGAGCTCATGAAAGCACATAGCAGCCCACAGCAATTAAAACCCTTCCCTTTGACCTTGTGACAGCCAAGGACCTGAGAGTCCACAAGAAAGTGGAAAGCATTTTGTGGCCATGCTCATGGATAGCATGTGCATATTACAATCCCCTTAATATGTTTTTATTTCACGAAATAACTCAGAAGGTATTATCGCTATCATGTTGATTTCATGAGCCCTTTACGCACTAGGCACTGAGAAAAAAATCATTTGTATTTTGCTTTCATGTTCAAGAGACATGAGGCAGCGAGGCAAAAATAGCTAAAACTAATTCTCTCATTCATTATTGTGCTTCACTACTGATGTGTTTTACGTCTAGAAACCTGTGCTTCATTTTCTTTTAATCTGTGCTAGTAAGACCACCTGGGAAGAAAAGACATTTCTTATACTGAATATGAAACCTGCAAAGCTAAGACATGAATTGTCATCCTAATAGAGTCCCTTTACAACCATTCACTGCAGTCTGTTGAGCCAAACTGGATCTAGAAAAGGTCATCTTGTTCCTAGAATGGGTTCAATTTAAAATCCATAAGACGGACTTGGGAGAAAATGAATCTTAAGGGACTCACACTGCTCTCTTGTTCACAAAGTTATCTGTGAAGAGAGCACAACTTTGGTACTCGGTGTGCTATCTGGATGACTGACCATCGTGATCCAGTAAGTGAGGTTGGAATAGACTGAGCACTTGATGGCTAAAAATCATTGTGCAATAGAACTGTGTAGGGCAAAAGCTATATTATAGTGCAACAAACGATTTACTATAAGCCGTGTCCTGCCACAACAACCTGCATTAAAGGGGTAGAAGGTTAGAAAGCAACCCAAATGGTGCTCTTATTGTAGCCTTCTAGTAATAGTGAAATGCAGGAGAGACATTTGAAACAAGTAGCTGTATTCAGATTTGGGGACTTAACTCCAAAATTTACTCGTATTCAGTGTTGGTTTACGCATTTTTAGCAGCATTTAAGTCTATTTTGTTCATGTACCTCATTCAGAATATGTCAATCATCTGCATGTAGTTCATGCCTCCAAGGTTGCCAGATTTTTCTTGAGTAATAGCATCAGAGCCGAGGTTTTTCAATAGACCACACCTTTATACACAAGCACTTGCTCTTAAGTTTGAAAAAAATCAGGCATAGACAATGCGGACTGAAGAAGGAAATAGTGTTTTTTTTTTTTCCTTTCAAATGTAACACAATTTAACATAAAAGCAAGAGACAGACAAAAAATAAAAATAAAAAAGAGTAGTATTGAGTTGTATTTTTTATATTGTGCAATGACAGTTAACTATGCACACATTCTCTATCTATTTTGTCACATTTTTAATTCACTATTTCGAGTTGTCGAATGAATAAAATTGTGTGTTTTAGTTAATTCAGTGCACTCTCCTGTAAACATGCCCATAGTTCAGGACAAGCTAACTGAGCACTCATCTGCTACACTTACAGCTCACTTTAAGTAAGTAATGTCTCAGATTACAGATTACAGCTCACTTGTAAGATAAGCAATATCTCCTGTTAAGATTCTGTATCCTCTGATGTCCTCTGTGCAGACGAAAACTCATCGACTTTAAAGTCATATTCTTATTAAGAAATTATTATTGTTGAAGGATATTATTAATTAATTAATAGTCATATTTATGCATTTAATATTGGCCTTGGAAGGTATTCGGTAGTTTTTGAGTGTATTCACAGTCCAAAACAATGTGACATATTGTGGTTTACATCGAACTTTCAGACAGTGCTGAACATAATACTGTTCCTTTGTGACTCTTAGGGTGACTCTTAGTCTTAATACTGTGACTTTCAGGGCACGTTCCGATAATCAGCATTTTGTGCTTTTCTCACCTGTAAGTTAGGCACACCATATGAAGGATGAGCATTTTTGCAGCAAGCTTGAAGCAGTGCTACATCATCAAGACCCGTCTGAAAACATGTTTTTGCAACATCTGTATAGCACGTAAGTCTGTATTTATGTTTGAGGTTTGTATACTGATGTGCATAAATTTAGTATTAAATTTTCTCTCTGTGCATTTAACTCAACTCTGAATACAGCCCAAGAAGCACTACAGTGATGGGTTTTTTTTGTCATTTATGACCCCTTTTCTTCCATATTGAAATGTAAAACTACTCCTTTGAGCACCTCTAAGGCATGACATGCTCACCTAAAGTACAAAACCCATCCAGCTGAACCATTTTGGCCAACAATTTTTCAATATTTGTACTGTGTCGTTGTAACGACTACCTGAAGATAATTGTTATTATTAGCCTTTTTTGATGCTTATTACTGAAGCAAGTGTTCTATTAGGACTTCATTAAGAGTCCCTTGACTAAATGGTGATTGACTCCTCATATGTAAATACCAGAGCTGAGAGCCAAGTATTTTATTATCAGACAATTAGAAATAAATAACATTTATTTCACAAAGCCTCGCTGTACCTACTTTAGATTCCACTTACAGACTGTCTGTCATGGAAAGTAATGAGCCATAAAATTTAATTCAGAAATGATATTACCAAAAAATTATGGAATGATAGCATGGCAACAAAAGGCATTGGCGGTCGGTGCTCATCTTTACATTTGGCTCCATGTATTCCTATTGATCGCACAGAATCACTTAATATTGCCAAGGATAACACTTCCTGGTGCTTTTTCCCGCCCCTCCCATGGTGAGGCTGGAGAGCTCAGGTACTTATAGTGCGGAATTGACCAATGTGTCTCCATGTAATTACAGGGATTTTCTTATCTCGCTCTATTTGCTGGAGCCATCCCGCTAAAGAAAGGCTGCTGTTAATGCAGGGCCCTTCTCATATCTCATTTACATTGGTCACTAATCCAGGCTCCATCTTGGTGTTGAGATAATGGCATTAGCTCTCTTACTCGTTCCACACATCCATACCTATGAGGGGAGGCCCGTTTTATGAGGTAAAGGTAAGATATAGTGAAAGCAATGGGATGGCATGTGATATGTCAGATTGCAAAAACCTAATCTTAGGTTTTTTTTAATGTCCCATGTACATTTAAAAAAAAATCCTCTTAACACTTAATTAATTCAGTGGACATAATTTAGATCAGTTTGAGAATATTTAATATGCAGTCTTATTTAAAAATTATATTAAACCCATATTCTGCTTCTGGGAAAAACAGTCCTAGTCATGTAAGTATAAAAAGCTGACACTTTGAAAAACAAGAAGATCTTCTCTACCAAATAGCATGCAAAGAGGTTAGAGCCCCCAGTGTCAGGGTGAAATACAAACTTAGATTAATTTCATAGATTAATGCTTCAGAAAATGTGTTGACTTTAAGAAGCAAGGGTTAACGTAACTCACTGAGGCCTGCTAAGTTTGACTCTAAGGATGCATAACCAGGATAAGCATTTGTTAACCTTGTGCTTTGTCAAGTTCAGCAAGTCTGAAAAATGGTAAAATATATATGCAAATGTAGATTTTTTCCCCTTTTTTTTTTTTGTTTTTTCCCTTTTCCTGCTAGATGAGCAAGTATCCTGTACTGTAAATGTAGCCGTTATTAAAACAAGAGTTATTTTAACATTTTTAACAGTTTGTATGGTTATGAACTGCAAAAAATTTATTACTGCTGCATCGTTAAAGAAGAAAATTTCCATCAAAAAAAGTATACTAATAATATTTAACCAGATTAATAATGAATGATTTAAAATCTCAATGCCACAATGGAGTATACACTGCTAAAAAGCGAAGTGAAATTCCAGTAATGATAGTGTGCTGGGGGTAGTATTCATTTCTGCATTTCAGCAGAGCACTGATGCAGAGGAAGGCTGACCCTTGAAAATTAGATAGATGCACCAGAGGCCCGCTATCATTGCGCAGCCGGCGACCAGCTCTTCTTATCAGTAGAGTGGGCTCGTTTGTTATTTCTCGTAGAGATATACCCCTCCACTCATCCTATTGGATGCCTCAGCCCAAACCACCAGCCAGACCACTAATGAAAGCTGCTTTTCTGTAGAGGGATTGTCATGATCCACTACAGATTAACACAACGCTTTGTGTTGAGTACATATGTCATTTTATAATTGATTCCTAAGCTGGTGTTTATCATTAAATAGAGCTTTCTGGTACAGTCGTGAGCAGTGTTTAAGTAGTCACATGATTACTGGGTTAGTTGGTAACTTAGTATTAATTCATCATTTTGAAATTTCTTATACACCTTATTTTTTCCCAAAAGTGTCAGTTCATACTAAAACCTTAACAAGATGGAGGTTCCCATGTGCTTTCTATTGTTTTTTTTTATTAACTGCTTCTCATTTCCTCTAGCAATTCTATTAATTAACAGCGAACTATTGGAAATAGGAACAAATAAAACACTCATTGTATTGCAGATACAATGTGGGTATTGACCAGAACAAAGGCCCTGGGGTGTGTATGTAACCTTAGTGTGACCCACAGGACAGACTTGTTATCACTAAATGTACATCACAGCAGGTACAACATCATGTATATCCGTACATTTTGGAAATGAAAATGAGAAGGGGTAAAAGCAGGTAAAATAGGGAAAGTTCTTACCCCACAAATATAGATTAATGAATGTTCCTAAAGATGCGAACAAGAGAGAGGCTAACAGTGCCTTTTGATTGCATCACCATTTTCATAAAATTCAGATGAGGCAGAACAAATGTGCGTTTGTCACCTGTATGTGCAGCTATTCAATACTCCCATTCAAGTGTAATACATTAAACTCCTTTTCTGTGCCCAGGGTGGATCTTTTTTCTTTCAAATTATGACCTGTTTCCACCCAGATGAGCCCTAAAAAGCAGACATCACCAAGAGTGATCAGGGTTCTGCTCATGAAATACCATTCTGCTCATCCATGATTTGAGTTAATAACTTCAGAGTCCTTTCAAAAGGTAAAAATCTGGAGAAAAAAAAAAAAAAAAAAAGAAAGAAATGTGCTATTGTTAACCATGTCTGCATGTCATTGACTGTAGTTATATGGACACCAGTACAATGAGATCAACCAAATTCTCTTCAAACAGCTGTCAGGGCTTTTGAAATTGAATCTCGCTATTAAGAAACTTTCAGTTCATCTAGGTTAACAGAATATATGCATTTAGCAGATGCACCTGTCTATAACCAGATATCTGTATAGCGTATAAATATTAGGGGTAATAATGATAATATATATGACATACATTTACAAATTAGTGAAAATTAACTGGTCCTTGTGGAGATGCTCAGTGTGTTTGCTGTAACCTGTATTTCTTTTTACTTTATGGGTCTTGTCTGTATTCTCTGCTCAGCTGAGGCAGTCTCATTGAATATCCACAGCTATTAATTTCAGATACTTGCTTCAAAAGGAGGGTCCAATTTCCAAGGAGAAAAAATAAAGTACGTATTGAATAGTTTTTTTGTGCAGGAAATGCATTTATCATTTAATCTTAATAACCCTGACCATCATTTAGGCCAAAAAAGTCCCTTTACCTCACCTTTTTCTCTACTCTAAAGGCATGCCTCTAGCTTTAATTATGACATATTGATTTTGTAGTTAAGCCTTGTTTGGCTTAATGAAATCTTTTGTTGGCCCTAATTCTGTCTTCCATTGTCCTCCCTGAAGCGCTTTGATTTTTGTCCTCTCCTTTTTTTTGTGGTGTTTGAAATATTTAATCTCTCTTTGGTCATCGTCAACGTCAATGGGCTCCCTTAAAATGGCCACTGTTGTCGTTTATCTTCAGTTTCCGAAAGCTCTTGCATTGACTCCTCAGCAATCAATTTCCTAAATGATGTAATTATCTGCTAGTCTTTTTTGCACATTTAAAGTTGAGGGTTTATTTTAGATCAATTCAGACCACTTTGTGTGCAAATTGCGCAATTGTATTGCCTTCAGATTCCTCACCAATCCAATTGGGATTAAGGCCCTTGGAGTGGAATCCCTAATGAATGTTTTTTCTTTCTCTTATTTCATTCTGCAGCTTGATGGTGAATTGGTTGTCCTCTGTGTGCTTGAGAAAGGGATGTATGCCTCAGTTTCACTGCAAATTAAGAAGACAGTAACCTGCAAATCATAACTTTGGACCAATAAACAACCAATAAATGTCTGGGGTTTTTTTGTTTGTTTGTTTGTTTGTTTAAATTAACCTTTGTTTTTAATGTTTTTAATGTTAAAATTTAATGTTAAAATTGCACCTTCAAATGTTAAACATATTGTGTAAATCAAATAGTAAAAAATGCCCAAAAAGATTATTTCAATTCCAGGTTGTGACACTATAAAATGTGGAAAAGGTCAAGGGGGTGAATACTTATGCAAGGCACTGTATTATTGTTATCGTGAAAATAAATCAGCTTATTCTTTTATATGTAAAGTTATTACATAAAACTGATGAAAAAAATTAGTTTTATTTATTAAGAACAGTTTGTCCACAAATGTTTGATGGGCAGTATTATGATAATAATAACAACATCATCAACAACAACAAGAACAATAATAATAATAATAATAATAATTGTTATTATTATTATTATTATTATTATTATATGGTCTTAGCTGCACCACAAGCTCTAAATAGGTAACAAGCTCAGTACTTTTACTAATGATCTAGGCCTATAGAATTCACTGGTCCTCTTGCTTTTTTTTTTATAAAGGGGGAGCGCGACGCGTTTGTCCCACAGGGAGTGTCAGTCTCTGGCTCAGGTCTGGTTCAGCTCTGGCTGGCTGGCTGGCGGTGGGGGGAAAGCCGTCAGGGGAGGAGGGGTCTGCAGGCCACTAAATCAGTGCACGCTTGTCAACATCCTCAGGCCGCGGGAATTACTCAAGTGAAAATAACAAATGGCTGTCATTGCCAAGCCAAAAACCTGTGATTATAATTATCACATCCCCAGTGACCTTGCATAAACTTTAATCTCTCTCCAATGGAGCATTTAAATAGCCTGTATCTACTGGCAGTCCTGCGCCACTGGAACACAGAGGATCACTGATTCACGAAAGAGCTATCGCAGGGGCTTCTGTGGTATGAGGGATTGCACATGCGAGAGGCAGAATCTGTGTGTGTGCGTTCTTGTTGGACTGTGTGTTTGCTAAAACACATTATTAATAAAGTTGGATGGGGATGGGGCCACTTGTTTCTGCCTTGTCAGCTTAAAACAATATGTATACAATCTGAATGCTGTTTGCATTCAACAGTATTGTTTTTTTTTAAAAATGATACCAAAGAAGGACACAGGTGTTTCTTTTCCTTCGGTTCTTTAATTATGTCTGTTTTGCATACAGAGCTGATTTCTTTATTTCCATCTCACAGACATATTCATGTACACATCTTCAGAAGGCAACCCATAGAAACAAGTCTTTGTCAGCATGGATTACCCTACAAAGCAAAAAGCAGATGAGCCTGTGTTACTGAGTCTATGCTGATTTGACAGTGAGCTAATGACTGTCTGCTGCTCCAGCATGGGGCCTCTTGTCTCAGCCGGAGCTCTGGCTAATTGGTGGGAATTCCTTCTGTTCTCAGCAGTCATAATTATTGCCTGATTAACTCTGATTAGCATTGTAACGACTGCTCTAAACAAGCAACAAAGCTTGCCAAAGCATGACGAGGACTGGCACCGAGCCCATAATCTGCACCAAAGTCAGTTATTACTTGTTATAACATGGCATTTATTAGCAGACTTCAGCATGTAGGGCCAAACCCTGGAATGCTTCTGGTGGCAATACAGTAGTTGATTACATTGATTAGTTCTGCTACAATGATAGTTTAACTGTGAGGTGCATTGTTTGCAGTAGATTTCTGCTGTTTTGTTCATATTAACAGTCAGTGTCATTTTTTATTACTGCTCTTAAAATGAGTTCAGTATTAGTTTCCTGGTCCTGCACCATCACTTTTTATGAAGAGATTGAAAAAACAAAAGTGAGGGAAGGTTAGCTTGTGGTTAAGCATAAGGCACTTCTTGGAAGAAGTGTAATATAGTTTCATTGGACTATTTGATCTGTACTTGGCACATCACAATAACCTTACCATGACTGAAATGCATTAACTGACTCTAAACAAAACAGGAGCACAGGATTGAGAGCAAAATCCACTTTACAAATCAGATTTTTTTCTATTCAAAGCACTCATTAGATACATCACTACATGTCGGTTTGCTTCAATCAGCTGAATCAGACAAAATGACTTGACATTGACATTTCCCACTAGAGGGCACCAGATATAGAAGTAATATAGAAGTCTTAGACTGTAAACAAATTAGCAGTCCTTGTGTCTGCTAGGTCTACTAATTTTAGCATAGAGTAGAGTATTTTACTTCTATTCTGACATTTCCAGTACTGTCAGTGAGTTATTAGGAAGCTTTGAGGGAGATTGCGTGATGAGATTACATTTAAAATGTGTATGCAAAGTAAAGATAAAAAATATTTTAAACATAGGTAAAGTAAATAGCTCAAACTATTAATAAAACCTGTCTGCAGCACTTAGAAAACAGCATTTCTGCCTGTCCCAGACCACTTTATCTTAAAATATAATCATTAAAATCATTTTAAAAATCTTGTCATTTTTGCATTAATGTGTGAAAACATGCACAAAAAAAATCCTTTTTCATGAGTCATGCATTAAAGGTTATGAGAAATGTCCATTTAAGTCCCACAACACTCAACCTGTACACAGGTCTGAACACGTTCACCCCTATGAATATTTGGAATATTCCTCAAGTCACATGTTCAAGGGGAAGGTGCATCATTCAAATTTCATGAAGATCATGGGAAGAAAAATAAATACATTCTCTCATTTTTTTCATTTTCAGTACTGTTATGATTTTTGGCTGATGAGGTCACTTTGAAAGAACAACACTGTTACACTGTTAAATTGTGGATTGAAAGTAAATTATTCATTTTAAGAAATCATTTTAAGAAAAAGTATTAGAATGCTCTTAATGTGCTCATGCAGTTAGTAAAGGTTTAATGTTTAAAAGTTACAAGTGCTAAATGGGAACAAAATCATGGAATCCCCCTTGAATTAATTGAAATCGACAAAACATTTTAGTGATACAGTGGTGTCCAAAAGTCTGAGACCACACTGAAAACTCTGAAATTCATGTAAATATTTCAAAGACTCTACATTTTACTCAAGTTGTCATCAATAATATAATGTGTAATGAAAATTGTTGTATTAAATTAGAAAAAAACATGCAAAATAGAATCATTTTCAAGAGTGCTCTCAGAATTTTGGACCACACTGTACGTGTAACTATTGTCAACATTTGTCAACTGATTATGTTCTCAGTTCTTCATTTGAAGGTACTGACATTGCAAGGGTGATGTGAATTAGATGTTATTAGTGTGTTTTTTTTTTTTAAAAATTTGATTTTAGTTTTCTATGAAGTATCCATTTAATTGATAGTCACTTAGCTGATATATGGCTATAGCTCTTAAAAAAGTTTTTATAGAAAAAGTTTTTCTCTTTCATGTAACAGTATAAAACATTAACGTCACCTCGTGGTTTTTAATTTAAGCTTTACATAAACCCTCCAGCATTACCTTATAAAAGATCTGTTCAGTGCTTCTAAATATGTTATATAAATGTGAAAGCCAAATTAAGATTCTCTTCATATAAAGTGTTATTATTTTGTTCATGCCATCTTATACTGAGAAGGCTTTTGGTGCTTGTGTTCACTAATGTGTCCCTTTAAATGTGCAGAAAGTTTTGTTATACATACCACTGGGGTTCCATTTATACACCATTCTCTCTTATACACTATTAAATGTGTCCAGCTCCTCTCTCTCTCTCTCTCTCTCTCTCTCTCCCAGGAAATCATTACAGAGGGAGCTGTAGGGATCAGCACACACATTTCAAAGTCAGCCCGCTGAGCCTGACCCCCAATGGCTCTCAAAACAACAACCACGGCTACATTAATCTCCCTCTAATGCTGGGCTCCTGCAAAGATGTATTAAAAACACAATGTAATACATTCTGATATTGGCTTTGATCACCTCAGTATGAAACACAGTACATGGTATTAATTTCAGCAGTGGCTACATTCTCTGACCTGGACAGCAGATAGATCAAGAAAGCAAGGTATCTCAGCAGCAGTGTGAGTGGGACTGAGCGAGAGATAGTGATGCGCTCTGTCTGCATATAAAGCCACACAATAAACACTGGCTATGTGGTTTTTTTTGTTTTGTTTTGATTTTGTTTTTTTCCTCAATAGCATAGAATTCATAAATTCCCTTTTTAATTATAGCACTGTCTTTATCTTAATAGCAGTACTTTTTTCTTATTGGGATGTTTTGTGTTGAGGTGCTGTGTGAGTGTCCAACATGATTATTTTGCTGTGTATAAGTATATTGCATGTACATGTCACTATTTCAGAAGGCTCATCTGAGTGCAAGGCTGAGGGAGCCAGGGTCAAGTGATTTGCCCCCAGGTCAATTGACTGCAGCTACTTTAACTTCCAGCCATTAGCTCATGTCCCCTGGCAGCGAGGCTCTGACACTCATGTGAGATTTAGCAGGACTCAATCTTAATGTGATATGAAGACCCTAAAATTTGTTTGTTGCGAAAATTCACTTCCTAATGGGAATGTATTATCTCTCTAAACATGCTGCTTTTAGGCCTCTTACTGAAAACTGAATCCTCAATTTCTAGGTATTGATTTTCTTTTATGATGTGTTTTCCCATTAACAGTGATCAGTGTGGCTCTATGTTTTTTTGTTTTGTTTATATATATATATATATATATATATATATATATGTGTGTGTGTGTGTGTGTGTTTTCTATTTCATTGTTTTCACAGAGATGATTTAGCATATCTTATATAGAGAAGTGTTATAGCGTTTATGATAATATTACAGTTTTACAGTTTATAATGAGCTTGTTTCTTACTATATGAAAAATATAATAGTTTCATCTGGGTTCACACAAGCAGAATTTTTTTTTTTATTTCATTTTTTTTTTTTTAAACAATGTAAATGTTAAAGGTGTCCAATAGGATAAATTGTTCTGTAGTTAATGTACTTGAATTTAATTTGTAAAAGTCTGCAATTGCATTGTCTGCTTTACCAAAAATGGATTAGTTAATGCCACTATCTATATCACTGAGCCCCTGCCAGTGCATTTACTATTCAGCACACACACACACACACACACAAATACACGTACACAAAGACCTACATGCACACAAACAGCACAGACATATATTACAAATACATAAATCATAATGTTTCAGCAAAAGCTGAATTTCATTTCCCCTCTCAGCTGTTATCAGGTTTTGGTGGTGTATATAGCATGCTTTGGCCAAGTAATTTATTACTCATGCTGAATGGATAATGGCAGGCTCAGTCTATTACGCCCAGCTTTGTTAGGGCCTTGAATGGCTTTTTTAAACCAACACTTTTCCAAATGTCCCACTATGTGTAATACTTAAACAACCTGTTATTATTTTTTGTCCATGGACAAAATTAGATAATTCTAAAAGGTGGCAGCTATGATTAGACTCCGCAATCTCGAGTTTATTTTCTGTTTTGTGTACAAATGGAACCTTTTCAACATTCATTCCTTTATCTTCAGTAACCACTTTATCCTGATCAGGGTCGCGGTGGATCTCGGGAGCCAAGGGTGTAATGATCGGATGATTTGGATTGACGCATCTATTCAAAAGGAACAACTGAAATAAATTTAGACAACTATTATAAATTAATTATTATCACATATAATTGATTATAAACTCATTATTAATTATCCTAATTAAAAATAGATTATTATCTATTATAAATTGATTGTTATCATAAAAAAACAGAAAATTGATGTATCAAAAAGAATTCAGATTTTTACATTGATGTTTAAATAGGCTAGCAAAATGACTTGTATGTAACTCTGATGCTTAAAATAATACTCCTCTTCTCTGTCATCGACATTTGCAAATTAACAGTAGGCCTACTCCAGATACAGTACACCCCTGTCGGGAACACTCGATGTAACTGGGATGCACCCTGAATGGTCTGTTGCAGAGCACCGTACACACACTCACACCTAGGGGAAATTTAGCCTAGTCAATTCACCAAACTGGCATTTTTTTGGGAGGTGGGAGAAAACCCACCTGGGCATTGGGAGAACATGCAAAACTCCATGCAGACAGTAACCTGAGCTCAAGATTGAACCAGGGATGATCTTGAAGCTGTGAGGCATTAACCATATGAACCTCGTAGTGCCACTTTGCAGCCCCACCTTTTGAACAGAAGCTAAAAGTATTGTTTATATTGCATATTGTATATATGAACTGGTCCCTGGTGGTCTAGCGGCTAAGGATCCTGTGCTCTCACCATTGCAGCCCGGGTTTATTTCCCGGGCAGGGAACCAACCCAGCCACTGGGAGTGCACTCTCAGTGCCAGTTCCAAGCCTGGATAAAATGGGAGCATTGCGTCAGGAAGGACATCAGTATTAAAACCTGTGCCAAATCAAACAAGCGGACCAATGATCTGCTCTGGCAACCCCTAACGGGAGCAGCTGAAAGAATAACAACAACATTATATACATGAAATGAGAGGAGCTCATGTTTGAATACAAAAAAAATGTTTGTCTTTGCGTAGCTTGCATATATAAAGAAGTAAACACCTTTCACAGTGAGTGGTATAGCTGTTTCTCTCAAAATCATACTCATTTTTCAGTAATATTTTCAGTAAATAGTAGAACATTCATTTAAACATTATTTAAATTCTGTTGTGTGTTTGCACACTGTATTGCAGCAAGGATTTGGTGTGTTTGACTGGATTGAGGTGGAGTAGACTGAGCTGTGGAGGTCATCATAGGGCTCTGACAGGACAGAGAGTCCTCCACTGACCACTGACCACATCACTGATGGGGATTTCTCTCATGTCACCCTTTCCAGTTCAGAAGCTGAACTAAAAGAATCCAACCAAGGCTAGTCTTTTCTTGCAATTCCAGAGTAAAATTGCAGCTTCACAAAAAAGAGAGAGAGAGAGAGAGAGAGAGAGAGAGTGAGAGAGCATGAGAGAGAGAGAGACTATTACACCAGGCTTCTTTTGTTGGTAATATCATTCTGACATGCTTAGTGTAGGCTTTTAAATCCTGTGCCTGGTCAAGAAATCCTTTTACATGCAGATATGTAATTAATTCTTCATGTTTAGTGAATTAAACATATCTTAGAACGCAGGGGCTAGCAGATGAAGCTGGTAATTTTATTATGTAGCAGATAAGAGGGAGTCAGTGACCCACCACCCCCTGTCCTGTAGCCAAACCTCATCACAAAACACTCTGCACTGCTACAAATTTATTTCTGAGAGCAAAAATGCAAGGTCCCTATGATAATAGAAAATCATCAGGGCTGCTTTCGTATTCTCCAGGGTACATTCTGCACTCAGCATAATACACACTGCTGGGTAGACAGAACATAAAGTGATTTTTCAGAAACAAAGAAAAGAAGCCGGGGTGCATGCTATTACTTATATATGTATGGGATCATGGTATTAACCTCTTGTTCACAATGTGAGGGGCTTCGGTTCTCTACAAAAAGAAAGATGTACTGGGATTGGAGCTTTCTAGAACAAAGTGCATCATTTATTCATGCTATATCCCAGCTGTAATTGAGTAATTAGAAGAACAGGAAGAAATTGAATGAGGGAAAAGCCTATTAAGATTATTGCAGCATATCGTATGACGATGTAGCCTGTTCGTTGTTCTGTGTCCTTTGTAAATTAATAAAGAGCAAATGAAACATTTTCTCCTTGCTCCTAACTCTGGCTAATTCGTTGTAATTGACTTGCCCATTTTCTAATTGTGATTGCCATTTTAATTTTACTCTTGACTGTGCAACTAACAGTGTATAGTAATTAAAATGGATTGTGTATGGTGTACCTGTATGAATCAACCAACCTTGTACTTGAACCATAAGTTAACTATTGGTGAGGAAAATAGGAAAAGGGCTAGTTATTTTTAAATAAATTTAAACATGTAAAATATATATGTTTTTCTTTTAGGGTAGATATTGCACTATGTTGTGTTCTTCTGCAGTGGCATTTCAGTGTTTTGGTCAAATCCCAGTGGGAAGTGTTCCCCAGTAATGAAAAAGATTCCCTCTCAGCCTTTTAAGTACTTGGTGCAAGTGGGGCAGACACTTTCTAATTTAGAGGAAATTTGGGGAAATAGCTCAATTCCTTTTTCTCTTTCGCTCTTGACGTGTCTTGTTTGGGGTTGTGTTTTTGGCCCTCAAGTGCAGACAAATGCAGGTCATTTACAGCCCAACTGTAGGAATTAGCTGATAGACATCGAGGGAGATAACTGAGAGCTGCAGCATTAGGATGGGGAAGCACATTAATCTTTCTAAAATTAAAATCTGCACTGCTGTGTTTAGGATTGAGGCCACCACCATGCGCCAGTCGCCTGATTGCCAGATTTGATAAAACTGTTTAAGGAGATTTAGATAAATTGCCTATGGTGCTACTATAAGTGCAGTAGAATGGAGGAGGTGGATAGAAAGGGTCCATGTTAACCAGGAACACATGGACACAACCAGGCTGTTTACAGGGACCCCAGTGAGGCCGTCAAGACCACAAAACTGATAACCCAGAGTTATTGATGTCAGGGACCAGAAAGCCAGCACTATCTGCATGTGTTGCATAAAGGCTCTTGCTTGTGAATGATGGTGTGGGTGAATACTCTGGGTTGAGAGGTGCATAAGTGGGATTCTTATGTTTATAGCCAGTGGTTGACACTACTGTGGATGATACACATGGCCACATGGCTAAGCAACATATTATATCAGATCCAGTGAGGTCCAGAGGACAGAAACACAGAGAGCCTTGGGTGTAGAGCCTTGGGAGTGTTTCATGCAGCTGATGTCAGGCTTAGCCTGCAAGAGAGCAGTATAAGGGTTCTCACGCTTCACGCTACACGAAACACATGAACAGTGTATGTATCACTCCAGTTGGCCTACTGTTCTCTCTCTCTCTCTCTCTCTCTCTCTCTCTCTCTCTTAGCTGTATGGTACCATTCTACAAAGCCAGTGTGCTGAATTAAGTCATATCTATTGTTAATACTGACATTTTTGACATTAGGCTCAGTTTAAAAATGTTTGCTTCAAACCTTGTTATTGCACTCATCACTTCAAATGTGCAATACTAGAATTTCCATTAGTGCAAATGTAAATTAAACAAGCAAAGATTAAAATTACTGTTCACTTTGAATGGCTCTTCAGTTACATTGTACCCAGGTTGGCTAAAAACTCCATGGAATCTTATCCCCATACAAGAGGAACATGGATGAAACTCTGTCTGACCAGTGCCCTGTAATTGTAATCTCTCCAACTGACTGCCATGAAATTGACATTTGAGAGTAATTGTACAAGTGGAAAATAATCAAATTGTACAAGGTACATGTCAGCTGTAAGGCCAGTAATATTCTCAGGCCTGTTTGCAGTTTGTGTGTGTGCGCGTCCGTGTTAGGATGCCTATGGCAAAAAGAAGGCAGATTACCAGGTTCTCAGCTGCAAGATAGAGCCCCTGCAGGCCATCTGAATGGCTTATCTCTGGCAACCAGCACTGGTCCAGGACCTGTCTGCTAGCCTCCATGCCTGTCCTCAGCCCACCATTGACCAGCTTCCCTCTCGCCCAATAAACAAGCAATTACTGACCCAAACAACTGTCAGGGCCTATGATCAAATAATTTAGCCAGAGTGAGGGGGGCTTAATACAGGTCAATTTCACTCTGTTAGGTATGGTGGCTGACTCAAACTGAAGGACAGGGCTTCCTGTCTGACAGGGGATTGCTTTTGCCACTGTCGAATTTAAAGGGTAGGGGCTACTATCCTAAAATGTCGTGTTCTCTGCTAGTGCTGGGATATCCTCTGATCCAAGCAGGCACTGACCATATGGCTTGCAGAATTCTGTAGAGCGATGGTAGGCAACATGCATCAAAGTAGACTAAAAATAAATACATCAAATTAACATGGAAATGTTACAATTTATATAGTTGAATTAAAGTAATTAACACATTAATAGCTATAAAGACAAGTGCAGGCTTCTATATTTTCCAGTCAGTTACACGTTGCAGTTACTTTCTAAATTTTGAGCATATCCAGTATGCTTCAACTGAAATCACATCAGCTGTGAATGTTAGCAAATGCAATGTAATGCTCAGTCAGTCCAAATTCGGGTAATTTAGTGCTCAGCATTCTCTGAAGTGCAATCTTAGCTCCCATCTGACCTTGGTCTATACTATTATAAGATCTTGATCTAATTGAACCTCCATGGAATAAACCTTGTCCAGTCATAGGGCACAGAAATCTTGATATACTCTGCAAGAGGCATCAATGACATGAGGTCCCCACCAACCAACCTGTGTTCACTTACACAGTTTACACCTTATCTGTAGTCTTTAGTGACATTTGTTCACAGGTTTGTAAAACCTCATCTATAAGAATTGCATTAAACTTACATAAAAATAAATATAAATACAGGATGGGTTCTCAGACTTCTACAGTTTGCAGTCTACAGAAAAACAAACAAAAAGCTGTCTTTTCAAGCCTATTTTGACGACTCTATCTTTTTATTCTTCTCAGTGGTTTGTCTTTAAATAGAAAGGACAAGGCCTGCAGCCTTTCTCTAGCTTATTATGGTAATAATTAGGAGGTTGATTTTATCTCAGCCCGTACAATCACAGCGAGAAGCAATGGCTAAATAAACAGCCAAAGTCCTTGTGTCCCCAAGGGCTGTTCGGTGTAATTAAAATCAATAGGTTCCTCCTCACAGGGCCTCTTTAACCCACTGAGCTAAGCCAAAGCTCCTCTATTGTTAAGCAGCTCTTATCCTGCCCTTACTCCACGCCACAGTGCCTTCTGATTGCTACGCTCCCTTACAGGTAAAGAGGGTCATTTAGGCTAATACGCTGTTTTAAAAGAGTCGAGGTTCATTTGTGGATCTTTTGCTAGGAATCTCATTTAGCTAAGCAGAGGATAGTCAAGTTTATCCAGTCTGTAGTCATGTCTTGGGAATTGTACAAGATGATCACAACCTCGACCCAGACAAACCACTTTCGTACAGTCTTTCATACAGGAAAAAAGGTTAATTATATGGGATAATGCTAACATTTATTTTGATATAAAGCTGAAAGAAAAGCCTGGAGATATGTTTTCTCAGTCAAAATCACAAAAACAGATGCAATGCCAGCTGTAAATAATGAAATGTGTCAAAAATATTCATGTAATTCCACTTTGAGGTGTAGGCACAATATAAATCTGAAATGAATGGTCTTCAAGAAAAACATATTGAACTTGGATGTTTTGTTACTAATGTTGGTGTTGTATCATTGTAGATTAATGAGATATATCATATGAAATAACCGCTCATGTTTAACATGACAGTGAATTTAATTCTTAACCCCACTGGATGTATCCTACACTTCTTTCACAATTTTTCTTTAGATAGTGATGTTCACTAGCCAATTTGACAGATGAGACAGTTGCGGTTGTCGTATGGTGGCATACAACTTTGTGTCAGTGCCAGCCGTCCCATACCATCATGGCTTAGTAGGCGCATCAGTCTCTGATGCAGCCACTGCACAGATGACAACATGGCAACCATGCAGCGCGAGTTCCTCTAATAGCCCTCTGCCCGCCAGAGTCTGTCATGATGAATCGCATGGCTCTTCTCTGGCTTTTCAGACTTAATTTTCTGAAGATTGCTTGCCCATTCAAGAGGAGAGAGCCCTGATTCGCACTCCTCTCCTGGAGCCGCAGAGCTGTGATGAGATGTCAGTATTGTTCAGCCGAGCCTTTGGCATGGAAGCCTAACTACTAGTGGCTGCTTTTAAGAGATTGGGCTGAATTACTTGACTGGTGAAACTAAGTAGCAATTAGACAGCTCACCCACCAAACGGAAATTAGAAATTTTCCAGTGGGCTTAAGATGAGACCAAGCTTTCCAGACTGTGCAAAGATGCTCAGTCCTCCTACAGGAGCCACTATGAAGCAGGAGATGCTGTTACAGGTCTTATTGACACAATCTCACTAAGTACTCGCCTACAGTGAAGCCTACAGTGGATTTGCTAGAATTTTTGCTTTCAATTCACAGCAGTGTACTGGGCATTGGATATTTGGCTAATGCTGAAACAATTGTATTAGCTCACTGGGGTATGAGCAAAATTACAAAGTTAAAAAGAACAAGAAAATGAACTTTTGTCACAATGCATATCTTTGTCACTCAAATATTTAGACTGATAGACTCCCAAGACTGGCCCTCGATCCGCCTATTATATTAATCATGGCTGACTGATGGAAATTCCCATCTGAGACAGAGGCAATGTTTGATAAACAGCTTTGCTACAGCAAGGGCAGTTTAGTCAGACTGATTGACTGAGACAGAGCATCATCCTGTCACCTGCAATGAACTCCCTCAGTGTCATCTGCCCAGCACTTCTGCATAAGTGATTGCTTGAGTTTGACACTATTTTGCATGAACAATTTCACAGCAATTCCACATGTGGTTTAAAAATGTATGTTGTGTGAGCACTGTGGAGTTCTTTTGTTCTGGACTCTTTTTCATCTATAGTTGGAATAGCTACTAAAAGCTAATGTGATTTGCAGAGAAATTAAATATTAGTATGTTGGAAATACAATATTAGTAATTATCATATGTATTACAGAGGGCAGAGCCACAGATATACATATATATATATATATATATATATATATATATATATATATATATATATATATATATATATAAAAAATATATGTAATTGTCAATATTAATTTTATGTTAAATTACCATTGAAGT
>CM075009.1:7554595-7600637 GCA_037576675.1 Pangasius sanitwongsei | reverse complement strand
TTATATATAATATCTATTACAGAGCTGAGAGACACATATATATATATATATATATATATATATATATATATATATATATATATATATATATATATATATATAATAAAACTATTTAATTTTGAAATCATGTGGTTTCGCTGGAAAAATAATACTCCAGTATGGAGTACATGCCTCAGTATACATTATTCCCAGTATGCTAACCATCTGACACAGCCAGATGCAGTTGGATGTAATCACTAGCTAAATTATTTGGCCATCTCCTAGAATTGTGGTCACAACAGTCATAAAGATCCAAAACATTATGAAATAATGATATTCAGAGACAGGTAGGTACAGACAAAAACCAAAAAGAGATAATATGGAAAGTGAAAACATGGCTCAGAGAAGCTAAGAAACACTAGCAATGCTTTTCATAGTCCAGTGTGACTATAGTGATTATTTATGAACACCACCAGCAAAACACAAGTGCAGGTACAACAGAAGGGGAGGAGCCAAGGCGGACCTGGGGCAGGAAATAGCCCATCAGGAATGGTGCAGGGTCTCATGACACACATACCATCATTTTGCCCTGCACTAAAACATAGTTTATTGACATGAGTATGTAATGCTATTACACTGCACGAGCATATGCCAGACTGTCACACTTCCAATGGCACCTGTGCTCATAAAAAATTGCACAAATTTGAACAAGCAAGGACAACGTGGTGGATTTCCTTCAATTTCATCTGACTAAAGTTGTAAGAAAATGCCATGGGGCAGCCGTGGCTCAGTGGTTAAAGAGCTAATGATCAGAAGGTGGTGAGTTCAACCTGAACCACCAATGAAGGTCCTTGAGCAAGGCCCTTAACCTTCAACAGCTCAGTATCCTGTCTCATTTCTAAGCCACTTTGGATTAAAGCCAAATAAATGTAAAAGAAAATGCCCTACACTGTAAAAAAAAAAAAAAAAGGCACAGTAATGGTACATGTGTTTCCAGTAATGGTACACTGTACTCTATTTTTTAAGTAGAATGGAAAAACTGTGTTTTTACAGTACTACATGTTGGTAACAGTATATTACTATAAAATCATTGCTGCAGTTTTACAATTATACTACTGTTTTAAATTTTATTGCCAGATAGACATCTTAAATAAATTTGTAATAGTCAAAAATACAAAAAAAAAGAAAAAAAAAAGAATCTAATAAAATGTGTTTATTAAAGCAATAATTTAATTTCAGTAGCTTTCTGCATAGCTAGCTAACTTTGCTAGTTAAATGTTAGAATGTTGGCTAGCTTTTAGCTAGCTACTTTAACATTAGCTCACCTGTTAGCTGATGTCTTTGAATAAAATCTACGTGCACAATATTCTCATCCATTATCTATCAAAGCATCCAGTTTTTTTTTTAAAAAGTTGGTTATAATTTGTATTATTAATTTACATTTAAGTAGCTACCCCCAGCTATAAGGATTTTAAGTTATATATTTATACTAGCAGGCTATTACTTAGCTAGGCAAATGTCACTTTTCACGTTTCCTACATAGCTTTCCCAATGTTGTACCTTGTTACACTACTAAGGTTTGCTGATATTATTGAAGCTATGCTGTTTAAAGAAAGGTTATGTTTTTAGTTAAAACTAAAAAAAAAATAGAAAGAATCCTTTGCAGCTTCAATGACTTAGGTACCTAATTTCACAGTAAAATTAATGACACTGCTTTGATACAGTATAATATGCCAGTACTGTAAATATTTTCCCAGAATACCACACAACTTGCTGTATCAAACTGTAAAACACAATTAGTGAATTATACTGGTTTGAGCAGTCTTTTGATTTATTTACAGTGTAATCATAATTTTATCATGTGAATTTTTATCATTTGCACTCTTGAAATTAATAGGATATTAGTAAAATGGCTAGCTTTTGCTTTGAGTGAACGCAGAATTCCCACCAACATGAGACTGGCTTTGATATACACATTTAGAAGGAGGATCTGTAGTTTTGGGGTTGTGGCACATAGTGCTAGAGGAAATGTTAATAACAGCAAATAGATGTCAATTACCATGATGCTTCTGTTTTCTATAGCGTCTGTGGGTCAAAAGAACAGAAGTCACACTCTGAGGTAAGAAAAGATCTGCTCCTTTAATCAAATTGTACTCAGTTATCTTGTGTGACAGTCAGGCTTCCTTTTTTCGACTACACAACTTTCCTTTTTCCTGCCTGTCTCCACCGGGCAGATTTGTCTTGTCTAAGCATATTATTGTATGTCTTCAAGACAAACAGTTTACCATAGGCAGATACAGATTTTGTCAGCATATGAATGCTGAGTGTCAGGTTCTCTTCGCTTTGCTTCCCAAGACTTCATGCAACTGATTTCTGCCTGACACAGATCCTTAGATGCTGATTACCACCACTGCTGCTTTAAAAAACAGTCTGTGAGCATTAAATAGTCCTGCCATTCAATTTGAACTGAAAGGCTTGTGGTTGGTGGTTCTCCTTAACAAAATATGTTCAGTGAAACCTTTAAAAAGAGTATAATGTTTAAGAAGAGGGTCGTTCCTTAAATGTAAGTTTGCAAGAATAATCTGTAATTGCATTTTATACCACAGCGCTGTTAAGTTCTCGATTCTGATTGGTCAAAGTGTATTGATACATTTTCTATAACAGCAGCTCTGATAGTAGTTCAAGGTAGTGCAAGGTTTATAGTAATGCAGTCATTATAAAACCAGACTTGTGCAGTGGACACTCCAATAAACTTGTTGAAAAATGTATAACTGTTGATATGGTGAGGTTTTCTGTGAGGAGAAATTTCAAAATTTCGTTTTTAGCATTTTGGAAGGAGTCTCCAGTGTCTCCACTTTATAGCAGATAAAGCTGCAACTTGAGGTTTTCTGTCATGGAAAAGTTTTTAGGACAGAGGAATTTACACTTTTCAGTTTCTATGTGACATGACAAACAGTGTTTTCTTGTCTAATCAACTTATTAACAAGAGAGAGAAAATAGAAGCTGGTGAGGGATTGACTATTTATAGCTGCTATAATGTCACTGATAACAGAAACTCATTTTTGCAGATGTTCAATAATCCATTAATCCAGATGTATCAACTCATGAAAGAAAGTTTGAGTAAGCTTTTGAGACATGTACATAAAGATGTATATATCACTTTTGACATATTTCTACACTTCGAATTGAAAGTTAAGCAAGTGAGCAAAGCATATACTGATATACCTTTTTTGTTACATGTTTTGCACAGCTATGAAACAACTATAAAATGCTTAATGGCCTGTGTATACAGTCTCTATAGTTTTTAGGTTAAGAGATGATTGGTTCTTTGCGGCTGTCTCAAGTATCATAATCCTGTTTCACTCTGCTCCTGACTTTTTTGTTAGAGTTTGTAGTTTGTGATTACTGCTTTATGCTGTAGCAGATGGTTATATGAGCTGGTGAGCATTGTTCTTTTGGTCTCAGTGACAGCTCCATCACAGTTCACAGTGTCGCCAGGCGCAGTGCAGACTGTCACTGTCCTGCTGTGACAAAGTGCTGCCATTATGCAAGTGTGACAGAATTTCTCCAAGGGCAATTTCTAAAAAAGATTTCGACAATGTAACAAGTGAAATGTCACTGCTCACTAATTATGTTTATGTTAATTGTTAATTAGGCTTAATGGGGTGATCTCAATTAACAATAGCAATGAAAAACCTGAGAATTGCAGTAGAACCATAAATGAGGCCAGTAATCACAAACCACCAGTGATTAACACGGATTTATTGGTCTTTCTCTTTTCGCAATCCTATTAAAGATCTAATGAATTCTAGTTACAAATGTACGTAAAATGTAGTGAATTATTTCATATAATATGCAATAAAAATAGAGTGATAACTTAAAATAGCACATTTGAATCATGTGCAGATACATGAAAGGTTGATCATAAAAGCTAAATAATTAGATAATGTTATTCTGTAATTGTGAAATACAGTATGCTATAGGAAAAGTAATAAATAAAATGATTTACTAACTAGAAAGTAACTGACTGACGAAGATGTAATTCACCAGTTCAGAATATTATATAATTGCTTGAGAGGAGAACATCTTGTCTTAATTATCTATGCTGAAGCTCAGAGTCAGAACATTTCAGTGGCTTGATTAAATTTGACATGGACATGGGAACCGTTTGTAAGATGAGCTGACTACTGTGCAGTATCAGACCCAACACAGGAGGACGGTATACACTATACAGTGTACAGGCATTGTGTATACTAAACTGAAGTTAATGTTTTCACTCATAGCATTGTCTACATGCGTTCATTTATAAAGTGTGTTAAATTTCTGAGGCAGCCACTTACACACAGACAGTTAACTGACTCAATGGCTGGGAAAAAAAAAACAATCCCTAGTGTTAGTTATGTCCTCATGAGTGCACTTCATTCACTGCTTCCTGCCTAGGCCTTAAGGCCCAACTCTAATTCAATGTCACTTTTAAATCCAACCAGCTTTGGTAACACACTGAGCAAATAAAAAAAGGAATCATGGTTGTTTTAGTTGAATAAACCCAATAAAAGTGGAATCCAATTTTTAGGATGCCAGATTCTAGGGATGTGAAAGGTTTTTTTTTTTTTTTATTGGCACCTCAATCAACCTTTTTATAAATATACCTTTAAATAAAGGGTATAACTTACATTTTTATATAAATTGTTGTAAATACAGGTGTTGAATAGGACCTACCTACAGCGTGCTTGGTTGGTGCTCTATTCATCAGATTCGCTGAGAATCTCCAGTATTACGAGTTATTCAGTTAACATGTCTAGATGATTATATGAAAAACATGGTAACACTTTATTTGATACATTTTTATGAAGTGTATTGCTTTGTCTTTGCATGAAAGAGAGAAGAGATTAGGAACCTCTTAATTACCAATATAGGTTGTTTAAGCCTGCTATATATATATATTATATATATTATTATTATTTTGCCTTTACTAACAGAGCATTTATGGGTCCCTGGAGGACTGGTGGTTAGGTTGCAGCGCTCTCACCACCCGGGTTTGATTCCTGCCAAGGGAACCATGCAACAGTGTACTCTCAGCGCTGGTCCCAAGCCTGGATAAAATTGGGGAGGGTTGTGTCAGGAAGGGCATCTGGCGCTTTTTAAAAAATAAATTAATAAAACTAAAAAACTGTGCCAAAACAAATATGTGGACCGATGATCCGCTGTGGCAACCCCTAAGGGGAGCAGCCGAAAGAGGAACAACAACAACTAGCAGAGCATTTATGAAGTATTGAGAACTCATCCATTAAGTGTCTACCTGTCATCTTTCCTTTTGGGAGGTGTAGTTGGTGTGTAGAACATGAAATTGAACGTTCAGAACTACTATGAAGCACAGATTTAACTCCAGTATAACCTCACTTGCGAAGCACAACAAATATGCCAGCCAAATTAATGATTTTAATGCCCTCATACTGAAGCGTTTATGAAATTTGCATTTCTAGCACTGTTATGTACATATCTTCTCTATGTATACCTTCTACAACTGTTGTGAATGTGCTATAGGTAAAAGCAAAGTAATAAAATGCAAGATTTGCAAATGCAATGCAAAGCAATGCAAAAATTGACAGTGACAAAACGGTTGTTCTGTTATTGCTTTCAAATAAAGACAGTCGCAGAAATATATATAAATATAAAGAAATCATATAAAGAATTGCGCATAAAAACCTCTAATGTCATCTAATGAGTTTTGGCATAAGCCTTTTGATAAATTCTCCTGCATTGTTTTATATAAGATTAATACAATGCTTATAAAGGCCCTATGCAGGTACCCTTCAAATAAAGTGTTACCAAATACATAATGTGTCCCTTGAAACATTAATGTGTGTTTCTTGAAAAGTCTTAGTTAGGAATTGCCAAAATCAGATTGGATCTGGTTTTGTATAATTTGGAATTTCTAGTAGAATTTTGTAATATAAAGATGCTATTGAGCTATTCACTGCATTGGTGTTAGCTAGGGTCTTAACCACTACATTTTATGATGTTGTTGTCCAATTTGTTGTCTTATTTGGTGATTATTGTGTAAACAGCATGAGCAATTTCATCTTTGCAGATGTTTGAATTTAGTGTAGTGTGAAGCGATTGTTCCTCTGAATGGTGCTACCTCAAATGAATATTGACTGATTGATCAGATGATCGTGCTCTTGTGTGAACTTTCCAGCACCCCAGAGCACTGTCCTCTCACCCTTCTGCCATAAAAGTGCGATTCGTCAGCAGATTTACAGCGTGCGATCTGTCTGTTAATTAAGCTTATAGGGCTCCAGGTTCCAATGCATTTAAACTACTCCTGTCTGGCACAAGGCACAATTTAAAGCCACAAGTGCAGCTGTAGATACCACATACGCCGTGCATAAATACCCACAAATGGTGAAGACGGAGAAATCAGCAAACAGCACTGGTGAGAAACAAATTCCGCTTGTCATCAGTATGTCTGTTTGCCTCCCATGCCTGGGAATGTTTATCACTGAGTCAAATAACCGTATTGCATATTGACTGAGACACTGTAATCACAAGCGGACACAATAACCGAGACCCACAAACAGTAATCAGAATGATCTCCCTGAGGCCACACATTTTTCTCATCGCTATAAAGGCTCTGGTGCTTATAGTGTAGGAAGATATTCATGTTGGCCACTAGCAGGAAGTCTCCTGTGTGTTCTGAAATCAATGTAACACTTCAGGAAACAGATCATTTAATAACTATCAAGCTTAAAGACTCAGGGTTTCATAAAGCGGGCTGCAAGTTTGTTCAGGAGAACTTTTTATTCCTACAACTATTAAAGTAAAAAAGCTGACAATTCAATAACAATTCAGAACATTTGCACATTTTCGAAAATACATCTCTAGATGTTTTGCTGACAAAAAGCATGTCAGTAATCCCAAACATATGCATATCCATATTCATATGGAGTAATGCAACGTAATTATCCCCTCGGGTATGTATATTAACTGGGTTTTATGAGATGACATTAGAACAAAGGGAAGCATGCCCCCAGCTGGCACATCTTGGCATCAAACAGCAGTGGCTGCTTTCTTTTAGGAAACTCCTATTATATTAGCTGTAAAAATAATATCTTGAACACAGAGAGTCCTCATTATTTGTATGTATATGGTAGCATTGCTTCTCCCTCTCTCCTTTCCTTTCTCCAGCTCTCTCAGTGTTTGATGTCACCGGTTGTATATTTGTTCCTTCACAGCCCCCTCATCCCTTAGATTAGATTTCTCCTTTCTCATTACCAGCCTTAATAGACCCCTCCGACCTCATCCCAGCTTGAGATATTATCTGAGCTCTATAATTAATTAACTATAGTGCAAATATTATAGATTATTAAAAATAGCATAACTAATAGTGTAATATCTCAAGCTGTCGAGTTTAATAGTCAACATTGTCTTGGCCTCCCTTATCAGTAGGAGACACCCGGTCAGAATATTGATTTCTGGTCATTTTAACCATCATCTGCCACCATGATGGGGAATTGTCAGGTTTTTACCACTCAGAGCTCATTTAAAATCGTTAGATTGTGGCCGCTGCCTTGACTAAAGGCTGTCTTTTCTCAGACCCCTTTAAAAGCACAATATTTTATCTACAGAATAAAATGACAGGGGATGTTACAGTAGAAATGTCCCTGTAAAGAAAGAATGGTAGGGTTCTGTTAAAGAGCACAGACCTGCTTTCAGCTCAGTGCTGTCTGCTTGACAGAGTCATTTGCTGTTTCAGACCTGCTGGAAAAGGTTTAGAAAAATAGCATGTTTCATCCACTACCATTCATGATCATGGCTGATGGGTTAGAAGGCATTAATGGCGTCTTTTCTTGCTTCCTCCTAATCAGTGTCATAAAGAATAAGTGCATTTACGTAAAGCTTCTCAGTCCTGTGAAGCAGAAGAGAATACTCCTTGTGGATGGACAATATTTGAGATTCTGATTGTAATTATGATTCATTTGTGCGAACAGATTAATTCAATAATCAGGGGGTTCAGCGTAGCACATTAACCTTAATTAAGCTCATTAATGGTGCAGACACTTCTCCCCTAGTGAGTCAAGTCCTCCAGTCTGGCTCAGTTCCAAGCCTGAAGACTTCCACGTTTCCCATGTTGACATAGAGAGGGTTTCCAAAACAGGTCTGTTAAGCATTCATATTTGTAAGTTTATGTGTTTATTTTACCAAAAGAGCTGTGTTTGTCCGACATGTATCGTGTGTAGAGCGTGTAGAGGAATTTGTAAGTTCCAAAATAGCTTACTTACAAAAGATGATCTGACATGGTTACTATGCCAGTGTGAATACGTCAATTAAGTTGCCATGTGGTTACGTTTGATCACGTGACCTTGTCTGTTTTGTTTGTTTGTTTTTTTTTTAATGGTAATCATTCGGATAAAGAATATAAAGATAAGATTATGGATGTTTTTAATGGTATTAGGTTTAATTAAACTGAATGAAGGTGAAAAACTAGGGAGTACTAGATGTGTGTGTGCGTGCGTGCGTGCGTGTGTGTGTGTGTGTGTGTGTGTAGGCGCGCTGTTAGAGGTTTTATTTGATGTTTTTTGTGCGTAATTAAATTGTCAGTGTCCTGGTTAATCCGTGGTGTCAATAACCGTGAGGACGTTATACGTGCACTTTATTACGTCACTGTAACCTCCACGAGCGGTTTATTTGCATGTAAATTGTCGTGTGTCATTCCATTGGAATTCCACTCAATTGGGAAAACAGTGTGTAATTTCCCAACTAGCACAGCAACCTAAAGGACACAGCAAAGAAATTATGGTTGTATGTTACTGCGAAAGTCAAACAGTCTGAATGAATTAAATGCCTGTTAAGGAATACTTAGGAAAAAACTTGTTACGATAATGTATTTTTACTGGTTGTAATGGAGGTTGATATTTATAAACCTTAATCCTACCTGATGCCACTTAAAGGTGAATGAATTATTTAGACATCAATATGAATTCCAGCTAGTTTTTTTTTTTTTTTTTTTTTTTTGGTATTTCTATGCAGGTCAGATTGTTGTTTTTTAGGCTGCTCCTTCAACAAAGCACAAATAATGCAAAGTTTATAGATTGTAATTGGGGAAACGCCTGTTAAAGTGATTGTCTGACTGCTCTGAAGATCTGATTAAGAGCTAATGGGTGCTGAATTAAAGCTGGGACGCTGCTTTCTGTCGCTGGTGCTTCACTGGAGTGGGCTGTGTGGCAGTGGCTCTGCTCTGATGGGATAATCATGTTCATCCCGACTAAAATTACAGCTGATTGTTTTACCCATTATTTTGCCCAACTTTTAATTTCTTTCTCCCAAAGGATCATTGCACTCAGTAATTGCAAAGAACTGACCTTGTATGTGTCACCCACTCGACCTAGAAATCCAATTTTGTTAAACTTTGCATGGCGATTTGGCCATATTAGACATAGTCTTTGTAGGTTTGTGGCTTGAAAGTTTTTTTTAACATGAATTCGGAGGTTATTTATTCCATGGCGCATTTCTAGAAGTGACCACAAACTGTGTTTCAGTAAGCCTAATTTGTCTGTTAATTACTTAATGGCTGTATAATTGCTTATTGGAATGAATGTGGCGTTAACTTTGGGCTGTTAAAAGCACTCAGTTGAAGACAATGTTATGATAGTGTGTGCACAGGCTATCCATGCGTAATTTGCAGCAAACTATCAGAATCCTTTGGCAAAATATTATTTTTTGATTAATTGGTGTGGTTTGTTTGGATTGAAATCTTGTGCTAACTAGCTGAAGAGATCCCTGCTTTTATAAAGGCCTTGTTTTTATTCATAAATTTGTCATGGAACAATCATTATAATATGCTAACCTCGATCCTGATCGAGAGACGAAGGAAGGAAGGAAGGAAGGAAGGAAGGGGAAAAATAAGCCTATTTAGTGACTTTCCAGTCCAATGGTCTTAACGTTGAAAGTGAGCTGACAGCTGCGTATATCAACGGCCCACATCATCGCTCACACGCCGCGCGCCTCCGCCGCTTCTCCCGGCCGCAGACGGAGATAATAGGCTATTAGAGGCGCGGGATTAATTTGTAGCCAATTACGGCTCACAGTAGAATATGAATACATAAATAAGGCGGTAGCGCATGTGCGTGGCTTTCGGCGGGGTGAGAGAAGGATAGGGGAGGGGTGAGAGAGAGCAAACGGGCGCACAGGCGGGACATAAACGTGGGGGGTGGGTGAAGAGGGGAGAACTCAAAGAAGGAGGTGGTGGTTAAAACCCCAAAAAAAAAAAAAAAAAAAAGAACCGGCGCAAGAGAGATCACCATCCAGCGGGCATCTGTCCACTCCGACGCACAGTGCTGAACAGGATATAGATAGAGCCCTGCATGCAGAACTGAGAGTGTAAGGAATCTAGCGCTTGAGTTTTTTCCATACACCTTTTTTTTATCCGGTATGCTTTAAGCCGAAACGTTTCTAGTGGGAGAAACTATGAATAGGGATAAAGTGCAGGTGGGCGACATCTCCATCGAACCGCCTGCGACTGGCATCGCTGCGCAAACAGCAGTGATCGTGGTCGCGTCTCCGGAAAGCGTGGACATGGAGGCGCATGGGGAAAAGCGCATCGCTTCCGGTGAGCTGGCTGTGTTTTCCTGCCCCGCAGCTAGAGACGTGCTTCAGGCGGAAAGCCGAGAAAACTCCGTGCGCCAGGACGCACCTGCGCTTCTGCCACCCAGCGCTCCTCGGACCACATCCTTCTCAGTGCTGGACATTCTGGACCCAAATAAGTTCACAAGCAAAAGACAGCCACCCAGCCGGACAGCCTGTGACTCCGGCTGTGGGTTCGGTACAGAAAACAGAGGCGAAGATTCAAATCATGCAGCAGATCAGAAAGCATATCCCGAAGAGTACGAGTGCAAGAAATCGCCTGGAATGATAAGTAAGTGTGAAACAAATGTGCACTACACGCTCTGTGTGAATTAGACTGCCAATATACAACATCATCCATTCACAGAGGGGAAACTCAGAGCTTTGACTTCATCGAGTTGCACTTTGAGTAGTGTTTTATTGGGCTGCACAGGTTAGGCTCAGTGTTGGACAGGTTAATGAAACTTTTGGCGCATAATTAACTGCTTCTTTAAAACCAGTGTTTAGAATAAATGTAGTTATGAACGTTGGATAAAATGAAGTGCATTTTAAAAGTTTGTAGTCAGTGTCTGAATTTATCAGAACTTCTCTTATCTTTACTTAATAATTTAATTACGGTTTGGAGAAAGGTGTAATAAATTCATTATTTATTTCATAAATTATGATATATTGATATATTATGAGCCATTTTTTTTTAAAAAATGTTGCAAATGTAAATGCACAGTACGTCTGGAGTGTGTGTAAACGAAATGAGTGGTGTTTCTGGAGGTAAGTGGTGTTCCTCTATCTTGGGCATCTTTTGGAGTTTTAGAGCTCCGTGATCGATATCTCTCTTAATAAGTATAACAGGTTTAAATCGTGTAATTATCCGAAATTTGACCCTATAATTTAGATGTTGAGGAGGAGTTTGCAAGCTGCCTGAAAGAGATATACTCGATTCGATAATAGGATATCGACCTGTCCGTTGCACATGCCACTCTGGGCCGATCTTCCCCATTATCCGGCGTCCTTAACGCGCCAATCAGCGCTGAATTAAGTGATCGAACGACTTTAATTGTTTTTTCTTTCCATGTTGCATAGCTTTGTCTCAAGCCTGAATAGTGAAAATGAAGAGAAGGTATCCGTGATATGAGCTAAACCTACAATCAGATCCTGAATGGACATGTGCTGATGCGTCAAATAGGCATATATTTACCAGAGGTTCTGCAACGGAATAAAAACTCAACGCATAACTGCAGACTGTAGTTATAACTTACTAGAGGGTTTGTACTGGATTCCAAAAATAAGAAATGATCTTACACACTGAACACACGGTTCACACGGCACCATTTAACACATCAAGACAAAGTGACATGCAAATGGATGCTTGAACTTTTTTCTTGGAAAAACTTTTTCTGTTCAGTTTATATATATATATATATATATATATATATATATATATATATATATATGACTACTAATATTATATTCTGTTTTAGAATAAAACTGGCATTAAGTTATAAAAGTTATGAAATAATAAACAATACATATTTAAAATGTGTATAAAAGTTTCAGATCTAAATGCTTTTCATTTTATATGGAAGCAAAAAAAACAGAAACACTGGTTGTGATTGTTTAGTTTTGTTCGTCATAATTCAAAATAAAGTTCATAATCAAATATAGTTCATCTTTTTTTTTGTAATTTTAGTGTATATTTATTTCTACTGATGATAGCAATTATTGCATTACTCCGATGTAGCTCATTACAGGATTTTGTTATAATATAATTATGACATAACATACATTAATAACACAAAAAATTAATATGGATTTATTTATGTTACGGTTATATTTTAGGCTAAACATATGAATAATGCATCACTGCAAATTGTTTTTCAGCAGAGGACGGCTTCGTGTTCAGATCCTCCGAATGTGAGACTGATTTTACGCGTGGGAATCACACGGACAGCGAGCTGCAGGATGATCTGTGCAGTGAGGAGAGCAGCGGCGCGCTCACCGGAAACGCCGACGGAGAGGACGAGGACCCGGTCCTGAAAAGCCCGAGTGCCGGCGGCCAGCAGAGCCAGCAGTCCTCCTCAAACGGACCGAACCAACAAGGCAAGCCGAAGAGAAAACGCTCCGGCTCGGACTCCAAGTCCGGCAAGCCGAGAAGAGCTCGGACTGCGTTCACATACGAGCAGCTCGTGGCGCTGGAGAACAAGTTCAAGTCGACGCGCTACCTTTCCGTGTGCGAGCGCCTCAACCTGGCGCTGTCACTGAGTTTAACGGAGACGCAGGTGAAAATCTGGTTTCAGAACCGCCGGACAAAGTGGAAGAAGCAGAACCCGGGAGCAGACACGAGCGCTCCGACGGGTGGTGGCGGTGGAGGAGGACCGAACGGACCGAGCGCCGGTTTGGGCAGCCTGAGTCCCCTCAGTCCGTCTCCACCCATGAGCGGTCATCTATCAATGCACACCAGCTATCCGAGTCACACACCTGGAGGACTAGTGTGCACCACTCAGTTACCCTTCCTGCCCAGTCATGCAGTACTGTCCCCGTTCATGCTGAGCTCGCAGACGTACGGAGCGCCCGCTTTTTACACGCCGCACTTGTAAGAAGACTATTCTGTAAATACACTGAAATATCAAACCCCAGAACTGACACACCCTGAGCAACGCACTTTCCAGTCTGTGATGGCCAGAACACGGAGGAATGCGTGGCAACTGAGGCACTTTCTGTTAGTTTAACTTCTCTAAAGCACTGAGAGAAGACTAAATACATAACTGCTGATGGACAGCTGAAACCCTGAGACTCCATGACGCACAAGATCTTCCTCATGTCCAAGTCGTTCAATTTTATTCCAGAAGTGTTATTTCGTTACATTTATCCTGGTTTTGAATCACTAAAATGTGAGCATTTTCCTGGCTCAGACTGTAAATATTATCATGAATATATGTTAGGCACTAATTTTGAATGCAAATGCGAAAATAGTAAGGAATCAGTGGGAATTAAAAAAAAAAAAAAAAAAAAAAAAAAAGATATGTATCCAAACCATAAACGAACCTGTCTAATTAAAATAATTGTGAAAATTATTCGTGAAAGGTTTATCTAAAACTTTTTAAATGCTTAGGGTTATTTATTTCAAAAAAATTTACATGCTATTTCATTGTTTGGGTTGAAAAGAATTTAAATAAAACACCATTTTATAAGATACGGCATTCAGAAGCAATTTCTCTCAAATCTACACCATTTGTAAATGCAGCCGTCATTAATGTGGATTATTATCTTATAATAACATCATAAAATATTATGACGCAATAATAATATAACGAATAATATTTATTATACATTATGATGACATATCAACTTTACGCATGTGACGCAAAATATATATATTTACACCATTATATAAACTTTATAAACAGATTATTTATTAAGGAGGCCAACAAACCAGGTTTCATTTTCATTTCAATTCCACAAGCTTTATTCGGAAATAATGGCCCTGGAGAGTTAGCAAGGTTTTTTGTTGTTGTTGTTGTTGTTGTTGTTGTTTTGTTGTGTATTTTAGATCTATTTTATATTGTGTGCTCTTGTAGCTTGTATCACAGCGTCCTGTCGATCCTGAAATAGTCGGTCTTATCGAAGTTCTTAAGCTTTCACAGCCCTGTTTTTAAAATTTGAACGAACAGCTAATTTGAAAATAAAACACACATGTGGGATTTCCTTGAAAGAGAATTTGGATGTCCTACTTCACGTGTCAAACGAATATTTGTGTAAGACTCTTGCCGTACGTGTAACTGCGGAATACCGAATTTAATATTATTGATTCGAAATTTAATATTATTTAAGACTTCTAATGAATGCAGTCTACAAGGAATCACTTTTGGATGTCCACACGGAGTCCTTGGTTCAACGTCGACTGCATATATTATTATTATTATTATTATTATTATTATTATTATTATTATTATTATTATTATATTTTTGTTCATTTAAAATTTTTAATGCCACCCCTCAAATTTACCAAGAAAGTAAAAGGATTAGAACATTTTGTGCTTTTTAAATTCCGGGTTCCAGTTTTCTTAACTTAAAAATAGCAAAAATAATTTAAAATAAACTCTGTCAGCTGCTGTGGTTAGGCTGGAGCTCACCCTTCTATTAATGCTATTGAGACTCCTATCTATCTAGTCTATCAAATTCAACAGACTTAATCTACTAAATTGCTCAGAATGAAAGTTCTTGTACAATAAAATAATAATAAAACACTAAAAGTTTGGGAGATTTTCACCAAATTATTTACACCTAAAAAAAACACTGTAATTGGTGCACCGTGGATCGTAAAATTTTTTTAAAACCAGTTGCATTAACCTATAAACCTATATTCATAATTATGTGCTGTAAGCTCTTGGTTAATGCATGACTGGAATTCAGTGTCTAATATTAAAAGTATACATTTTGTCGGATCAGGACACCTTTTTTTTTTTTTTTTTTTGTAAGGAAGCAGATTTCCTTCAGGACTTCAAGGATACAAATCGCCCAAACGCATCCCAGATTAGCTCTAAACTGTTATCATGAATGCAATTTATTTGCACAATAAACCGAGTCGCTGTTTCTTACAGCACCGGATTAAACGCTAGTCTGAACGCAAAACTGCAAGAGCTAAGCTTATAGGGACCTGAAAACTATCCTTAAACCATCTAGTAGAAATATAGACATCAAAGAAACAACTTTTTTTTTTTTTTTTGCTGGTTAATTTTTTTTTTTACTTATTAAAAAAACAAATATACCTACATGAAAATAGAGTGATACAAATTTCACCATTCACTGCCATTTGAATAAAAATAGCACTGCAAAACATCCAGCTTATTACAAATTTCAATAAAATATCTTAGAACCCCAAGTCACATCATGGGCATTTAAAAAAATAAAAAAAAAGTAATTTCATGGGTTACCTTCACTACATTTTTCTGGAGGAAAAAAAAAAAAAAAAATCACACAAACAGCATCATTTTATAGTCAAATATTAAAAAGGTTTGCAAAATCATAAATTACATTATTACAGCACAATATAAAGAAATGTTAAATATTTAATTTAATTCCACATTTTTAGAAATAGAACCAATAGCGTATTTTTACACTTCAGTAGTGTTGAGATCACAGTTTTGAGGACAGGAGAACATCCTGAATCTTATTTTAATGCATAGTTGAACTGGTTCGCAAATTTCTCATGCTTCCTTGTGTCCATATTGTTCATGACCTCCGCTATTCGTCTCATGGAGCTCCTGCAAAGACACAGGGTTTAGCTTTTTATGGTTACGGTATTCAGAGTACAATAAACACGGTTAATTCTACTGATTTATACCAGGCACAGGAGTCGCTTATTTCATAGAAAATATAAAAGAAAGTCATTTTAGATCAGAGAAGTTGGACAGTCGCTTACTTATTAAAGACCTTCTTTTCTAGCCTTGAGCGAGACGTATTGGCAGCTTGCTTCAGGTCTGTGAGGTTGGGATGTTTCCTTTTCTTTCCTTTTCCTTTCCCAGCCTTTTTACCCTTTCCGTACGTTTTAGAAGAGCCCAGATCCTCGCCCGTAGCTGCTTCAATCTCCCTCATGAGCTCTGGATCTCGCCAGTCTGAGCAGAAAAGAGAGGAAACGACTGGTCTTACTAGTATAATATTCACTAATATGAACCAAAACATAAGAATGATCCACATAAAAGCAATTTTATAAGGACTAATTAACTTCACATTGCAGTGGTACATAAAATGACCAATTTTCTGGTTACAGACTTTTTTTTTGTTGTTGTTTGTTTACATTTTAGGGATTCTGATCCTACCTTCATAAACGTGTAGCCAAGACAGCTCAGGTGAATTAAAACTCGAATCAACAAACTAAATCTATACTTCAGAAAATATTAATTATTGACTGACCTTAGATTCATAAATATAAAAGTTATAAAAAAAGTTATAAAAAAATGGATTCTAGTGTCGCTGTTGTTGTTAGGGCTATCCAGGTCTACGGAGGTGGAAACTCTACTACCCAAATGTTCTTGTGAAGATGAGAGAAGAGGCCTCTTATTAAGTTAAGCTGGTGACTGAAGTGCAGCAGGGCCGACTGCTCTGTCAACAGTTCATGTCTGCTCCAGCTGTGTTAGGAAGCCTAGGGCCCCACACACACACACACATATGTACATACACACACATGTGCATTAAGCAGGTGACAGCTGCAGTCATTTCATCCCAAGTGCTGGTTCCATCACACACCAGAATAACTGTACGAGATTGCCCATTGTAATCTAATTTCCTTTGGAAGGTGCATCAGACTAGGACATTTGTATGGCATTTTATTTTATGAGAGAAAAACATATGCGTGTCAGCATTCATACGAGATCAATAACCAAAGAGTCTCCTCATCACTTGCCAGTAAATACATTCCATGGCCCAGTCCCCAGGAAAAGTCACAAAAATATTTCAGAAATAAAATAGTATTATCTATTCACTTGTGCATAAACTCCAACAGGTTTTTCTTCTAGGAAAAGCGATATTTTGTGTTCATATAATGTATATACGCTGACCTGTACCGGATAAGCCAAGCAATGAGAAACTCTGAATCATACAAATGCTCAGTCATCACATAATCTACATCATCTGTTCTTCCTCAGAATAAATTGATCCATTACATCTTCCTAACGTGTCTCTTACCACTTGCTCTGGAGTACATGCAACCTCACATGACCGAATGAAGCATTGACAAAATGGAGAAAGTACAATTTAAAAAAAAAAAAAAAAAAGATTTTAACTGTGATTAAAGATTAACTGTGTTTCAGATTTTTTTTTCATCAAAAATGTAAAAACCTGGTTCACTGTGAATAAAAACACAGCATACAGGGATCTGAAGGTGCCCACTTCGAGGTGCTGAAGCAGAAATCAATGGCCCAGCAGGGAAGCTGTTGGTCCGTAAGGGAACTGATGGACCTCCGTTGGTGCCACAAGCTCACAGGCATCATACTAGAGCGGGTGGGGGTGCCTCTGTGGTTACCGTACCGACTGGTGTGTTGATGGGCAGTGGGCATGATGGAGTTGGGGTGGGGGATCGATAGTGTACTTAGTTACAAAAGATGCTATTTCACAAGCCAGTGGTCAGCGGGCATCAGAAGTCAGCTGTCTCAGATACCTGTTTGTTAACAAGTCAGTGCGGTCAGAGAAAAGCACATCCGACGCTCCACTGACAGCACGGAGCCGCTGCTTAATTGGCTTTTAGCGCCCAACTCAGCCGAAGAGAAATAGAGAGAGTGTCTGCCGGGGAGAAAGAGGGGCAGAGCGAGATGCGGCCTATCCTATTATCAGGGTATTGATGATTACTGGGATTTCATCAGTTCATCTTTTCCAGGAGTGGCCCTCCCCTTCAATGCCCTGTGATTTGTCTTTTATCTACTCAATGCGTGCCATGAGGAAGGAGTGGAGGTAATAGGTGTTTAGGATTTGGCCTGGTTACAGGAGGATTTGAAGACACCGGAACAGTGGCCTACTCCAAACTCAATTGCTTTTACCGGGTTAAAAATGACATCAGTTCTCTCCGACTGAGTCAATAAAACATTCTCTGAGCTAAAGTAATAATTTTCGATCAGCATGGCAAAAATAATACATTTCTCAAAAAGGCCCCTCATGCTTATTTGCTTATAATGGTAAGTTTGTCCAGGGCAAGGACTATTATAGCCAGCTGTCATTATCAGGACTGACAGAAAATTACGTTTTAAATCGGTGAAGAGAATTTGAAGTAGAAGTCCTACCTGGCTGCTCCTCTCTGCGTTTATGCTCTTCCTTCTCCAGACGAACTGCATCTTCTGGATTAATTGGCCTCCCAATCTCATCCCGAGGAATTATTAACCCATGGAATGGACACTTGAAAACAACACATCACAAACTGTACCAATTGCCTGCAAAAATACCATTTACAATGTACCTGTACCAGAGGGCCATGTCTCATACTTACCTTGACTCTGTCCTGGCGTTCACACAATGAGCCGTTGGGCATTGGGGCTTTGCACTTGTGTTCCACAGGTTGGAAACGTCCAGCAAAGGTAATGTACCTGGACTTCATCTGTGCAGACAGCTCTTTGTTCTCAACCTCCTCCTCCACTTCTTGAGGCACCCAGAACTGGTGCTGAGAGGTGTACCTGAGAATCAGACAAGACACAACGATTTCACTCTCACACCGAGTACAGTGAGTATACCAAAGTTCTAAAGGAACTATCTGTTCTCATTTTTCTACTTTAAAAAAATACTGTACAGGCCAAATTTTATACCTAGTGCTCTTATACTGAGTTTATATAAAACTATAAAATGCACAGGGTTTTTGAATGAGCTGGAACAGACAACACTGCTCTCTAGTGGTCACTAGACATGTCATAAACCTGAATTTCTCTCTGAAATTTTAGCATTTCCTAAAGAAGCAGATTACTGTTACTATTCGGGGGGGGGGGGGAACCTAATTTGTGAACTGTCCAAGTAACATAATTTAGTCATTTAACAGAGATTGTAGGAATGAACAAGAAAAATTCTCCAAGCTCTGTTGTAAGTGACTGTAAGGACGAGTTGCTGTACTTGATGATCTTGCCAGCTGTAGGTTGCTCCTCTCCCCAGTAGTAGAGGTCCAGACCAAACGGAATGACGGGGGCTTTTTCCATCTCCTCCTCCTGTTTACTGCAGCTCGTGGTGGGTTTAGCACTTAAGAAAGGGATAAAGGCTGAGGGAGATTGTCTGAGAACTGCTGTATGCATATTGTGTGTGTGTATATATATATATAATATAAAGGTTAATGAAACTGTAAATTGCGTTTAATAATGTTAAACATTTAAATTGATCAACTCTCATTTTTATTTCATAATCAAGTAACTGAGATGAAATACTCTAAAAAAAATACTACAAATCAATTCCATATGGAGTCCAAACACCATTTAAAGGCATTTCTAGGAATATCTGCCCTTTTGATCGTGACATGTATTTGTGTCTGTCTCATTTCCTTGATTACCTTGTAGATGTTGCCGTGGTCATTTTCTCTTTTAGGACACGCAGTGTGGCAGCTGCACATGTAGGGTCCTGCTCTTCTTCACGTAGCCTGCTCTTAACCCGGCTGAGAGTTGAGGGCATGGGTGGAGCTGCAGGTCTCTCCGCTGGCTTTGATGGCTTTAGTTCAGCCACAGAGGAGGATGGAGAAGATATCGAATCAAGACCTGCGAGAATTAAATCAGAAAACCCCCAGTGAGCTCTTGATATGTGCATTAAATATTACTGATTACTGGTGTTATTATTTTCCAATTGAATGTTATTGTGTACAAGATCATATGAAAGATCTGACAATCTACACTGGATTAAAACACACTTGTTTAAAACAGGGAAAAAAAAGAAAATATTTAGCCATATTTAGGGAACTATAGCTGAGAGAACTTTTACAACCTTTAAGCTGGTGCTCACATCACTGTGTGCACTTCAGCAACTTCAGCACTTCAGCAACTGCTGAAATATGTCTCCTGGGTGGGCAGGGGGTCTAGCGGGGCATACATGGGCTTAAACTGAGCTTAGGAGTGACACCGAGATCTAAGACTGACTCCAAACCTGCACACTTCCACAAATCTTAGACGTGAGGCCAAATTAGAACTTTAAAGGGTGGTGGAAATCTCTTAAGAGATTAGGGAGAGTCTGATTAGGGAACACCTGACCACTCTGTCTGTGGACCATAAACCATGCAAAGTTTACGACGAAGCCTGCAACGTCAAACGTCATGAGAGGCATCAGAGTGTATCCAGACTCTTCTGACTATTTCTTCTAAAAGTGTCCAAGAACGTGTTCACTGATATGATGAGTGTAGCTTACAGCGAAGGAAGTACACAAAATGCACCAATCAAAACTACCCATAAGTATTTTTATGTGTAGAACACACACTGTGGTCAAAACAAAATGTTTAGAAAAGGTTTTCACTTTTCCTGAGCCTGACCCCTGGGGCATACAGTTAATCCGGGCTTATTGACTCTCCATGACTTATGGCATCATAGCCAGCCTCTGGTCCACGCAATCATGAAATACGACTAAATCCTTTCTTTTTCTGTTCAAATTGACCAAAATGGTAGCTATTTGTCTGAAGCAATAAAGTTGCAGGTGTTAAAGAGATAAATCAATAAGAGGAAATAGAGAGGCCCAGCAGTAGACACAGAGTGGTGCTGCCAATGGTGGCATTATTGATTTTCCTGAGTTCAGCAGGCCTTGTAATTAAAATGTAAATTTGAGAAAGAGATAACGTCCTGACAGAAAAGCTGGGATAAAGGGATAGATAAAAGATCAGCACTGAAAGGAGCAGAGAGAGAATGGAAGAGAGGTAAGGATAGGAATGTTTTTCAAATAAAATAATATTTCTCTGGATGAGAGGCACAGGCTGCTTTTGAACAGAGGTAAAGAAACCGATTGCTAGGAAATAAGCTTATCTTAAAGTTTAAATATTCCCCCACATAAAATCCAATTATTAATACCTATCTCTT
This sequence comes from Pangasius sanitwongsei, assembly GCA_037576675.1. Classification (NCBI taxonomy): domain Eukaryota; kingdom Metazoa; phylum Chordata; class Actinopteri; order Siluriformes; family Pangasiidae; genus Pangasius; species Pangasius sanitwongsei. The sequence continues at coordinate 7,579,524 of CM075009.1, read as the reverse complement.
CCTGTAGCACATGTATTCCTGCAAGCTGGTTCAGAGAAAACATTCATGTGCTCAGAGTAGAATAAACCTGCCTCGGCTGTGTGTGCAGAAATAGATGCTCCCTGAGGTTTAGCCCCCCCTCTGCGGTAAAGGCAGGTGGATGTTGTAAATTACAACACTGAGCTAATGGGAGCTCATTAACACCACTGCATTGTTAATTTGGCATGGCCGACACACTGATCATTACATACTTTACTAATCAAAGCAGCTTGGCTCCATGGAAATTACAGCCTAATGAGTCTTTAGTTAATACTGCTGGAGAGACAGTGGCCACATTATGTAACAAATAATAGAATTATATCCTGCTACGCACGATTGCTGCAGGGCTCATCATATTTAATCTCCATGGCGGCTTATGAACAAATATTGACAGCAATCAGAACCACATTAAATATACTGGTTTTACAAGCTCTTTATTCCTAATGCAGTGTGTTCTTTATTATAGTTTCATAGAATACAGTATTTTCTATTAGCTAAAGTGGCCATAAATTTCACATTGTACAAGATTTTATGTCAAATATTGTCTTTGGTGTTTAGGTTATGTGCTTGACCCCTGGCTTTTTGTGTGCAGCTTCTTGTCAATATGGTTGTCCTTGCACAGATGGAGTCGTTTGCTTGTACAAATAGTCAGCTGTCAAAACAGATTTATACTGGATGCCCCAGGTGATTTTAGGACTTAATTGATTTAAACCAGATGGAAACGAATTCATTACTCTTTAAAAAAAAACAACAAAAAAGAGTTTATTATGGGTGCTATTACTTGCAATGAATGTGCCATTAAATGTCTGATTTAATCGTAATTCGTAAAATGTTAAAATAATCTATTAATCCTTTTTTATTTGCTGTTCTCCTACCTTCAAAGATAGCCATGGCCAAACTTCACACCCATGCTTGACCTTTAACGACATCTTAGATTTCACCAAATAGGCCAGTTTGTTCAAAAGCAAACCTACTAAACATTTTTAGTACCCATAATCCATAATAAATTTTCATGAAGCCTACAAAGCACTTCTGTAGTCTCTCTGGATAAGGGTGTCTGCTAAATGCTGTAAATGTAAATCTACAAATAAATATAGGTTTTTAAGAATAGAGGTTTCTGAAATAGTGGTTTTAAATCTGACCTTTCACCCACCATCTTAATTGGCCTAGAGGCTGCTGTGACATCCTATTAGAGATTATTGGGCTTTTGGGTGCAGTGTGATGTCTTATTGATGTCTAATGAGTGTGTGTGTGTGTCTCGATGCAAGAGCGCTGGCATCTGCACCTGAACAAACTCACCGTACTCAGCCCGCAGATGCTCGGGGATATGTGGCTCATAACCCTCCTTCTCCGGCACCTCTTCAAAATCATCATCCTCCTCCTCCTCCTCCTCCTCCTCTCCAGCCTTTAACTGGTGTGGTAAAACAATGAGACGCTGATTACAGATCATCAACAACCCTATGAATGTTCTTTTTTTCAAATATTTTGGTGCTATACAAATGAAGAATATACCTTCTGTGCAACATAACACCACAAAGACAAAGTTGTTTGTACACACTTAATACATGGCTCAGAACCTTAAAACTCCTCTCCCTGGTTAACACTCAAACGGGATTTACTATGGCTTCAGGGTGCTCCAGAGATTTATAGCGCCTTGAACAGCAAACTATGCAGTAACATCAGACCTCTTTACATTTTAATTCCAGCACATAATAGGATTTCCAGTTGACCACATCCAATTTTTTTCCCTAGTGGTAGCCCATCTGATGTTCCGTCTAATTGTGGTTATGTAATACGGTGCTCATGTTAAGCAAATTTCACCCCATCTCTCAGAATGTAGAGGGAATAAACAGCTCCAACCTAATTAGCAAATTGTAAAATTATCATCAAGAGAAACCACGGCTCAGAAAATACCACCTTGGAACAGGCAGCTGAAGACAAGAGCTACACAAATCTGTCCTCACAATCCAAACTGTGTGTTAAGACAGCAAGAGTATGAAGGGGACAAAAAAAAAAAAAAGAAATGGAACAAAGAGATTGACAGATATGTAGGTAATATTGGGTTATCTTAGCTAGCCCAGGTGGAGGTGTACCTGATAACAGCTCTGTGCAGGCTGCTGAGAAAGAAAAGAGCTCACTGGGTGATATGAGAGTTCTCACCTCTCAGTCTGAGCTCTGTGTTAGATTCATGCAATCACTTTAAGGAGCTCAACCCCAACACCAGGCACCAGATAAGGCCATCTAAGAGCTGCTCTGAAGCAGATCCGGGTTGTAAGGCTCTGACTGCTGTAAGCCTTTGTTAGAAACGGGTTAAAGCTTCTAGGAAGCTGGCAACTCCTCAAATGTCATAGTTCTCCATACCATTGGTTTCTGAGATACTTAAACAGATTAAATACCTCACAAACTCAAGCTTATTTGAACATGAAAAATATGCTGAAGAATGCTATACTTCTGGCCAGTTATTGTGTGTTATGAAAGCCATTTATATTAATTTGTCACATTTTCACGACAAATCAAATACACTTCCAAGTAATGTACTCTGCAGAACATTTGACATTTTGTAAACCGCTTGTATTGGTGTGAAATTTAAATCTAGATGTATCAATATACTCAGTGAATCGTGACCAAAGAAAGAAGGAACAAAAAAAAGAAATGCAGCAATATTGTGTCCAAAAATGGTACATACAATGAAATAAAAACCTCTGAGCGACATATGGCAAAGTAATATTTTAAAGGAACATTTAAAATAAAAGCAAACTAATTGTCATACTTAAATATTTAACTGTCCTCAGTAACCAGAAGCTCTATTTATTGCCTATGACCTATTCTATTGTTTTATTTTTATCAAATATGAGGTTATACACATGTAAAATCCTTTTGTCTTCCATCTTCATGGGGGAAAAAAAAAAGATAACATATAAAATTTAACCTGGTTGCTTCTGCCAAGAGGTTAAGACACGGCTGTGGATAGAGCCCTGAACAAGACAATCATGCAGCTATATCAACATAGAAATGTTTAACGGAACGTTTTAAAATAGCCATTACATCCTAAAAAAGTTTTTTTTTTTTTTTTGTGAGGGAGTGAGCGATTGTGTCTCTTACCTTGATTTCTCAGGGAAGACTTCACCACGTATTAATTGTAGGGATGCCTATAGTTTTGAAACAAGCTTTTTGCAGAAAAAGAACTGCACTATTTAAGGAATCTTTATGTGCAGTTTATGTTAAACTATACCCCTTTCCAATATGTTTATACTGAAAATATTGCTGATTGCATGTTTTATTCATCTTCGTTCGTTTTCATGAAGGGTGCCAATAATTCTGGAACTAACTGTATCCAGTGCTTCTAAACTGTAATTCATATGCCTGGCTGAGACAAATAATGGCTTGCTGCTGCTTTAAGGTGGCAGGTGAGCTTCTGTGCCTTTACCTCTCCTGCCTGGAGCCTGCACGTGCTCATCCATCACGCCGCCTGTAAGTTTTGTTATCACTCTAACACTAATCAAAAGAGAAAACTGTCACCGCAGCTGACCTGTGGCACCTCCCAATTATGCTCTTCAGGAATGACAGGAGCGCTTAACTTCCCCAGCTGGATAAATGACCGCCATCAATCTACACAGAATAACAATGAGCTGCCAGCCTGCAAATTATTATTTTTTTTAGCTATAGAAAATCCCCGGGCTGGAATTTATGAAAGGTGAAAAGCAACCCAAGGCTCTCTTATCCCCCCCTTCCCTTCGTCTCCTCTGCTCCGCTCAGCACAACAGACCATGAGCTCGGGGAGGCAGTGCGTCGGCGCTAAACAGAATTTATGCCTTTTAATTTACTCAAAAGGTGCTTAACCGTTCCCTGTGCTACAATGCATAACAGAATGCCAGTTTTTAAATATGGGGGTCGTTTTCATAAAACAGTATACATAATGTGTGTGCCCTTCCCTTTTGAGGGCATTGCATGAGATGCGGTTCCCAAGCACGCTTTCCCCCCATTTATTCTGCTTAATTGCCTCCATGATTACCTCCATATCAGGCACTAAAGGGTGATCAAAGTGCGCTTTGCCTATTCCTTTTTATTTCTCTGCTTTCTTTTTTATTTTGTTTTTCATTACTGCAGGCGGGCGGTGTTGACAATTGCAGATTAAGGTATAAACTGTCTTTGAATGAGGTCTCAATTACTTGTGGTGGTGGTGGCGGCGGCGTTGGGTGAGTGAGGCATGCAGTACACACTGATAGCTGTTCTTTTACTGGAGCTGTGCAAGAAAACACGTCCTTACCTGAACACCCTGCTATACTTATTCAGTACTTCTGTTTAATGACATACATAGTAATGAGACGGTAAACAATGTGAAGGAAAACGCAAGGCATAAACTGAACAATTTCTGGACTGGAGGGTCAGAGAACAGCAGAGTTTGCTGAGTCCTAATCTTGTCATTACCTAAAGAGGTTAATCAGTTTAATGTGGTTGAGTATGTGGAGAAAATCCACTACACTCTCATGGACCCTAAATAGGACATTATAGAGTTATAATTTTTTCGAATATATGTTTGTTTGTTTTTTTTTAAATTCATTTATTCATTCTTTAAAAATTAATTACATTAATTAAAGCAAAAAAAAAAGGAAAATAAGAAAAAGTGTGGACAAAGTTCACCTGTTATCACACAAACGAGCTATTTACACATTTTGTTTTCAAAATTAAAAAAAAAAAAAAAAGAGCCATCTAAATAAACATTACACTGTACTGAACATAAATATTTGTGGCTCTGCAGAAATCAGGAACATTCTCTGTTCATCCACCAACACTACAATCCCCATCTTACACAACAAAACTACTACTGAAAGTAAATATCCGTCCTCAATTGGAACTAAAAGGAAAAAAAGCCTTAACGCCTTAAAGCATTATTTCAAACTGTAGCAGTGTTTCCGATTTCCTTTCAGCCAGCAATCGCAGAAAAAAAGATTACAATTTTGTTTATAAGTGTGGCCTTCTTTAATCCAAATCCACTTTTTCAGTCTTGATGGATTAAAAAGTTGTGGAACAAGATTACCAGCACAGCTGAAATTCTTAGCCAGCCAACATTATTTTATTTTTAATTCACTTTAATTTTGCCATGATAACATCTGCACTGCCAGCTCATGATGGCAGCACTGTAAGTCTTCCGCAGGAGACCGGGTACTGCAGAAAATCTCTCCCTATACGGTGGCTTTTTGCTGACAAAGACCTGGCTAACATATGGAGTCCGCCTTTTAGTGTCCCCTTTGCATTTAAAACAGACAGTTTGTTTGGCTGCCTCTATAACTTCTACGGAATAAACACTTCTTTTGCTTTCTCTTTCACCTTTTTTCACCCTCAGTTTTCTGGATAAAAATGTCTCTGTGTTAAAGTGTGTGCTCACACTTGCACACACTTTTCTTATAATGAAACTCTGTTTTTACGATTGTAGACTATAAACTATATTGATGTGCAATTTAATGTACTTATGTAGAAGTGGATGGATATGGCAACCAAAAAAAACCCCAATATAATGCTTTTAAATATGAGGGTACCTGCTTACAATATTGTACGCAGAGGCAACTGTGCAAGTGTTGAATTATCTGGTTAAGAAAACTGCAAAAATAATTTTTAAAAGTACTTCGTTACAGGTGCTTCGTTATTTAATTTGCATGTAATTTTATTTTAAGGCATTTTAAAAACACTCTAAAATACATTTCTCTCTGATTTTAGCCCGGTATAATTACCTTACAAATGTGGGCTTTCTTGTTTTAAAAATCTTAGCATTTCAGTGGACATGCTCAAACTGTAAATAATGTTGAAACTATAGCACAATGTTAAGAGTATAACAATTAGAGATTTCCTCATCACTTATCACAGACTAGTCACACTGATATAATAACACACCACTACACTTCAATAAACAATAGGCCGCAGTTCAGCTCCACATAAAAGGATCACTTTTAAAAGTTTATAAAATGCCCTTGGAAGCTTTTTTTTAATGCTTAAAAGCATTTTAAGAAATCAATTAAATAAATGTTTAATGGAAAAAAAGTGAGATGTTATCTCGAAGCGATTCGGAGTAGCCTTTCAAGCGGCAACTGAATGACCATATTAGAATAAAAGCGAATATTAAACAGTGCAGGTGCTGTAAATAGACCGTTTAAAGACATTTGCAGTGAACTCTATTGATTGTGCGGTGGCTGTGTCAACCTCCATCTCCTTGGCAGGAAGAAGGGCAGATAATGAGGTTCCGGTTAAATATCCACCACTTATGAGGAAAAACACATTCCAGCAGGGCCAAAGCACTCTCTGTGGCCTCCAATATATTTTGTATGGTCTAATTAACCCTGTAAGCAATCTCAATTACTATGGGTCCAGGGAAGCGGTGGCTGTGCGCACTCCTTTAAGCAGGTCTGTTATCCTTTTAGAAAAAGATCCAAGGAGGCAGCCTCGGACAACTGAACTCTCGACTTCATTTGTCTTTGGCCAAGTTTGATGGCTCTGCATTTAAAAACCCATTCAATCTTATAAACCAAAAATTAAATGTACTCAGCTGTGATGGTCCTCCGTGCATCTGCTATTTATATGCTAATTTCCTCTCTTACCGGGAAGGTCTTGCAAATTATTACAGCAAACCAATAACTCAGGTGTATGGACTGGCAGATTCGCCGGCTACTGAATGGAATGAAATGCTCGGAGGCTCACAAAAGCGCACCGGCCAACCCCAAAACAGAGCACCTTGTGAAGTCGCCCACCATTGTCTCTGAAGATAATTTAACGTTCCTTTGCTACAAAGCGGCTCTTCAAGACAGCACTCACTTTAAGAGCACACAACTTTGCATACATTATACTAGTAAAATGCAGAAGCCTATTTTGAGATGCATGTTCTCGTAGGTGGGGATTGTCTGCCTTTAATCGAAATAACCTTGGTGCAGGACTTTGGGAATACAAAGAGAGAGAAAAAAAATAAATCATTGATACACAGATGCATGAAAAAGTATCCTTCCGGGTAAATTATATTAATGTTTTCAAATGTGTTTTTTTGCTGTGTTTAAATGAAATGAAAACACTTGGATTATGATTTAAAAAGACCAGCTACTGCTTTTAACTGCCAAGTGAAGGTTAAATAGTGATTAAAGGTAAGCAAAAGTGACGTTGGTGTGATGGTTGCTGAAAATGTGTGTGATGTAGATAAACAGTAGTTGATGGATGGAGGTCTCTTAATTTACCACAATTTAATGGGCCCTCTCAGAGCCTCCTGCCACCTGGGGATTGCGGTAAATGAGACCTCAAAGCCCCGAGAAACCCTAACAGTTTTCCCTTGGGGTTAAATTCAAGCAAGCTATGCATTTGACAAGGAAATGTACTACAACAAGGGCATTTACTGCCATCAAATTATTAAAGAGGCTATAAACAGTAAATTAAGAAATGAAATTAAAATGTAAAGAAATTCTTGTCTGAGAATAAAAAAAATTTAAAAAAAGCAAAGAACAGACTTCTGTAGGATAACCCAGCCTGGATCCAAAGTGTAATCATGTGTACTTTATAGCCAAGCCCTTTGCTTACATCCAATTTAATAAGGTATTACCCTTCTACAAGTACTGCAAAACACATTGTAAAGAATCCCTGATAGGTTTGGAATGAAGAAAGAAACCTAGATAGACATGGTTTATCTTACGTTTGCCAATGGGGGGAAAAAAAACGCACTGAGACCCATCAATTATTGCTCTTCCGCACCATCCTGATAAGATGCCTTATCGGTGTAAACAATGCAGTATTCCCCCTGGCCGAATGGTAAATGTGCACCTCTTTTGGGAAGTTGAAAAGGTGGCTGCTCTACAAATTCAGGGTGCTTAACACAAAACCCCCGTGACTAATAATTAAAAGGAGGGTGTGCGATCACAGCACAGCAGCGCAGAACATCCCTGCCTGAAATGTCAATCGCTATGTTTATCTGATACACAATGCAGGATTGACAATACAGCGACAATGAAAGCTATATATAGTTTTAAATGTTTATATGTTTTTTTTAATTACGTTTATTTACTTCAGCTGTTTTTATGTCACTGTCTACAGAATAACTACAGAGTCGAGTCCTGATTATTTTAAATTTAAATCGCCACTGGCATTTGCTAGGCTACTAATCACACAAATAAGCATAAAAAAAAAAAAAAGCAAAGGACCCAGTCGGTTTAATTTTTATCCATTTCATTTTGCACTATTACCAGTTCACCAATCAGCAGGAGTTTACCAAGCTGAAAAAAATATTCTATCCTTTGTCAGGGCCACGATAAAGGGAATAAAGTAATAGAATGCTTTTAAGGGTAAAAAGGAAAAACTAATTATGATAAAGGACTTTAAGTTGCTGCTTTATCACAAAGCTTTGGCTTTTTGCATTGGAAATGGCCGCTGACAGTGATAAACCGTTACAGGGTGCAGTAAGGCGCTTTGTCACTGTCACTTGCCTGCGTTCACTCGCGCTAGCTTGCTCCTTTTTGCTCAGTTAAAGGCAGATATCATGTGTCATAATGATGTGTCTCCTAGCTGCTAGGTGTGTCCCATTCGGCCCTGCAGCGCGCCGATCTCCATTAACAGCCCAGCCTCCTGCCTCACTCAGTGAGCTAATCTCAGGTCTGATGGATTGTGCTTCAGCAATATAGTCAGCATATTTGCAAATGTTCAATGTTCAATTTGTTCATTGCTGTGGCACTTTAGTTGGGATTTTTGTCATTTTTCTGAAGATATAACTGTTTGCTCAGAATTATAGTTAAATTTAAATGTCTCTGAATGTGACTTCTAGTGAAATGTGATACATCCAGCATCGACAACATTTGCCAATAATGCATTTCCAGAATCAATGACCTGAAATGTTATGTGGTTTGGCAGGACAGTAAAATTCAGATTCATCTTCTGTGCCAACCGTGTGAATGTCTTTATCAAGATTTACACTAGAATTACGTTAGAATTATGTTATATATATATATATATATATATATATATATATATATATATATATATATATATAAAAAAGTTATCTTTTCATTGCATAACTCCCCCTGAATACCATCTCAAAGCATCAGTCTCATCTGTTGTGAAATGGCGCCCTCCCTTGGCAAAGTCATTGAAACCAAAAAAAATTACACTTTGGCACATTTAGACCGCTTGTCTTGCCTTCCTGAAAAAGAGTGCTATCAGTTTGCCTACTGAGAGAAGTAAACTGTAAGGCGACTCACCACTCTTCTCTGCCTTGCTTTGTAGTCTATATGCAGCTCATCATGTTTCCTCAAAACCTTCTCAAGAGATTTTTTGAGGTCAGTGGCCCGTCTCATCAGCTGCTCCTCCACACCGACTTTTGTAAAAACCTGGAGATCAACCCCAGTTCAAATTATATAGAGAATGAGGGTGTGTGTGTGTGTGTACCCTTTTAAAGACTGGTTTATAAAGAGGAAAACGATGACATACAGTGGTATGCAAAAGTTTGGGCACCCCTCACCAAATTACATATTTTGCTAATTTTTGAAGTGAAAAGAAATCAACAGAACTTCTGCGGCAAGCTATATAAAAAATATCTGCAAACATTAATGCACAGCTACTTTAGATTTAAACTTTAGAACTTAAAAATAGCAACAAAAATAAAATGGTAATTATGGCATGTGCAAAAGTTTGGAGATCCTACAAAATCAGTACACAGCTTGCCAACACTTTCTGCAGCCAGCTGGGAGTCTTTCTATTCTTGTTTTACTAATTTTCAATTCATTATGCTCTGGAATTGTTATTCCTAACAACAGTTCTTGACCTGAGTAACAAGTCCCAAAGGCTCAATCAAGGCCTTACATGTTAATTACGTTCTGAGACTTTACAACCTGAAGGGTTTGCACTTGCCACAATGACTATTTTATTATTTTTATTTAAGTTCAAATATAACTTCAAATATTATTGAAGTTTACATCGATCAGCCATGACATTAAAACCACCGGCCTAATATTGTGTAGCTACCCCTTGTGCCACCAAAACAGCTCTGACCTGTTGAGACGCCTCAAGACCTCTAAAGGTGTGCTGTGGTATCTGGCACCAAGACGTTAGCAGCAGATCCTTTAAGTCCTGTAAGTTGTGAGGTGGGGCCTCCAAGGATCAGACTTGTTCGTCCAGCAGATCCTACAGATGCTCGATCGGATTGAGGTATGGAGAATTTGGAGACCAAGTCAACACCTTGAACTCTTTGTTCCTCAAACCATTCTTGAGTGTGGCAGGGCGCATTATCCTGCTGAAAGAGGCCACTGCCATTAGGGAATACCATTGCCATGAAGGGGTGTACTTGCTCTGCAACAATGTTTACGTAGGTGGTACGTGTTAAAGTAACATCCACATGAATGCCAGGACCCAAGGTTTTCCCAGCAGAACATTGCCCAGAGCATCACACTGCCTCTGCTGGCTTGCCTTCTTCCCATAGTGCATCCTGGTGCCATCTCTTCCCCAGGTAAGCGACGTACATGCGCCTGGCCGTCCAAATGATGTAAAAGAAAATGTGATTCTTCAGACCAGGCCACCTTCTTCTATTGCTCCATGGTCCAGTTCTGATGCTCACGTGCCCATTGTAGGTGCTCTCGGCGGTGGACAGGGGAGCCTTGGGCGCTCATGATCCTGTCGCAGGTTCACCAGTTGTCCTTCCTTGCACACTTTTGGTAGATACTAATCACTGCATACTGGGAACACCCCATAAGACCTGCCATTTTGCTCTGACCCAGTCGTCTAGCCATCACAATTTGGCCTCTGTCAAAGTCAGTCAGATCCTTACGCTTGTCCATTGTTCCTGCTTCCAAAACATCAATTTTGAGAACTGACTGCTCACTTGCTGCCTAATATATCCCACCCCTTGACAGTTGCCACTGTAACAGGACAAAGTTATTCACTTCACTTGTCAGTGGTTTTAATGTTATCGCTGATTGGTGTATATTTTATGTTAAATGAAGGGGTGTGAAGATGTACTATGGCAGGACTGCATTTGTAGCTACATACTTTATCTTGACCATTATGTTGTTTATTTACATGAATACATGTTCGGCGCTTAGCTAGCTTTCTAACGGTGCCACAGCACCACTTTTGAGGTGGGGGCATTGCCCAAAACTCTAAATTGCATCTCAAGGACTTCTAACAAGAAGGATATCCCGTATCTTTTAGATCCTACATAAATGTCTGCCTCGCCGTTGACACTAGTGTGACAAATGCTATGCAGCCGAAGGCGGTCCAGGAAAAACTTGGCTTGCCTAGTCTTGTTTAAAATGGTTTGCTGCAGGGGTTTCGTTGACTTCTTTTCACTTCAAAAATCAACAGTGTGATTTGGCCCAAACTTCTAGATACAACTATACACAGAGTTGCCATTTTATCCTGTAAACCTACTACATGAATGCTTTTTATAGATATACAATTACTGATTGTAGCACATTTGTTTCTGAACAAATTTTTTGTTTGTCAACCCCACTCTAACTCATCAGTGGAAAAGAACCATTATAGGGTAATCTCAGACTCAATATCATTTGAGTGCTGGACTATTCTTCTTTCAGCTGTACAGTTAGAGACATTATATTTTCACGCAACTGTTTAATCATTCTCTATCCATTCATCAGTATCAGTTTCTGACCACAGCCCCATTTGTGGACTGTTCTCAGTGATACTGAGTGATACTGAGCTGTTTAAAAACACCAGTAATACTGTTGTGTCTGATCCACTCATACCAGCTCAACACACATTCCATGTTTCCACCATTTGAGTATCACTGCTGCACTGAGAATACTCCATCATTCAATTAATACCTGTTCAGTGGTGCTCATTGTGCTCAGTGTCCATTGATGGATGGAGTAAAGGGGTGCTGAATAAATTGTGCCGAACCACAGATCAGTAATTGTACCCACACAAAGTGCTGCTTTATGGTAAACGTATCAAAAAAATGAGATGCATACCTGCTAATCTGGTAATTCTATATAAAAAGGTATTCAAATAGAAGACAAATGCTACAAGTATGACTAATAATGATTCTAGGTAATAAAATGGAAGGCTATGTAGGTTTACCTGAATCCAGGACTGGATGGCAGGGAGGTATCTACTACCGATGAGTCTGTGCAGATCTCTCATGGTGTTTACTACTGCTTCATTCTCCTCGGTCTCTTTCACTTTCAGATCTGTGAAAAAGGACTGGTTCTTAACAAGACCTTTTCTGCTGTACGACAACAGGGTCCGTTTGTGAATAGGATTGGACATGACTAGAATACAGACTGTCCTTAGATGACTTCAGGGCAACATTTTTTTTATCCCAAGCCCAGAGCTGTGTCAATAGAAATGTACCAAACTACAACAATCACATATTTTATTTGCCACTCAAGCAAACAATCCAAAACAACTGTCCTTTGATCAACCGTATAAAAATCATCCTCTTCTCACAGAAATCCTTAATTCATTATTTTACTAATATTGGGCCTCAAGTTGTGTGTAAATGTTTGCGTAAGCCAAACCTAACTAAAACTTTTCACAGGATTTACAAAAGTTCAAAGCAAAGTGTCTCGATGACTGTTGGCCAGAATGAACCAATGAGCCCTCCCCGATGCCATTTAGAAAAGCAGGAAGGCATGTAAGTGTCATAGGAAGCCCGATGATCGCACGCTAGGGAGTATATCGCACACTGCAGCTTGAGACATACCAGAGTGGTCACTTAGTGCTAGCTCTAATGAAGTGTTGCACAGCATTAAAAGAAGATGCCGTGGAAAATGGAATTGATTTATACACTGCCTGAGCCCATCCTCCCTTCATACAGCAGGGTTACTTTAGTTAAAAGTCTTGAATATGAATCTACTGGGGTTCACAAAATATTCATTAAATGTGTGTGCATAGACAGCGTACTCTGTATATAAAAGTGCAGTAACTCATCGTGCTTTATATGATCTGAAGCTGATCAATCAAGGTTTACATTAGTCTTCTTATGCGTACATTTACACGCACTACTGAGCACGAGTAGGATACAAACTTTTTTCTGAAATAACAGGATTTTCAGGAATACCTAATTTCTTCTAAATGCTCCTACGAACGATTTACGAAAAAAATCTGTTCGTATCCAGCTTGATAAATGAGGCCCAATGTTTTGTGCTAAATGGCTCATCTTGTTACTGCTAATCAATTTACAGCCATTACTAGGACACGATGCTACAGACTCCTGCTTTATTCTAACGTGTTACTCATTTAGACACACATTACTTCCATTAATTGTGTTTTACTTTGAGCTCCCATATTTAGATTGTGGTTTATTGGGGAAATAAAAATATATAATTGCTGTCAAAATTATGTTTTATATGAAAGATAACTAAACCGTTACATCATCGACCAGCTAAATCCACCTTCCTCCTCCACATCATCAGAAATACAGATTATCAACGCATTATCCGTTTTTATTTGTAGGTAGGCTGATTCATATAGTTCATATATTATAAGTCATGTATATAAGTCATGATGTACCTTCCATGGTATGCTGTAACTATTGTTTATTACAGTTATCATGGCTAGCTAGCTTAGTTAATGTAAACATTTCTTTGCCATAGCATAAACATGCATTTATCAATATGATAGATTGGCTAAGATTATGTCTTCTACATTTGATATGAGTGTGACACCCGAAAGGTGAGACTAGAGAAGTGCATCAGGACCCAACAAAAAAAGTTGTGGGAGTGGGCATGTTTTAGTTTAATGTGGATGGGAGAGGAGGTCAGATATAAAATCTGCGGGACAAATAAGGCCACTTTCATTAAGTTGTACCGCGCACCCCTGAACGAGCACACTGGAGCATTTCCTAGAACAGAGGGATAGCTAATAAATGTATGATTTATCCATAATCCTTAGATTTTTTTTTGACCACAGTGGCCACCTTTTATTTGGAGCTCAAATTATTACCCTTATTAAACCTCTATCAAATACAGCAGGGATTTTTTATTTGTTTTTTTTTTGGACCTCAAATTTAAAAGCAGTATTATGCCATCCTGCACTTGGTGCCCAGCCATATCTTTATTATTAAAAAAAATAAATGAATAAAGCCAATAATCATAATAAACCATTAGAGACAAAAAGTCAGCCAACCTGAGGACACATTCAGATCGAGCCGATAGGTGCGGGACATCAGCCCAGAGCTACGGATAAACACATCCTCGTCCACACCCTCCTCCATATCGCTCTCGCCACTGGAGTCCTCTTTTTCCTCTTCACCTTTAGATACCTCTGCCACCCTTCCACTCTCTTTGCTAAGGTCTTTGCTGCAGCAAGGCTTTTCATCCCAGACATCTGTGTCCTGATGACGCTCAGTGCTAACGTCAGTGGTCTTCTCACTTACTGCCGTCAGCTCTGAGCTAAAAAAACCGAAACTGTCTGGCATGATCAGTGTCATGCAGTTGTTTATCTCAGTCAGAGATTCCTCAATCTCGGGAGCCATTTCTGAGGAGAAAAGCAATTTATAAATAGTGTTAAAAATACACGTTAACACGGCTACAAAAATACTCAGTCAGCATGAATAAACTGAGGCTTTCATCTCAGAATAACTTGAGTTAGAGTAACCATAGCAGCAAAAACTGTAAAACCTGGTTTACCTTCCATCTCCTGCTTGGCTTTCTCAAGCTTTCCCTTATAAATTCTCTCTAGCCTTTGCTGTTTTTCCTCCTGTCTCCTTCTCTCAGCCAGTGTTCTTGCTTCGACATCCTGAAAGTCTACCTGGGGAGCATGAGGAGGGAGACATGAAATAACAACAACCTGTGGTAATGGCACATGTATAGTAAATTTGCCTGCCACCACATAAGAAAATAGGGGCTCTGAAAATACATGTAATGGAAGAAAAACATTTTCAATCAGCTATATTATTATTTGAGGCGTGTAAGATCAGGTTTAATAGAGCACTTTTTCTGTACTTGTGACTCACTTTCTGCTGTTGTGGATGTGTCCCATGTGTATACCAAAAAGTTTGCACTCCCAAAATTAGTTTATACCCAAATCTCACCCTTGCTTCAGGGGAAAATTTCACCTGTATACTATAGAGACGGTCCTGTTCTTATTTCAGGACTCTTATACACTATATGCGCACACTGAACATCCTTTGCTCATACTAACACGCTTAGTACTGTTTGCCTTTACTATTCTTCACCTGTATAGTGTAATTATTTATAATTCCATCATCTGGTGTCATGTAGAAAAAGCTAGGTTCCCTTTTCAGTTTAGTTCTTCGCAAGGTTTCTTCTTCATTTCATCTCATACCTCAACATAAACAGTTATAAAAATAAGAACCCTTTTAACACTAAAGAGGAAAGACTATGTAGACATAGACATAATTTGCCTTTTTAACTTGCTTCAGAAAGTGATAACCCAAAGCCAGCTTCTTGTAGGCTTCCCCATACGTGGACTGCCAAGCCTGGACCGTCTGGATGGCTTGGGTCTTCAGCTTCCTGGCCACCTCTTTCGGGGGAGGCAACGGCTGCTCAACATCTGTCTCTACTGTTAGCTCCAGGAACTCCTGCAGGTTAGTTACCAAGAGAGCTCTGAAGTGATGAGAACGGCTGAAAAGCTCAGCAGCCATTTGGAAGGCAGAGAAGCGAACCTCAGCATGGTCCTGATTTAGCTGGGTCATGACGAGGTGATAGAAGTGATCAATGTAGTCATTGGAAAGCCTGTATGGAGGAGTGATAATTAAGGACAGCATTTAGGAAATGACATCACATATACAGGAAAACTGGATGTGTTCAGTAAACCCTTTTCATTCCACTGTTCATCAAACACAACACTGCATGCAAGTCAGTCAATAAAAACCTTCATACTTGCAAATCTTCTTCACTTCCTTCATTTTCGCTTGATTCAACTGTGGTTCTCCAGAGGTAGTCAACTCCTCCACCAACTCGGATAACTTGTCCCGCTTTTCTTGATCCATCCTGTTCTACCAAGTTGGGCGTGAGCTCTTTCACACAGGAACCTGGAAGATATTATTTAAATAATGATAGGGACAGTTAAACATAAGCCTGCAATAACGTTCAGACCGATATTATACAATTTTTTTTTTGAGCAGCTGTTCTTTTGAATCTACCAAGCTCATGTCAAAGTTTTTCCAACCTGTGACATCCTGTGACAGTCTAAGCACAAATGCGGAGGGACACAGAAGTGCGACAGCGCCCTTTCCTGCACAAACTTCAGCAAGTGCCCCAAGGAGCAGAACCTGCAACAGACAATACAGTTTTCAATATACAATTAATGATCAATTAACCTCACAAAACTAACAAGCTAGCAAAAGTGTAATATACGATTTTAACTCTATAAGTGTCTATCAAATATTCAGTCACCTTCTAGTACTGAGCACGTAAGAAATCGTATATTTACTAAGCAATTATCTCATAATTACAGTACTTCTATCACGACACGAATGCATTGTAATCACTAACATAAAGACAGATTTTTTTTAAAATGGGGATTCACAATATCACCGTATAACGAACATGGCTAGTTTCCTTATTTAACTACCTATCTACTATTCCTTAAACATTACCAATGGTAGATTCAGGAATATATATGCCTAATTACAATTTATTTAATATAAGCTACAAAAAGTCATATTTTCGCATACTGATTGACAGAGGCATCTTCCCAGCAATGTAAACAACTGAAGCGCTAGTGCTAGAAATTGCCTGTACTGCACAAGCATGTAGGAGTGACAGAGTAGCACTTCCTCAGAGCATTTGTTTTTACACGCGAGTGATGTACATTGGGGATGGGCGAAATAGTGTTAAAACTATATCACGATATTTCATTGTATTTTTTGCGGTTACGATATAAATGACGATATGACAATAGCAACATTCAACACTATCTTTTTGGCCACAAGTCACATCGACATACAGTCTGGAGAGCCGTCTGATTCGCGTCTGATCTTCTGTATCCAAACCACTTCCATATCACGGAGAAAGCTCCTTTTATGGGGGATTAATTCTTCTTCTTCAACTAGGGTTGGAACTCCATGCCTTCTGCCATGCTTGTTCTCGTTCTGCGTGTGAGATGCTCACGTTGTAACACGTAATCACGTCTTCAACTATATTATCAATATTGCAGGATGACAAATTCTAATCATGGGGAGGAACTGTACCGATATATCATGGACGACACGATATGGCACAACCCTAATGAAAGCTGCATGGTATTTGTCATATTTGTCAGTCATGGCTTTTCAATGTGCACACGTGCGAGTAATGAGTAAAAATGGTTTCATTAGATAAAAATATGTCTTGCCTACTTTTTTTTTTTTAACAATACAAGATGTATACCATTATTATCTATATGAGTAGTATTAATTATCATTACCAAACATAAACTTACTACACTAAAACGGTGGGTATAAATAGTAATTCAAACTAGATGTCATTGTACTCACACCCTGGCACCGAGAGGCTGACTGAACAGGAAAGAAGTCACATCGCTTCCTGTGGTTGGAGTCAAAAGGATGCTGAAGTATGCAGATGGCTGATTCTGATTTGTAGTTTGGCAGCAGTGATGAGAGTTGGACCAAATATAAAGGGAAAAAGAGGAAAGAAAGTCATACATCTCATCTCAACTCTAAGCCAACAATGTTTGGTCAGACATTAGTAGCTCTAATAGAGGGCTGGATCGTAAAAACTGCCATACTAACATGAAACCAGTATCCTGATCTGATATGGACTACAACATTTCTAGAAAACAATAAATAATATAAGAAAAATTCAATCATCAGGACCCACACAAACACCATCAAAACCCACACAATCCCCATCAGAACCAACACAAACACCATCAGGACCCACACGATCACATCAAGACCAGCACAAACACCATCAGGACCCACACGAACACCATCAGGACCCACACGAACACCATCAGGACCCACACAAACACCATCAGGACCCACACAAACACCATCAGGACCCACACAAACACCACCCATCAGGACCAACACAAACACCACCCATCAGGACCAACACAAACACATCAGGACCAACACAAACACATCAGGACCAACACACATACATCAGGACCAACACACATACATCAGGACCAACACACATACATCAGGACCAACACAAACACCATCAGGACCCACACAAACACCATCAGGACCCACACAAACACCATCAGGACCCACACAAACACATCAGGACCCACACACACACACATCAGGACCCACACAAACACATCAGGACCAACACACATACATCAGGACCCACACACACACACATCAGGACCCACACACACACATCAGGACCAACACAAACACATCAGGACCCACACACACACACATCAGGACCCACACACACACATCAGGACCCACACACACACACACATCAGGACCCACACACACACACACACACACATCAGGACCCACACACACACATCAGGACCCACCCACACACACACATCAGGACCAAAACAAACACATCAGGACCAACACAAACACCATCAGGACCCACACACACATCAGGACCAACACAAACACATCAGGACCCACACAAGCACACCAGGACCCAGGTTGTGCATCTAGAGCAGGAATACTAATTGTCAGGCTAACAGTACTG
Organism: Pangasius sanitwongsei; assembly: GCA_037576675.1. Taxonomy (NCBI): domain Eukaryota; kingdom Metazoa; phylum Chordata; class Actinopteri; order Siluriformes; family Pangasiidae; genus Pangasius; species Pangasius sanitwongsei. Next base: position 7,560,916 of record CM075009.1, on the reverse strand, counting down.
ATCTCAGAAATATCCAGTGCCAGTTTCAGTGCCAACTGGGAACAATTACAAAAGCATCAGTGTGCCAGGATCTGCATTTGTTTACTCACTAAACCACAAGAGCTAATTTTGTAACAATTTATCTTTTACTCCAAGAAACTGCTTACCGTGTAGAACAGATAGACCTATAACAAGGTCATGATTTCACAACAGAAATGTTGGTCGGAAATTCCTTTCCTTTTAGGAAATAAAGGTCTGAAAGAGCGTCTTTTCCTGCTTCCTCCATGTGTCCTCGGAAGCGTGAAGACAGCAACCGCGATGAAACAAAATGGCGTCCTTCAAAATAAAAGTCCCTACCAGAAAAGCGCGCTCTCTCTCTCTAGCTTGGGGCAAAAGAAAACCAAACAATCTTTTCATTAGGATATTGTATTTTTCTTCAACTTTTTTTTGTTTTCCTTTTGTTTCTGTTATTCCTTCCTGCTCAGGATGCCATAGGCCCATTTCCCTGCTGAAAAAAACAACAATAGAAACACTCATAGAATTTGTAATGGTTTTAATGGTTATAATGGGAGTTGTATTGGTTTTAATGGAAACTCTAATGGTCCTTGTGGGTCTCTACTGGTAATTTGTTGCCTTCTATTGGTGTCATGTTATGTCTAGTAATGGTAATAATGGTTTTAATGGTTAGCCAATGGTTTGTAATGGTATTTGTAGTGGAAACCATTAGAATTTCTGTGATGATTTCTATTGTTCTGGCTTGCTCATTAGGGATAAATTCACAGTGATAAATTCAAATATTTACAATATATTTTTTGTGAATCCACTTATTTCTGTAAAGCTGCTTTGTGACAATGTCCTTTGTTAAAAGCGCTATACAAATAAATTTGAATTGAATTGAATTGTTTTGTTTTGTTTTTTAGCAGGGTTTTTATGTTCTATGCTTTCTGTATGCCTTTGATACTTGGTGATAATATTTTTTAAATGTGAAATTTGGCACGTCTCAAATGTCAAATTTTACTAGTGTTTTACTAGTTTTGCTCTGTAATATTATGTTGATTTGGTAATGCTCAGTTTAGCGTTTCTTGTCTTAGCCTGCAGTCAGTAAGGTGGATGTGATTTGAAGAATTCTTACATCATGTGAAATAAACAGCTGTAGAAGAATCAGACTATTCTCTGCAGTGGTTCTACTCACAGCCACAAGAGAACCAACATTTATCCATCCATTTTCTGTACCGCTTATCCTACACAGGGTCGTGGGGAGCCTGGAGCCTATCCCAGGGAACTCAGGGCACAGGACACCCTGGATGGGGTGCCAACCTATCAGAGGGCATAATCACACACACTCATGCACTATGGACAAATCCTCACAATCCTGTGTAGGATAAGTGGTAGGTACAGAAAATGGATGGATGGATGGATGGATGGATGGATGGATTGTTATTCCTAATGACGATTCTCAACTTGCCTAATGTGTCAATTAAGGCTTAACAAGTTATTAAGTTCTTAGACTTTACAGCTGGAGAGGTATCAGTTGCTTTTTTTTTCAAATTTTTTAAGTTCATCAAATACAAAGTGCACTAACATTTGCAGAATTTTTTAAATAGTTGCTGCAGAGGTTATGTTTACTTCTTATAACTTAAAAAAAAAATCAATAACATATGTAATTTGGCTTTTGTGTACAACTGTACAAGTTCCTGTTAAAATTGTTATGATAATGATTGTGGTACAAATTCCCACAGAAGGAACATCGTAAAACCCTTCAAGTGAGTATCAGCGATTTGCTCTTCCATTACAAAAAGACTGCTGGCTATCTAAATCAACTTGCATGTGTATTTTACTAGGATCAATAGGGTGTGTAATGTAATTTTTCTCATGTGTGCTTAGGGGCTTATTCTAGTTTGAGAGAACCCACTGTCCTGCACATTTTAGTGTTCTCCCTGCTCAACACAACCACTTCAACTCAGGAAGGGTTGGTAATTAGATGATTAATTAGATCAGGTGTGTTGGGATCAGGGAAAACACTAAAAGATGTAGGACAGGGGCTGTTTCTGAGAATGTGGTCTTTCAGCACTGAAATTATAAAGTGGGTTTTTTGTGGTTTTGTCACAGACGCACTTTGAGAATACTCCCATCTGACGTGAACTAATAAGAGGTGGAGTGACTGAGTGGGTACGTGGACCCGACCCTCATTCCAGCCTCATCTCAGTGTCTGGCAGTTCATTATGTTTGTGCGGATCTTTCTCTTGCTTCTCTCTGTGGCTGGTGAGTCTCTGCTCTTATATATAAAACATAAGTTTTGGTAAGACCAGTGATGTTGGCTCATGTGTTGTTTTTGGGGTTTTTTTTGTTTTTGTTTTTTCCCCTGCTGTTAAAGGGTCAAAGAGATTTCTTTTTAACTTATTCACTGCTACTATCCAGTTAAATCTTTTGTTGTGTCAAGATTTATATTGAATATGGGTGTGAATTGTACTTCTTGTGATTCATAGCCAGAGACTCTCTTGGGTTTGTCAATTTTGAAAAGCAATACGAAAATACTTTCTATGCAACTTTACTAAAAATGAAGGTGTTAAAATTTACCAACACTTTTTTTTTTCTCACTTTCAAAGAGATATTGGAATCTATATTAAAACTTCCACCACTGGTAACAAAAAAGCTACTAAAACTCTGAATGTATGCTCACATTTTGGTGTTTTTGTTTAAATTTTTTTTTTTTTTTTTTTTTTAGTTCTTTTATATTTTGAGGGGATGTGTGTTATATAAGTGATTATGTATCAGTTTTCCTTAATTTCGCTTTGTTTTTTTTGTTTTTTTTTGGTGTTAATATCTGGTTAAGTATTTTGCTTTGGAACTTTGTTTGGATATGAATGAACCCTTGCCCATTATCCCTTGGCATATGTTCTGTTTACAACCCTTGTTTTGTATACAATCGTTGATTATTAATAATAATAATTTAAAAAAAATGTTTTCCTCTAGCTTTGACTAGAGCAGCTGCTGTTCCAAGGAATGCACAGTCAGCGGAGGTGGGTGGATAAGCATTTTTTTTTTTTTTTTTTTTTTTTTTTTTTTTTTTTTTTTTTTTTTTTCCCCAAGTCTCCTCATGTCTGTTTGGCATGCTACTAGGTTTCAGTGTTGTGCAATGACTGTTTTGACAGGCTGCTTGCAAAAGATATGTCCTCCCCATGTGCACGCGCGAGTATGACCCTGTGTGCGGGTCTGATGGGAAGACCTATGCAAACGAGTGCATGCTCTGCTTTGACAACATGTAAGTTTGCACAGTTTTCAAACCCTGTTCTGTATGTTAGTGTTTCCCCTGCTCTAACTCAGGACAGGGGAGCTGAATAAAAACATGATCTGGCTGGCTGTCACTGAGATTATTTTTTTGTGACCTTAATGTGACTTGAGTATCCTTTGTTTTAACAAAGAACACAACAAATAAGAGCATCTCATGATTGCAGTGTATCAAGTTTAATCCCAGCACTTATTACTTTCTCTCTCTTTTCTACAGGTTTTATCAGCTCAACACTTACATAGTCAAAAAAGGGGGATGTTGAAACAGCTGTGCTGAAATGTTCAGAGTATGTGTGATCTGGAATTATAATGCATGACCTGATTATAATCTGTCTTAATATGGAATGTCCTTTTTTTTTTTAACACCTGTTTTAGATTTGTCCTTTTCCCTATAAGTTTTGTGTTTTAATTCTTAATTATATATATATATTAAAGAACTGAAGATTTCCAACCAATCAGGTACACAGAATTCTGTGTTTTCTGTAATAATACTGAGCCATTGAAATCCATGCTCATTAAGCAGCAACTTCATGTACAATTATACTTGGTCATCACAGTAAATTTAACATGTTCTATGCAAGGGTATAAACACCACAAGCAAAAAAAAGTTTATCTGATACTGATTTGAAGGTGCGGGTGGTTCTAGAGATATTTTTAAAAAAATTACACTTTATCCAAACACTCTATAAATCGTCAGCCCTTTCCTGAGAACAGTTTTAGTACTGAGCTTGGTTGCATATTCTAGATAACTTGTGCCCAACAGTTTGTTCCAACCATGCTCCCAAACATTTGATCAGCTCAGATGTGAGGAATATTTTAAGAAATCATATGTAATTTGTTGCCCATTACACAAGTACACCGAGCAAGCTGTCTTGTGTCGTATGAAAGAAACAACTGTAGAAGAATTGGACTAATCTCCACAGCTGTTATCCTCACCCAGTAGAAATGCATTTTAATATGGAAAATACAAGAATGAGATAAAGAATAAAATACAATAAGGTATATTGTTATAGGGAAATAATGATGAGCCGTTATGATGAGCGTAATGAAAAAAACCGTTATCACCCTGAATATCAGTATTTTCAAATAACAGCACTTCACAAGATGTTCTTCTTTACACTTTGCCAACACTATCAGTTTTATATTTATTAAAGAACACTCTGTACTTTTTATCTGTTTCAGAGTTGCATTTAATGTTGTGGAATGTTTGCAGAAAACAGGCTCTAGCATGTCAGAGAAACTTGCGCTCGTGCTCGCTCGCTCTCTCTCTCTCTCTCTCTCTCTCTCTCTCTCTCTCTCTCTCTCTCTCAAAGTTGAGACAAAAAAATGTGCAAGGCCACAAAGCCCTCCATTCTCAAGCCTTTTTCTCTGGTTAACTTAAAAGAACAGCGTTACTTCTGCCTGTTACAAAGTGCTGACACTGAAGACTCCTTCCATAAATGGAGAATAAATGTCTCCTCACAGAAAACTTCATAAGTTACATCTTTTTTTTTTTGTCTCATTATGTGCAGCATCTGCCATACAAGTTCCTGTCTTATTACTGTAGAGATGATGAACTATCATGAACTTTTGTGGCAGAGCTGTTTTAACCATGTTTCATTCCTTTATTGTTTACTATTTGATCACTCCCATTCCCAACACTTTGTCTATAGATTTTTTTTTTTTTTTTTAATTCTCTGATGGGATTATCCTAAGATCTTTACATCATTCAGACAAAAAGAAAGACGCCTGCATGAGACCTCGGTTCTAAAATGCATCCAAAATGAGAGACTTTTAAAAGTATAAATGGAGAAACAAATTACTACTAAATTATTTGTAGGTGATTTGAGAACAGAAATTAAAAGGGTGTGTCATATTTCTCTCACATGTGCTTTGGGGCATATGTTCTGAGGTTTACTTTTTTAAGACACCTACATTAGCAGTTTACTGTAGGTATGTGCTTATTAAAATCTATCATTAGAGTCGATTTAAAAGAATCTTGCTAGGCAGATCATACTGAATGGTAGGTCTGCTAGCATAAGAAAATCATTAAAATCATCTGGATTCTAACAGACAGCAGTGTTTCCCAACCCTGATCCTGTTTTTTTTTTTTTTTCCTTCTCTAACCCTCCTAATCCAACCCATTAACAAATGAACAGGTCTTTCAAGCCAAAGCACAGAAAACACGAACATGTGCAGTGTAGGATCTTCCAGGATCAGACCCACCCTGCTCTCCAGCAAAAAATCAGAACTAATGATGTGTCGTTTGTGCACAAGTCGACTCTTTGAGTTGGCTTGCATTTCTAAACAGTTGTTTGTTTGTTTGTTAAATGAGGAAAAAATAGATCCAGTGATGCTCTCGTTAAAAAAAAAAAAAAATCATTCCATATTCACGATTCTCTAATGCTGTTAATCACACACAATGCAACTGTGATTAAAAATTTTCCAGTGATAGCCTACTTATCAACAGCTATCTGGCACACACACAGATATTTGGCTCTTATCGGTGTGTGAAAGGCAGTATGAGGATACAGGTCTGCCTGTTATAATATGTAATATGGTGCATGTATAATATGGTGATGTAAACAGTTGTCTGGATAGGTGTAGGCAGCATCACAATGGTATTAAAACTTGGATTGCTTAATGCATTTCTCAATCCCAAATATCCTAGCTTACCAAAGTTGTTGAAGTAGGATCACGTTTAGGTCACACTTTGTATGTTAAGAAACGCAAAGTGTTGTTTTAACATCTATTTAAAAAGATTTTTATATAAAAACAGATTTTTTAAATAACAAGCACGATGCAAAATGTAATGCAAAAAAAACTTTGGCTGGGTAATACACTGCTCAAAAAAATGAAAGGAACACTTTTTAATCAGAGTATAGCATCAAGTCAATTAACCTCCTGGGATATTGATCTGGTTAGTTAAGTAGCAGAGGGGGTTGTTAATCAGTTTCAGCTGCTTTGGTGTTAATGAGATTAACAACAGGTGCACTAGATGGGCAACAATGAGATGACCCCCAAAACAGGAATGGTTTTACAGGTGGAGGCCACTGACATTTTTTCCCTACTCAT
>CM075009.1:7503133-7547460 GCA_037576675.1 Pangasius sanitwongsei | reverse complement strand
GAAGTACTTTGCTGAAAATGGCTGTAATTCCTAAATGGTAAATGCCATATTTTTGTGGAACCTCTTAAAATAAAGCTTAAAGTCTACACTTCGATCACATCTTGATTGTTTTATTTCAAATCCATTGTGGTGGAGTATAAAGGCAAAATGACAAAAAATCTGTCATTGTCCAAATACTTCCGGACCTAACCGGACCTCACTCATGACACATGAATCTGTCATTCACTTGCTTTTTGGCTCGGGTTTAGACTCTCATTCTTAACCATTCAGCATTTGCCTGATGTACATCACCGTACATATACACAATGCGCTGTTCAGATTTTAGAAGTGTGCACATTAGACCGTCTGTGTGCCTCTGCATATCACTAAACCCCCTTGCTATTGCAATGCAGATACCAAACGTGCTTCAACACAGAAAAATAAACCAACCTTGTGTTTGGCAGCTGCTCAACATGATTTTCATTTAAGTTACAGATAAGCAATTGTAAAGTAAATATGGTTCCCACACGGTAGGTATACCTAGTATGTACATATTATGATATACTCTGCATTGCCAGAAAACTGGCCATGTGACATCAGTGTTTACATTTTAAATGTGTGCCATCAGGGTCTTGTCCTGAAAGCCATGAACACAGAATATCATACAGGACATTCCATTTGTTTAACTGCGTTTTCAACGGTATACACTGTTGACTGATGTATCAGTCAATGTAAGCTCATGGCCAGCACACACTGCATACAAATCACATAATTGGGCTCAGGATCTTATTTTGGAGCAATAACACAGAGCAAAATAGCATCCCATAATAAGGCAGACTGAAGGATGTGCTAGGAGCTATTTCTGGGGGCATAAAAAGCCTTGGAGAAATCCAGCTTAATGAGGCAGGGCAGTAACGCCTATTCTCCAGCGACAAGAGAACTGAATGACAGGAACAAGCAAAGTCCACTCACAGCAGAGCTCTATGTCAGACCACTTAATAGCCTGTCTAGCTAACCTAGACATGAGCTGCACTGATATTTTACATTAGATCTTAAGGTGATATTAAAGAAAGCACAAACTAAAATGTTTCAAAAATAGTCAATAAAAGCTAATGATTATTTCAAATCACCTCACACTGACACTTGCCTAATATCCTGAGTCGGTTGATGGCACCACGCAGAGCAAAGAAGGTCCACAGAGCCTGAGAGGAGTCGACACACAGCAAGCGTCCACGTGCTACCCCGTTAATCCCATGATGCACTTCACCGTCAGGCAGAAGCATGAAGCTGAGCACGTCGCCTGGTGCAGGCGCAGGGAGTCCACGGTGCACCACCCAGTACTCCTTACGATCGAGGAGAGCATCAGGCTCAGCAGGCAACTCTGCAGCGTGCAATGTGCCTGGGTCACATGAAGTCATGCCGAAAAGGAGCATGCCAAGGCAAGGTGGGCCCATGTGACTCACCTCCACAAACAGAGTCTCACCTAGCCTCATGGGCCTGTCACTGAACACCAAAGTCCGAATGCCATCTGGGGAGTGGACGCAGGCCATAGCACGGTCACTGGACAGGAGCACGTCGGCGCCACGCACCGGGTGAAAGCGCAGGTCGGCATCAAGGGTGGAGGGAAGGCCACGGGATGACCTTTGGACACCGAAAGAGGATGAGGAGGAAGAGGAGGAGCAGCAGGGGCTTGGCTGCGTCGAGCTGCTGAGGTGCAAGGCAGCCATCTTGGCAGCCTGGTTGCTCTCTAACTGGTTGTTGCTATAGTTGGCCGAGTCATGGTTGCTTGGAGGCAGGTAGGCACTGAGACGCGCCACGCTCAGGCAGCTTGTACTGTCAGCAAATGTGCTTTCTGGAAGAATGGAGAGAATCATTAGGTCAGGCATTACACTTTAAATAGGAGTTCATCACTATTCTTCTCAAATAAGAACCCTCCATGCGACGTCTTCAATAAAAATAAAAACACAAATAGTATTTCGAGGATATAATAACATCGTAAGTTATCACAGAGAAACTCTGCTATTCTGTATTAATCTGACCAGAAGAGAGATTCTCTGTTGTGCCTTTTTCCTTAAAAGGCAACTTACAAGGCATGCACACTGTACTGTACATAGTGGTTGTACAAAGTATACAAAGGGTTTATCACAATTGCAGTTCATTTTGTAGTCACCAGAGGGCTCTAAAAATTGCAAACTGTTCCTTTAATTTCCCAGTGAAATAAATCAGGCAAGCAGATCAAGGTTCAGGCCTTGACTGACAAGCTAGACACAACATTTGCATGGGTCTGGTTTTGCTCAGTTGGCAGACTTGTGGCCTCCCAGAATATCAGTCCCAGTGAGGCTCTCTCTCCGGGGATACACGGAGACTCTTACCAAATATGGCCACGCCAACCGACAGACAGAAGATAAATAATGTAGCAGAGTGGAGAGGAGAGTGAAAGAGTGCTGTTTGGCCTCCTACACGGTGTGTGTATTTTGCTGTGGTGCAGGATATGATCCAGCTCACTACCGCACACACAGTAAAGCCATCCGTCTGTCAAGGTGTGATAGTGACCATTGGCACCTCTGTCATCATGACGTCTGTTCCTCTGGCATTCTGCTCTCCTCAGGGGCCCCTTTAAAGCAGTTTAGCCTCAGTGAAGAGTCTTATCAGTGGAAAATAATTTCTTAAAAATGCAGCTACTCAAACTGCCATGCTGCTGCTTTAAGGGACCAGAATTACCATGATACAGGGAGTCCGAATTTTAATGAACAGCTATTCAGCAATTATTGACCTCAAAAGATACCTGAGGCAGAAATTGGAACCAGTGGATTTGATTAGACCTCAAACTCTTCACAGGATATTTCAGAATTAAATGCAGTTTAATGACAAAGAGCTGTAGGATATTTCTGGACTGCACAATCCCTTATAAAATACTGTGTCTCTCAAAATACTATTCCATCCATGAACGACAAAACCAAAATAGTTTTACCAATAATGTAATGGTATACTGGCATGGGTGGTAAATAATATCCCAAAAAATGTCCTTTCCTGGCATGGCCTATCCCATGCTACAGATATCCTGCTTTTTAAATAGCAAATTAATAAGAAAAACAAAAAAACAATAAGAAAAAACAATATTTCCACACTTCAGCAGGTCCCCTAACCAGACCATTTTTAGTTCCAATATGATTTAATTTTACTCTTTTTTAAATGTTGTGAGCAGATGTGAGATGTATAATATACTTATTATACGTCTTGTGTGATAAAAATAAGTAACTCACCAAGCAGCGTGACCTCCTGTGTGATGCCGTAGATGTCTATGATGGCCCAGAGTGGACGGGCAGCACTCAGGCCGCAGTGGAACAGTACAGGCTCACCATCGTTCACTGTGTAGAAGACACGGCCATGCCGGTCGGCCCAGAAAGCCAGCACATTGTCCCTCGCCGCCAGTCTCTCGGGCAGGGCTTTGGCCCAGTAGCCAGGCCGTGCCACCAGGTCCGGGCAGGCGTATTTGGGGATGTCAGATGAGGCAAGCTCACCCGGATCTAGACTGGTGAAGCCAAAGCGTAGTGCACCGCTCCAGCCTGAGTGCACCCCTGACAGGCGCAAGCGTACCTGCTCGTAGAGACGGATGGGCCGCTGGCTGAATGTCAGGCCATGGCAGAAGCTGTTCTTGCGCGTGGCACGTCGCAGCTGCGCATCCAGACGGATGTTCTTGCCCTTGGCGTGCGGGTGGAAGCGTGGAGACTCCAAATTAACAGCCAGTGCAGACGTTCGCCTCTCCACCGTGCCATGAGGAAGAATGTAATACTGGCGGCTAGCCACAGGGCGGTGCTGTAGGTTTGCATCTACTGGAGCAAAAAAAAAAAAAGGCACACATCAATACAGTAGGTTATAAAGCTTTTCAGTCAGTAATTTTGAAAGTAGTAATGAGATTCAATCATACTGATGAACTGAGAAACTGTTATACAAATACTCTCTGATGAATGGCAAAACTTATTCAAGATTTTAAGTGTATATTTTAAGTCCAAGGCCTATACTTACTACTACTGGATATTTCAATATGTCATAAATCATATGTCTTAGAGATGTGCTTTGCCAAATAGCCAAATGTTTTGTTTAATAAGAAATGACACTGAGAAATCTATGAGGAGCACCACAGTTCATATGTTAACTCCCTACTATTAACAGATCAAATACTACATTTTAATTCAACGCCAGAATCTGAAAGCAAAGCTGAATGTTTTGTTAATAAGATATGACATCAGCCACAAGAAGCAACAGCTGCTCCTTAGAGAAAACACTGTGTTTATGAGTCAGACATCAATTATTGAAATCCCAAGGATCTCTTAAGACTCTGACCTATTAGTCGAAATAGGCGTTGTTGTATTTAAAGAGCATTATTCCTGTAACCATCATCCGATGGGGCAGAAGAAGGGAAAAAATTTCCCACAATGTCACATCCCTCCCTCTGATATCCCACACATTTGCTAATGCTGGCCAGATAAATATACCCTCCCAATCTCACTTTAATGAACAACATGAGGGGAACATTTGCCTTTGGCAATGATCTTGGTGCTTAACGGCATGGAAAAGGCTTTTACGCCTGGAACAATAGCATACCATCAGCGACACTAAAGGCCATGGACATGACAGCATTGACAGAACTCCCAGCAGCCAAGGCGAATATAGCCATTTGAAAAAAACAGAGCAATTCGGCAGCAGCTAGAATTGCGCTGTCCACTGTGAACAACTGGTCTTGAGCAAAACACAGATTGAGCTGTGTAATCCACGCTGGGTGTGTCTATATGAAGAAATGCACGGCAGGAGAACCACTGAAGCAATACTTGCTACAGAACCAGTAAGAAATCACATCCGCATGCTTAAAGGAATATCCATGCAGTAATACAATTAAGAAAAAATTAACCAGCAACAGATTTACAAACATGATCGCATTTAGCTGATAGTGTGTCCTTTTAACTGCAGAACTTAGATGTTCTTAGAGCAAGTATTCTCAAAAAATACATTTCACAGACCTCAGTAAGATTTATTTTAAGAACATAATCCAACTATTCAAATATTAGACTTGCCATTTAAATGTGAACAGTAATGTGTACAATGGTGGGTTGTATTTGGCACCACCGTAATAAAAAATAAAGCCTCTTGACTTAATTCAGTGCTGAATCCTATTAGCATTGCTTCCTATCTCGGTGAGGTTTTGATGTGATTCAACGTCTAATTACATTCTAAACCATGATACAACCTGCGAAAGTGTCATAAAATCTGTAGCTTCTATAACATCTCACAGAGCCCCTCACTGAAAGTGGTCTAAGTGGTCTTCCTGATCAACTGCCTATCTTAAATGTGCATTCACAGATAAAGTTCTCATTTATCCATGTGCACTTCCAGAAATGAAAATGTAGCACACCTACTGTGAGAATGGTTCTTAGTAAAGACAGCAAGTTTCCTTGCAAAGCTTTTTTCTTTCAAGGCTAACCTCCAAAAACTCAATGTGTGTCGAAAAGAAGGGCTTTTTAAACTAATCTGAGCTCAATAAGAACAGAACACCCAGTAAAATCACATACCAGATTAGACTGATGACTGATCTCTTACAGTTCTACCTGTATGTCTGACTGGATGTGTAAGACAATCAGACTGAATACAGTGGACAGGGGAGTGTAAAGCAGGGCTTCATCTTGTGCCGGATCTAGTGCCTCTAAAGCAGTGGGTCTCAAAGTGGTGTTTGTGTAGCATAGTCGGGGATGTGAGTTTTTTTAATCTTGGTGGAAATCAAGTCTGACATGTCAAGTTCGACCTAATGTGTTCTCTCGGTGGAACAAAAAGCTCCATGGTTCGAATAAATAGACAAAACTTAAATAATGTGCATAATATTTAACTAGTTGGATTATGTTCATTAGAAATCTGTACTGTGCAGCTCAATGGAATTTATTTTACAGTTAAAGGGGTCCCAGGCTGCAAAAGGTTTGAGAACCCCTGCTCTATGTAATAATTAAATTTTTTAATGAAAAAACAAATTTCATTTGTACTGTTATGACAGTCCTTCTTGTGCACCCTTCCTTACACAAATATCCAAAATGACGCATTATCTTATATACCTGTGCATGGTTTCAGTTCAAAAACATAGCATAATCAAGTTTTCAGTCACGCAGTCATGCATCAGTGCATGGTCATGCATGGTGCTAACCAACTAAGAACAAAAAAGGACAGCTAACTTTTTTTAAAGTACCAGGACATGGGGAATGATTTGGATAAGCAGGCTAGCTAAAAGGCTCGGCTGATTATGTTGTTTAAAGGCCTTTGCATAGCTTGTAAGACTGTATGACAGCTGTATATAACAGCTTTGAATCATATTACACCAGGTGCTCGGAGCTGCCGACTCACTGGTGTGAACTGTGCAAATAAATATACATAACGATTCAGATATAGATGCATTCAGGAATTTTTTTGATGATTTTATCTCTATTTAGTTTCATCTGATTCTTATATAGTTTCTAAAAGAAATGCTAAAAAAAAAAATAATGACCCAAATATTATGTAAAGTTTGTTAATACTGGCTTTATATTTCTTCTTTTTCTGTTTTCCACAGTGAGCAATAATGCTTGATGAATATCTCAGACTGCAGAGATGTTGTTGGAGACCAAAGGTTTATTTCATAAATAGATCTGAGGTGCAAGGCAGAAAAACACCAGTCGCCTCCTCACAAGCTGTGTGATTTAGGGCTCTTTTTCCGCCACTCTGTGTACAGGCAAAAGCGAAATGAGAGCCTTGAACTCCACTTGTGAAACGCAGCACGGTTTTGCTCGCTTTCCAAATATAGATCTGCTTGATGTGATGGCAAATCGGCATTGTGGCAGACAGCGATGCTGCAGTCCAGTTCTCGAACCTCATTTGAGTACATCCACTAAAGCCCTTCTGTGAATCTGTCACAGTCAGAGTTCTACAGCAGCAAACACTGCAAGCCTTAACATGCTCTGTGTCAAAACCAGGTTTCAAAACATAAAGAAAGCGAGCAGTCTAGAAACCACACCAGACAATGTTATCACATGCTGTAAATCAAATGTCAAAAATACACTGGTCGCAATGTTTAGGTTGGCTACAGCTGACTGAAGTATACGCAAGAACTAAGGCAAACATCTAATTTCTGCAATAATGCTAAATATCCAATACACACTTTGCAATATGTAGGGCGGAATTTAAATCACATTCTGTCTCCACCTAAAGTCATATGTTATAATTACATGACGGATAGTTGTCAGAGAAACTTGACTTGTTGACATTGTTGCAGTGAATGTAACTGATTTCACAAATGAAGGAACTGAAAAATGCTGATTGCTCCATAGTTCGGTTCTGGGAGGAGGCGACGGCAAAATTGTTGATGTGGTGGTAACCACAGGGCTTCAGATGAAACTGAAATTGCACAGGCTGATGTGGTCAGTAAAAAGCGCTCATAAAATAGATGTGCCTTGCAACATATCAGATACGAATATACAGTAGTTGTCCGTGGTCAATATAAGGGGTGGAACAGTATGAAAAATTCATGGTATGAATATAATCATGAAACCCAGACTGATAGTTTCTATTGCATATATTGCAAGATCTGCTCCTAACCTTTTAAACAGGACAACACTGAAGCAGCATTAAAATTATAAATTAATTGGTTAAGTAAATGAGCAAAATTCTGTTTAAAGTGGAATTCTTTTGACTATCACTTCTGACCTTTAGTGGTAAATTATAACAATATAATAATTTAACTTTCCCAAATTTTGGCAAAACATCCTGGTTGTTTAAAAAAGCATGCATTGTAGATAATATTTCAGATATCCTCATCAAGACACATCTTTCCACTTCTACACTAGAGTTCCTCAAAGGTTCATTGGGTTTTTAAGAGCTACTAGCTTTTACATGGAATCTGATATGGAAACCTGTTGTAAGGTACTACATAGGACCTTTAAGGGGAAACTGCAGCTTGCTGTGTCATACTCTGTAGATGTAGAACTTCAAACATTTTAGAGTATGACACAGATTGCTGCAGTACTCAAATGTGTCGTCTTTAAAAAGTGGGCTATCGTCAGTACTTCAAAAAAAAAAAAAAAAAAACACTGAACGCACTTGAATGAGCGTTCTTGTGAAGTCTGGTTGTTAGAGAAAAAAAATTACCTGGGTCGTTAGAGAGAAAAAAATTACATATCCTCATCCTAACACTGTCACACCCACAGTCACGTCTGAATTATAAATAATTCTGCAGCTGGACTACGCATATGTGAACATGGGTCAGTTGAAAGCTGTAGTCCAGTGTTTCCTGTATTTCTTGCCTGCATTGAATGACTGGTGCCTGGTAATTACAGTAAAAAGTGCACGTCGCAGCAGAGACACCAGAGAGCAAGAAATCTCACTGAGCACACTTCAGGAGAGTGGCGCTTTCATTTCTGCGAGAAACTCCCCTCTGGGAATTAATGCACATGATGTAGCCTCGTTCAATCCAGCACTGTAGCAATGCCTAACCAAAATGGCAATAATTATCATTCAGTTATAATTTGTGACTTTCTCCTCATCTAAATCATCGCATGAGCCAAATCGACATTCATATTTCCACTCAATGACTTCTAAGCCATGATCATGAGATCCTCAGCGTTTTCAAAAAAAAAAAAAAGCTGTTCATAGTCCTGCATAGTGTCTCAGCCATCAATTTTAATTTAGAACCAAATCAAATTCAGCTCAAGACACTACATTATACCCATAACCACAAATCGATTACCCGTGAGTGATCCCTCCCTACGCTCCTCCAAAACAAAACTCAGTCTTCTATTGTAATTCCCCAAATGCACATCTGCTTATCATTGCGAACGCAGCGTTGCCAGTCACATACATAGCAAGTCACTTATTAGTCCTTTGTGTGTTGTGGAGTCACCAATCAAAAGTCTTTGGGCACTATTAAATGCAATTTATCCATGCACAATTGATTACTGGAGGGTAGGAACAGCACCCAATGAGCTCTAATGGGATTCCCTTAGAGTTCTGCTCTATTCTGGAGCATTAAAACATAAATTAAATTAATATAATGTTCAGTAGACATCATCCTGTTATAGTTCTACATACACATGCACTGCAACTTGTGGTGGAGACATCTTTAAGATTATGAATTTGCCACATGATTTTAAGTGTCACAGACCTGAATTTCTATTCATGCTTATTACATAGCCATATTTCTAATATACATACATACATACACACACACGCACACACACACACACACACATATACATAAATATATATATATATATATATATATATATATATATATATAAGCACTGATGGATCTTGGGATCATTTTGTGATATAAGGGTATGAATTATGCACAGCCTGACTAATATTTTGATTAATAAATACCCAAATAACCATACCCATGTCTGAACGCAGCATTCTGCATCAGATCACTCAAGTAACTTGAGTGTAGCTACAACAATCCAGAACATTCTCATTCGATTCCCTTTCCCATTATATAGCTTCTTCTACTGTGTTCTACAAGACAGACCTTATATGAGGCTATGCACCACAAACAACATGAATCACAGAAGACAGTGATGTAGTAGGGCAACAATAGCTGCTCTAAAAATACATGTAAAGGTAATTTAAGTACTGTCAGCAGCACATACTTGTCAATAACATAAATAGATGCATTCACGAATGCATTCAGCTGCCAGAAAAAACCCATGAAGAAAACTGAATAGCTGCATAATAGGGTGTCATGTGTTTTGTTGTGCATTTAGACCCTCATTTAAAATTGCATGTAAAGTAACACTGGATGTCAAGTCAATTCTCATTTCTACCGAAAAAGAAACAGAACCAGAAATAGAATCGCCTCCTTTCAAGTAACACCCCTCTAAAAAAAAAAAAGGCTTTACTATAGGACAGTAAATTCTGGGTGGCCTACACAAGCCAAATCTGGGTACATGATATTATCCCGGGGGGCGGGCGTTGGATGTCTGTCAGTCACCAAGCTGTGGCAAAACAGCGCCAGGTTATTTCTAATGAGTGCCAAGATTTCATATCAATTCAATCAATTTTTAAAAAATCTGAGCGAGTCTTCCAACTCCACCCTTCACCTGCTCTTAACTGATAACTGATAACTTTTTATACAAGCTGGCCAATGCAAATTCTTACAAAGTTATGTGGATCCCTTACAGTAAACACAATTGTCTTATGTCTCTTCTTTCTTAGTTTATCTTAACGGAATACACTGCTGCCGCTACAGCGAGTTCATCATTAGAAACACTTTAAAACACAGGCTCATAAATCCACCATCCAACATAAACATTTTATATGTGGCTAAAAAAGGAACATGGGAACACCGTGTGCTGTTGGACCAAAATCCACAGCATGGAATTGGACATACCCAGAGAATGAACACCTATAGTGATAAATGAGCTCTTGCAGTGCTGAATCAACACCTATATGATTGCATTGACATCTAGAGCAACACCTACAGCATGACACTCCTCTGGTGTCTCCAGCTGGACACTGTAGGTGTAAACACTGTAGGTCTCAACACTGTTGGAGATTGTGCATTGATTCAATACTCAATACCCAACATGTTCATAAATACATCAATAGGTGAGGCTCTCATCTTCCTCTTCCCACGCAGTTTCCTCCTCTCACACACTCGCACAGCTCCTAACGCAAAAGCACACGCATGGAAATTAGGGCGCGCTCCTGCAGGCACGCGCTCGCCTGTTCACGTTTCTATAATGCGTGGTTCAGTGTCACGCTCGTGCGTGTCCGTCTCTTACCTGTAAGCGGTTTGGGTGCACTATTCCCCATTACTCTGAGCGATCGATTTCGGCTTGTGGCAAGTGGATCCCGACTCTTCCCTGAGCTTCCATCGAGGAGTGAAGGTCACGAGCAGATCAGCGCACCGTTAACGCTAAGCGCGTGTTCATGAGGCTGAGGAGCGCCGCGTCTTTCCTTCTCATCTTCATGTGCCAGTGTGTAGAGAGAGCAGCTCTTCTCTCCGTTCACCCTTATTGGCGCACTGCCGCCTCCTCCCCCGCACCTTCCCTTCAAATCTTTTCCACAACTTTAAAGCAATACGCACCGCACACCCCGCGCACGGAGTAAGCACTGTGGAGCTGCACTGTGCGGTTTGGCAAACGTCATAGCTACAGTATGACAGAAATGTCGCTGAAATGAGTCTGTACAGTGGTACAGATTCACAGATCACCATAAATACAGTCAGACATCACAGTGCAAAGTGTAAAAAAAAAAATGTAATGGAAATCTATAGGGCGGGGAGGAAGGAGAGGGTTGTTTACAAAAAAAAAATATGTGTAAACAAACTTGTAAACAAGGTACTTAGATACTGTACAAGATAGTGGGGACGTGCCACATAAAATGTGCCATGAGTTCTAACAATAATAATAATTATAATAATAATAACACAGATTCAGCTATTTCTGCCAAGATCCATCCATTTTCTGTACCGCTTATCCTACACAGGGTTTGCAGGGAGCATGGAGCCTATCCCAGGGGACTCAGGGCACAAGGTGTGGGACACCCTGGACAGGATGCCAACCCATTCCAACCCACTGCAGGGCACAATCACACACACATACACCCATTCAAACACTACAGACAATTTAGAGATATCAGTCAGCCTATAATGCATGATTTTGGACTGGGGAGGAAACCTATGAAGCACAGGGAGAACATACAAGCTCCACGCACACAGGGCAGAGGCAGGACCGCTAAACCCAGAGGTGTGAGGCAAACATTCTAACCACTAAGCCACCATGCCCCTATGACTGCTAACACCACCACCACTATTACTACTACTACTATTACTACTACTACTACTAATAATAATAATAATAATGTGCAGTAGTCCTGATTCTGTCTTGACAGTAGGACATCAGTACTGTTGCGACAGTAAGGTGACTCATTATACAGTCTAATTGCTTCATATGGATACACCTAGTGGCATCACATAACACCTGTATTTAATAGGTATTTCAATGAGCCAGTAAGCCAAAATAAATGTGATCAAAATAATACAAGCCATTTTAAATCATTATTTTAATAGTTCTAACTACAACCTGGAAGCCTTGCTGCACCACCATAATGACCATCCCAAACCTAATGTGAGCATAAACCAAATGTATGTCGATTATTCCTTTGCCATGACATCTAGAATATTTATTCCTCTTCAGCGATGGTTACATCCTGGCCAGGGTCGTGGTGATTCTGGAGCCTATCCTGGGAACACTGGGTGCAATGTGAGAGAATTCACCCTGGATGGGACACCATTCCATAGCAGAGCACCACCCACCCACACACACACACACACACACACACACACACACACACACACACATATGCTTTCATTAACACGCAGAGGCAATTGAGCTTAGCCAATCCACCAACCTACATGTTTTGGGACATTAGGAGGAAACCAGAGAACCTGGAGGAAACCCATATGGACAGCACAGAATGGGACCCTGGAGCTGAGGCAGCTGAGGCAGCGATGCTACCCCCTGGGCCCACATCTAGTTTATGCTTATGTAAATATCATTGTAGCATTGTATTTTGACCAAATACAAATCAGTAGCCATTATTTTCATTATTATTATAATACATTATTGTACATTATTTTCATTAAGTGACAATTCATGTTACAGCAAAGAACAAATCAAATAGCAAATGTAACCTTGTCCTATAGATAATTAGGTAATGTCACTCCCACTACCACCCTCCCCTCAGCAACCATGTCTAATACATCGTTGTTCTCTGATCGGTTATTTTTGCTTGATTAAGACTGATGCCTGAGCTGCTCAGAAAATTTGGAATCTGCACTCCAATTTAGTTATCGTGAATTGTCAGGCTGTTACGTATGTCCATGTCACGGCTGTTAAAGTTACATCTGTCTGTGTCACATTCACCATAACCAGCATGGGGTAGGCTTTTCGCTCCTTGCCCTGAAATTGCTAACAGCAGTGCCTTTTAATAGTTGGATTTTTGGAATGGAGACAAACCCCTACTAAGATCTACAGCCTAGCAGTCTTTCAAGCAGAGAGCTCTAAAACACAATAGCTAACAATAACTTAAAGGGCAAATCATGACTGAGAAAAGTTATGTTTGAAGTTTTATGCTCTCCAAAAGCTTGTTAAGAATGGTGGACATTTTTGGGAATTACACAAGCCCTTTATGAGGAAATTCCCTGCTCTCCACCCCAGCCCCCGTCCCATCCTTCCTTGACTGCTGGGACCTTTTGCAAGCTGTTTCCTGTCTTCTGAGCAGAAACCATCTCTGAGGAGCTCTGTCCAAACGGGCCAGGCCCATCATTGCTGGCCACAGGCCAACGTCTGTCCAAACTGTCTGCAGGGAGTCTATGCTCACAATAAATCCGGTATATCACCTAGCATGCATGCGTAGATGGTTACAAGAGCAGTGCCCTTTTCATATTCACACACATGGAATAACGTCTGATGGCTTTGGACACACTCCACTCCAGTTGAACTAATAGGGAGAAATATGACCTCTCTCTACTGGGGACAAACCATAGCACTCTCCACAGATGTGAAAAAATTGGGGGAAAAAGCAAAGAAATGTTTAATTTCCAATTATTCTTCTCAACTCTAGCGTAGGGATAAGTGTTGTCAGCACTGCATGTAAATAGGTGGAAACCATTCTCTTTATATTCACTGCATATATCGGCAAAAGAGATTTAAGTTATAAATTAGACAAACTTTCCATTAGCAAACATTTGAATTTCTGTGCTGTCTTTCTGTAAATATGGCTCACTTCAGCTGCTCCAAAATTCCAACAAGAAGTTGATGAATTTGGCCCATTGAAGAGATGACCTAGACAAATTTGCCAACAGCTTGGTGCTTATCAGATTCGCAAAAACCAGTTGGGAGTTTGGCCTGGACAAATCAGTCTTTTGACAGAGCAGTTAAAGAGCGCAAGGGTTTTAAATAAATAAATAAATAAATAAATAAAAGAAAGAAAGAAAGAAAGAAAGACTTTTGATAAAATAGTTCTTTAAGTATTCTTAAAGGGTTCTTAGCTTCCAAAAAGGATTCCACTTGTAACCCTTGGGTGAACTGAAATTCTTTAACATCCCTGTCATGGTTTAAAAAGAAAGGGCAGCATCGGCCATAGGGATTACACAGGAAGTACACGTAAGAGAGCGATTGTGACCACAGTAATGGCCATGATGTTAACAATATATCACAAGCGCCGCAGCTGTTTGTTTGTGGTTCAATTCTGTAGCAGCAGTGCAAAAGGATATATGATGTTGATAAGCTGCTTTTAAAGATCTATGACTGAAGCTTTCTGAAGGGTTTTGAACGGAAGGTTTTGGCGTCCTGATTCTGAGCAGAGCAGCGCATCCAAGTCTACTCATTAGACACACAATAAAATCACTGGCGATAAATTAACTTCTGCAGAGTTGAATGGTCTCCTACAGAGTTTCATTTGATGGTTTTTAACTCCACAGGCATTAGTTCAACACTACACATACCCAAGCACCACACAATAATGCTGAGAAAATGGTTTCCATTATCTTTGAATGGTACCATATTCCATGCTTGATAGAGGCCTGAATTTTAAGCATTTTCCCAAAATTCATTAGTTTCTGCTCTCCTCTGGGAACAGTTAATAGCATCAGTAAAACATGCTGGGAAGCCTCTGATAGACAGGGGTCAAAATTCCAGGGGATAATACAGTTCACAGGAATACATTGAAAACAAATGCTTTTTTGCAAAAAAAAAAAAAAAAAAAAAGACTAAATCTCCAGGAACAAAAAAAAATTCATTGCTAATGAAGCACTATGCTTTTCTGTGGGATGAAGCTGTCAGAATGTGCTAGAAAGCTTGCCCTATCATATCGTACTTGGACTGCAAAGTGTTAGATTTGCAGTCTTCTGATTTCTGCTTGGTTTCCAAGGCACTGCTGAAATGCTAAGCAGATGGCCGATTGGGAGGATTGCATGTGGTTGTCTGAGTGGTGGGGAACTTTTGTCCAAAACCCCAACTAGCAGATCTAATGGCAAAGTGAGTCATAAGCACCCTCTGAGAGGACCGTTTTCATTAGACACATGTGCAAAAACCTCAAGTAGAATTTATTTTCTAAATCTAATTAGCAAAAGAAATCCATGCAACATGACTTCATTCTGACTTGCCATTTGATCCCATTATTTTATAAGAAGTACTTATAGGACTTGTTTACTGACTAAGCAAAAGCAAGGCCATTATAATGTATTATAATTTCTATTAGTCAATACAAAAACTTTATAGAGTAGTTATCCATTGAAATACTGTCTGTATGAATTTCAACAACAGCATATCTGTCTAATGGGAGTTTTTAAAACATTAATTAGTGATCTCTGATCCCATTTCCCCTTTTTTTTTGATACAATACTGAAATCAGAGCTCTGAGTAGAAGCTGATGCCCTATCCTGAACTGATTCTGACAGAGTAACCACGGCAACGCTTCATTTCTGTTGTCATGTGGGTGATGGCAATGTGCATTACAAAAAGTTGTGTCCTGTGTTCAAGTGCATGATGTATGCTGCACTGATGTCATAAAATACATCACTGATTCAGATTGGAGAATATTTCAAATCTGATCAAATGCTGATTTAGCTTATATTTAAGGCCACCATCAGCCTACATTAATGACTGTATCAACAGAGCAGAATACAGAAATTGTTGCAGTGTGCTCTGAAGAACCCCAATGCATGTGATTTCTTAGTAGTACTCTGAACGCATTATTTGAAAAATAACCTTCATCAATGATTATAAAAAATAATAAAAAATAATGTTGTGAATTCACACTGCAACAAGCACGCTGAAACAAGCAATAACACAGAAATGTACATTAAGTGCCTATGTTGCCTAAATATCATGTACATGAGTCAATATGAGAAGACATGCTTGGCTCGTTGGAGATAAATCTTGTCTTGTAAAATTATTAAAATAACTGTAAACAGCCAATAACACTACATGAAGCCTGACACAGTAAAAGAAGAAATATGTGCGGTTACTCTTTTCCCATTCCACGGATGATACTGCCAACAGGTCTCCGAGCAGGGTTGTGTCTTTAACAGATGTAGACCGCTGGCCTCATTTCCCCCAGCTGTGCTATTGTGCTTGCATTCTCTGGCAAGACAAACGGATGCACAGCTACCTAAGCGTAAGGAAATGCATGTAACCATGTAAAAAGAAAACAACAAACGTGTTCTCCTTTGTCTGAGAGACCACATTTTGAATAGGACACAGAACATTTATTAATCTTATTTCAGGAATTATGCTTATAACATTACACAAAAACATTGCTTGGTACAGGGTACAATTAAGAGTTAGCAAGTATATAAATTAGCACACTCAGTCCTACAGAGAGGATGCTAATGAGTCATTCAAATATTACAAATGTTTCAAAACCCAGAGTATAAAAACTGTAGGAATTATAGTATTTGAGAAACAGGTTATGACACTGAAATGTCCAGCATGCTCCATACAATTCCAGGGTTATAAATGTAGCATTTAAACTAATACTGACTTACAAACTGTTCGACCAGAAGCTTAACACACATACATACACTCCCTGGCCACTTTAATAGAAACAGCTGTACCCCTGCTCATTCATGCAATTATCCAATGATCCAGAACAGGAACCTGAAGCTTCAGGGAGCACAAGGTCAATTAAACTGCACAGGTGAAGACTGGACAAACATCACATGGTCTTTTTCCAATCTTCAACTGTCCAGTGTAAGTGAGCCTGTGCCCAATAGCCTCAGATTCCTGTTCTTGGCTATACAGATATTCCTAATGAAGTTGGCGGCGATAGAAAATATATTGCGAAATTTGGCATGGATCAAAAAGGTGCCATGGATCAAAATCAAAACTGAAACAAGAGTAAGAAGGAACTAAAATGAAACAGGAATCTCCTCCAGCGAACTCTGAAAACAAGTTGCTGACAACGTTAGGCTAAAAAAAAAAATAATAATATGGGTCTCATGATCACTGTCTTGAAACAAGGCAGTATGGCTGCGTGAAACATTGTTTTTTCGTGTGTGCATCTCTTTTAATGGATTAATTGTACAAATTTCCTTCCATCAGAGCAGGTAAATAGAGAACCAAGTAAGAAAAAGTTATTTGATTTTCTTTCTTTTTCTTGGAACTGCCCCAAAGGTTTGATATGTTAAAAATCCTCCTTAATGTACTCTTAATAGTAAAGCATGATTAATCTTAAGAAAACATATTTTCTCCATTTTTCTACATCTAGACGAGACTGTAAATAGAGATGGCACTGATCCAATATCCAGTATCGGTACTTACCAATCCTATAAATCAATCCTATCCTATTTCTGTAGCCTGAAATATCACAGAATTGCTTGTAGCTTAAAGTATAAGTACAGTATAAGCATAGCTTAACAGTAGCCACCTAAGTAATATAATAAAAGTAATAACATATAATATACTGCTTTATAATATAAAATAGAAATTACCCATCTGGATTTATTTATTATTATGTCTTCTATGAATGAACAAACACAAAACCATATGATCTCTCAAGATGGATCTGTTGCCAAGAATGGCTGTGGAGGCTTAGTTACATGCCTACCTAAAAAGGCCATGGGATGCTAAAACCATGTAAGCAATAAAACAAGAATTAGAAAAAGAATTGGGCAGTCATTAGAGTTGGATTATAAAATAGAACACTTAGTTCAAATATTTCAGATATGTACTCACATAAAAACTGATATAAATATGAGACTAGTACAAAGATATGCAGTTACACCGTAATTAAGCTAAAGTACACTGCTGTGATGGGGTGGTTCAGTGGTAAATATCAACTAATGAATCTGTTAAAAGAAAACACAAGGCCATATGACATCATTACATTTTACAGCACAGTTCAGGAACTGTGCTTTTAAACCATTTGGAGCAATGTGATCCCAGCATCAATGTTCAACTCTTAAAACGTGAATTCTAAATGGTACCAAGGAGATGTGGTATGGGGTGATAATCCCAAAATGTTATGTCAGCGGTTAGGAGCAGGTCTGCTGGATTTCTTGTGGTTAACCATTTGGTGCTACTATTCTCCTTCACGTCTACATAATTCCCTGTAACTACGTCTTCTTCCTCAGTCCGTTCATCGTTGCTTCATCTACCACAGTATTAAGCTGTATTATTTTATTTACAGTAACAGCAGATTATGACCAGATCACATAGTGTATAGACAGGGTAGAGTGGGTAGGTAAGTTATCAACAACCTGAAAACTCTGCACCCGAAAAGCAGTGCAAGACATGGATTGTACCTTCTAACCCAAATGAAACAAAAAAAAAACAATGAGTTGATCGTTTGGCTTAGCACTTTCATACCCTCAAAATGAACATATAAAAGTGAAAGTCATTGTCTTGTAAAATTATTGTTATGCAGTAAATACTTATACAACAGATGAAATACTTATACAACAGATTAGAATTCTCAAATCTGTTTGATTTTCAAATCTGTTTGGTCAGAATTTTCTATAACAGCGCGGCTATGACAGTTGTTCCAGCTGCAAGATTTATCACATTTATATAAATGCGCTTGCTGGGGTCCCTGGAGGATTAGTGGTTAGGCCACAGCGCTCACCGCTGTGGCCCAGGTTTGATTCCCAGCCAGGGAACCAAGCCCAGCCACTGGGGTTGTGTGCAACAATGCGCTCTCAGTGCCAGTCCCAAGGCCGGATAAAATTGGGGAGGGTTGCGTCAGGAAGGGTATCTGGCATAAAACCTTTGCCAAATCAAAAATGTGGATCAAAGATCCACTGTGTCAACCCGTAACAGGAGCAGCTGAAAGCGGAACAACAACATATAAATGCTTTTATCTTATTAACTTCAAGAGAGAGAAAAAAGAAAGGGGGAGAGAGAAGGAGTGATAGAGCTTTTAATAGCTGCTATAATGTAAGCGATGCTTTGTGGACCTTCCATAACATTCAGTGTAACTACAAACAGAATGTGTTGTTCTTTGATTAATTTTTAATATGTAATCACTGGCAAAATGCTGTAGTATAAGAGGAATAAAACACTTTGGGACTTGCTGTTATAGAAAAATAATCAACAGAGTAACTACACTTCACATCACAAGATCCCGGCACTGATTATTTTATAAAAGCACACCACATCATGTTTTATCTCTTTAATAAAACACATATATGACCTCTTTAACTGTTGTGATCATACATCATCACGAGAGTTGATTGGTTTCTCCTACACAGGAAACAATAAGAGTAGTCGATGGTTTTGTTCGGCATATTTATATGTTGAACGTGGTTCAATAAAAACAATACGGCAACATGTTAGTAACTTCATTTTTAGCTTACAACTGAACCCGAGCACAAGCCAGCAGTGGCTCGCCAGAAGTCGAGCCCTGTTCAGTTTAAAGAGATTTGGCTCTATTAGTACACCAGTAATTCAGGAGCAGCTTTTCTGGCCAAATGTGTAAAATTAACAAAGGTTTACTGACAGAATGGTAAATGAAACATTTAAACAGAAAATCTTTAGCTGGTATTAATAGTAGGTACTATTAGTGGATGACTCGGCATAATCCTAAGAAAACTGTAATAATTGTATTGAGTTTCTCACAAACTTTATAACATTTCTAGTCAAATCAATCATAACATCAGTAAAGTGAGAACTAATGACAAATTTAGACATTAAAGCTACTGTAAAAACCCATTTTAATGGCTAAAATTAGGGTAAAATACGTCAAAGGCAATAGAAACTGCACTTGAAATGCTGTGTGGAGTTTCCCATGTCGTCTGACTTCTGTTTTAAGTTCTACCTCCCATGAACAATCACAAAATAGCATCAATGTTTCAGCTGCCTCAAAAAGCCCCTAGGTCAAATGCCGGGAGATTTCAGGCAAATCAAGACCGCTACTGCTATTATTAACTACTACCCTTAATATTATCTACTAGCTCTAAACAATGTCCATGCACCACTTTTTAAAGAGATCAGTTATCTTATCTTTTGTTGAACGAAAGGAAGTTTTGCCGTGCTGTGTGTTTTTGAAGAATACAAACACTTTCCTTCTAGCAAGATTGATGTGATTACGTAATGGAATGACTGATGAAGGTTGTCACTAGCTTAAAAGGACTGCCAGTGCAAATAATATGAGCAGTGACGTGTAACTACAATATGAGGACACAAAAATCTCTTTTACTGTGCATTAAGTAGGGATGCACTGATCCCACTTTTTCCATTTTCAATATGATATCAATATCAGAGCTTGCTGTATTGGCTGATGCAAAATAACCAATGTTATTTAAAATCACAAACACACACAACATACATCAGCCCATTAGTACAGACAAGATGCCAAATCCGATGCAATACCAATTCAGCTTTTTAATCAGCCCTCATACCGAGTACTACTCAGTATAAGATATGTATTTAGTTTACAAGAATAGATTTCCAATTTTATGTTGGCTAGTTTATGGCTGGTTGAAAAGCCACAAGCAACGGTTAATCACACAGTGCAGCTTTGTTCTGCAATGCCATATCTATAATCGGTTTGATGACGTTACTGTCCATAAGACTGGCAGCTGTACAACCTGGAGGCCAATAGGGCTTGACCTCGTAAGGTCAAGGGGCACCCTGTTGTAAGAACCAACACAAACAACAAGTGGCAGCCAACAACTTAATACAACACAGATCCCAGCACTCATATTAATGAATTATGTTCTGTTGACTGTCATAGGAAAAAAAAAAAAAACACTGTAAAACTGTATGAGGTTCCAAATGTGTGAATGGTGACTGGGTACGTCTGAGGGAACTTAACACAAAAAATCAAGAAATGTTATACTGTTGTTTCAGGGACCTCCGCTTCTGCAAACCAGTGGAATGTAGCCATGTGTTCTAAACAGGGCTTACACGTTGTAAGATTTAATGAGAGCCATATGAATTTGAGATTAATGAGAGGTGAATTCAATCTTTCAGTAATCCAGTCAGAGGCCAGGCAACCCCGCTTGCCATGTCTGCAACATCTCATCATGCTGTAGGCTGTTTTATAAAGTGAGTCAGCCTTTATTGCTTAAGAACTCTATGCCCCGTATGGAAGAAAACAAGGCAACTCTGCGCAGTCACACAACAATGAACAGTATTTTTGGTTAAGATTCTCTGAACCATACACATTTGGTCATTTGGAAGATGATTTAACCTAAAGTGACTTAACGAAGAAGGCAGATATGAAAGCGTGCATGTAGCTGCACAATTGAGGGTTAAATGTGTTACTCAACATTGGGTTTTTGGAAGTTCTGGGATTTGAACTCATGATATTCTGGTTAATGATCAGTTCACTGCTGCCTGCTACACTGAAGTTACCTAATTACAGTCAACTCCAGAAATATCAGCACCCTTCATGAAAATTAATGAATGTAATAAAGATATAAGAATATATATATACCCTAAGTAATATTTTGAGCTTGGGCATATGAGGACGCTGTATAGTTGTATTTTCACACAATACTTACTTCTAATATAAAATGTGTTCTTAAATATTTTTTGGATTTGTGGAAACTCCACAATTAATAGCTGGTGAAGCCTCACATGAACAGAATGACAGTACTGAGCATGTTCTTGTAAAGACTAACACTAAAGCTGAAGCATTTGTAGGACTTTTGCACCACTAAGGTTTGTGCATATTCTAAGGTTTGTGCATGCGGACTGATGTTTTCAAGTCTAATAAGATAATAAGTTTAATAAGATTCAAATTGAAAGATTAAGATAGCCATCGCAATGCATTTTCCCAACAAACTGTGTTCATTTGGATATACAGTATTATTGGGGTCATTATTAGAGGTGTAACAATCTGGCGATTTGGATCGATGATATAACAATGATCGATGATAAAACAAAGTTTGCCACATATCGATTGGAGGCTAGTAAATCGAATTGTATTGTATCAGATATAGCAGTATTGTCAAATCTTAAACTGTTGCCTTCAGAACTGAAATCATTTTGTATAGTCTGGAACCCTGAGGTTAACACCCCTAGCCATTATCTTGCAGCTTTGCATTAACTGTTTTTGAAACAAAACACTATTAGTTAAATAAATAAGTGGTAATAAGAATTTTCTTAGAAAAAGGTTTCTCCAACTATTTGGAAACATGTTATCATTGTTTGTAATGCTTTTATTTTTATTCATTTTCTTGAAGGGTGCCAATAATTCTGGAGTTGACTGCATGCTTCAGCACTGGCCTATTAGTGAAGGTCATATTGTAAAAGTCTATGTTAAATACAGGTTTTGAGGGATTCACTATACTGATGTTACTTGTCTCACACACACACACACACACACATACACATAGCCATGCCCAGCTGCTCTGTCCTCTGTCAAGTGCTATTTTAATACCAGCTTCAAACTAGCCCTGGGAGCCTTGTGGCATCTCCTCTGCACAAGGTTAGCAACACCCAGTGAGCTGTTGCCAAAGCAAATGGGCCCCCTGGAGGGGCTGGCTATAGGGCTCTTAGAGGGGTCGAGACATTATAGGCTGCTTATGGCCTACTGTTCTGTACACTGATTATTTACTGGCTCAGGGCAGAACACGATGAAAGACATTCATCCAGTTCATGTTCTGATAAGCCCACGAGTGACTTCACTAATGATGTTTGACTTTTAATTCAATAAACATAAATATGATCTAGGATAGCGCACACATAAAGCAGAACTAGAACTTACATTACAACTTTGCCCCCAAAACACCATATGCTGAAGTATGTCAGATAAAAAATTGATGACCAGAGGACCCCACATGACAGTCTATAAAGAATCATGCTAAGTTCAGCCCCTGCCCCAGAAAAGCTTTTTCCTAGGATCATCTGCTATAAACAGCATCTTCTCAGCTCATTTCAGTCATCTAAAACATGTTCTACCTTTTATCATACTTTATCAATAACTCTTATAAAACATCTTGTTGCTACCTCTCAAAATTTATAGGAAAGGACACGTATAAAAGCACACCTGTGTCCTATAGTCCTATATATTTTTTAATAAATAGATCTATTTCTGAACATTTTCCTCGCTCCGACTGAGAACTGGTCCTCCTGTGTTCACACAGGCCTTACCCTTTTTTCAAATCATGAAACCCACTGAGGAACACACACTTGCAGAAAAGCATGTGAGGGGTCTCTTATCCCACCTGTGAGCAAGAAACAAAATCAGAGGCTCACGAGGCGAGAGGAAATTTCCTAAAAGCATGCTGTTAATCAGAATCCAGACCTATCCATTCCACATGTCCATTTCATTACATTTCGTACATTACATATGGTCTCCGTGAAAGTGGGAACAGTTCTCTGGATGACACACAAAGTGGCAAAGTGCACAGCTAACGAATAGAGCTTATTTCAGGCCCTTGTTGTATAAAAGATGGCTTTGAGGAGTGAGGTTTTCTGCACTGTTTTGCATGCATTGCTGATGAAGATGGACAATCAACAGACACAACAAAACACTAGTTATGCATGTGACCGACGAGCACCTCAAGCTCTACAGAAGGTTATATGGCTATACATTGGGGAGCTTTCGTAATAATGAAGACATTTTATTGAGTTTAACATGTTGTACTCATAAGATATGGCTAACTTTTCTCCCTATGTAGTGACTCACTCAGTCACGTTTGTGACTGTCACGTCCACCATGGACAATTCCCCTCCACATCGCCAGAGGGTAACCTCCCTCTTAGTTTGAATGTCTTCCTTGGCTCTTTCACCGGTTTCCCGGCACATCTGTCGTGTTTTCCCTTTGATTGGTTGCCCTTTACAAGTTATATTGTACTGTGTTGTGGTGATGGGAGTAATTATCTGCTATTGTGGTTTCTCGGTTAGATTCTTGGTTTGTACCCTTTATTGTTTTTCTAGACTTTTCAACTTTGCCTTGACTGTTTTTGTCCAGTTTACCCTTTAAAATAAAGTAAAAGCCTGCACCTGCATCCACCTCCCTGGATTTGTTATAGTGATGCCGTATTCGCTATTCACCGTCTTTGCAATCAAATATTTTTTATTTAGCCTTATTTTTAAGGAGCTTAGTTTTAAAGCTGTGTTCAAAACAGAGATAGGTGTTAAACATGCAAAACATCACAAACTGATCCTGTGTAACGATATGTGCACACTGTACTCAGTGCAAATATTTTCCTCTGCTCCTCTTACCATTGAGGGGCACTATTTTTAGACTCAGTGCAGTTTGGGTTCATATAGTTTCGGGCTACAACTACTATAATTGACTTTTTTATACATGAGAGGAACTGGCATTCTGACTTAGAAATCATTGACTCTTCTTAATTGCTATTAATGTGATGAGAGCAGTGTATGAATCACTACTGTCCAATATATCATTTGTTAATCTTTTTCAGGCTATTGGCTTCTGAACGAATACATGTAAATCAAATACAAAAGGTCAGTTCATACAGAGGTCTTCCCAAAATAACAAATCCTAGTGTAGTGAGCACAATTCTCTGAGGACATAAGACGAAATACAATGCCTATTGTGTGAATCAAGTATCAGTGATGGTGTGTTGTATATTTTCTAGGGTGAATCCTGCACACCCTGCACACTGGCAGATGCGATCAGAAGCAAGGTCCAGCGCGCCAGTGGAAACCCCAAGGCAGCTCACTTATTTTCTTTTGATTAAATCTGATTATTTTGGCTCCCTCCTCCCAAGTTCGACTCCAACACAAACAGTATTGTGAAGGCGCCTTTTTCAGATTAGGTGAAAAAAGTCAGAGGAAGGCTCAGACATTTTTAGACAAAGCTAAAAGGAGATTTTTTTTTTTTCTTATTTTAAATTGAACATTGGTTTTTAGTCATGCTAATGGCATCAAAATCTAACTCAATTGAGCTTCTTGCGAATAGGCGGCCTACTGAAACTCCTTCTACCACAGTGACAGGCCTG
The DNA here is from genome assembly GCA_037576675.1 of Pangasius sanitwongsei. NCBI lineage: Eukaryota > Metazoa > Chordata > Actinopteri > Siluriformes > Pangasiidae > Pangasius > Pangasius sanitwongsei. The sequence goes on along the minus strand of CM075009.1, from coordinate 7,522,547 downwards.
ACGGGCAGTTGGCAGTTTCACCCATTGTCAGTGCATTGTTCATTTTCTCCCTGACAAAACTAATCGGAATGAAGGATGATGAGCAATCAGCACTGGGCCACAGCATATCATAACCTTTCCCCGCCGGAGACTAATTTAACGGGAAAGGTTAGTCATTTTGCTTTTCACCTCTAGCCCCTGAGTTTCTGCTGGCTTCCGTCCATCTGTGCCATTCTTTCCTTCTGCTTTCCGCCCCTCGTAGTGTGTAGAGACACTTCCCGTGTCCCCTCAGTTCTGAAGAGGGCACTGATACAGCACGAGTGCTGGCTGAGGAGGCTATTTTGAGAGCTGTAAATATGGCAGCTTCCTCCCTGATAGTGGAACTAATAACCCGAAGGATCCTTTTACATTATTAACAAGCAGCAGTGAGCTCAGTAGGCAGGCATATGCTCCTCGCTCAGTGTCTGCTTTAGCTGGACATGTGTCTGATGTAGTTTCTATTGAGATTGATGAGAGCTGAATTCAGTTCAAGGCACTATCCACAATGTTGCATGCTTTTTATGGCCCTATGTAGCTTAGTGTCTCTGAGTAAAACACATGCTGTAAAACACACCATGTGTCCTCCCTATTTAGAACCACAAAAAAATGAGAACAGAGACTCTTTTGAACATGAAATCTTTTTTGTACTGAAAGGAAGTTTAGTTTGAGATAAGAGAAGAGTGCATGGCTTGTATACTAGGGCGCTTCCTTTTGGAACTTCTCTAAACCAAAGTCGCATTCAATAACATTCTGGCGATCCATGTGCCTCTTTATGCTTTACGCTTGTGCATCACTTTATACTGATCATAACTCTGTGTCTTGTCTTTTAGTACATACCATGTGAACTACTCATCACTTGTGTTTTGAGACGCAGATTCAACACATAGCAAAATAATTACTTGAGGTGCTTGGCTAACGTTCAACGACTGTTGCAGATGTGAGTTACATCCAGCTTGTCAAACAGGTCTGTTAGGATAGCGAGAGCCAAATCTTCTTGGGCGCTCCCATATGAAGGCAAACAGAGCCATACCCATGAAGAACACAGGCCCCTTTAAATATTTAAGTGTTGTCAGCAAAGTAGATGTGTTGACTAAATTAGAATGAACAACAGCATTTGGGTGTATATTACCAAATAATAGCTTTGTGTATTATTTGCCATATGTTAATATAGTACACTGCAGTAACAGAGTTTATCCTGATATTATTCATACATGAGTACAAACCTAACTAGAGTGCTGATATAAATATATTTTGCTCTGCTCCCACATCTCTGCCAGTACAGAACCAGTATGTACACATCTGCAAGCAGAAATGTGATTTGATTCAATGCTTTTCAGGATAACGGTAAATCTAGTCCATCTCTATCCATCAAGAACTTGTGATAAATAATTTAGAAATTATTGCGTTTTATTATTATTGCAAATTATATGCTTTTTTTTTATTTTAATTATACAATCTGTGTCATGACAGGCCCTATCCATGTGTGTGTTTGTGTGTGTGTGTGTACATATTTATATATATATATATATATATATATATATATATATAGACATAAAGACTGTTTTAGTTATTATAGTACATTGTTTGAAAACCTTTGCACACTATCATTACCTGTTATTATTTGAGTTTCAGTGAATTCTCATCTGAGATTAGGCTGTGCACCTTTAAAATATATACATTTAATAAATATAAGACGGGCAATATGACACAGGCAGTAAAAAAATCAACCCACTACGTGTATCAAGAGCATGGCCTGGCAGTTTCATGTGCCTTGATTCTACATGAAAATTGAGAATCAGAGTAACAGCTCCGGTTACCAGACAGGTTTTCGGTATTGTTGGGGATACACCAGGTCCAAGTGTGAACAGGTATACTGAGTCACCATTTGAAAATGATATGAAAATGAAAAATGACAATATCGATAGGTTTAGCTCAACGACTCAATGCGTTCTAGCATTTGGGATGTTTCTAAGATGGCAAACATTTTAGTAGCTAACTAGACATGAATTCTAGCATTTAAGACATTTGGGACATGAATCTAACACCTTTTATAAGAGGCTGACAAATCAGTGTATCTGACACTGCATGTCACTTAAGATCATAGTCACCATATTATACAGGATATCCAAACATGAATTACATTTATGATTGCAATTAGAACAGTGGCTTACATCATACTTTATATTTCCAACCATATTAGTAAAACCTAGTAAGTGATGATAATTGTGTGGTCTGGCACAGAATCACAGATGCCATCTGCTGGATAACAGTGACAACACAATTTGAACACTCCATTAATAACCACTTAGTCCAAAGCGCCAAATCCGCTGGGGACATCCAAAAAGAAGTGATAATACCAAAAATATGTGTACTTCCCTGACCTCTACATGAGTACATAGAGAAGCTTACTAGTGATAAACTCACAAAAGGGTAATGCCCCTACTACATTTAATCTTGGATGATGAAGTCAATAAAAAAGAGGCGAGCGGCATTTCAGGGGTCAGATGTCACTCTGTTATGTCATCACGGTTCCTATTCTAGTGTTCCCACAAACTGAAAGGTCCTGGGAATGGACAGCCCCAGCAACTCAGAAGCCAGTGGTTCAGTATCCTGGGAGTAATACTTCCTGTCCCACTCTAAAAATATCTGATACAACATGCAGAGTCTGCACAAACATTCCCATGAAAATGTGAAAGAGTTCATCTGGTTTTGTTCAGACTTTTAGAAGAAAAACGAGAGACTTTGTAAAAGACTGTACAGGGCTGTGACAATATACGTCTATATACAATAGAAGGTTTAAGGTAATTTGTTGTAATAAGTTATAATGTCAACATTTTACATGCTAAGTATAGACAATAACAATACGGCATTTAGGTATATGAGGTCTCACTTGCTTTGCTATTGCAGTGTTATATACCATTTAATACCATCTTCTCTGAAAGTGTGAAGTTGCTGCAGCAGTGAATTTGTAAGCAAATACTGCAATTATATTGAGAATATATGGTATATACCATATCTTATATATGCTGATGTTGAGCCAGAAAGGATTTTCATTTTCAACTCACCAGTCGAATTGTATACCGCACATGTTATCCAGTGGGATGAGTTGTACAGTCATTACAATGCAAGGACTTTAAATAGGACTCCATAAAGTACAAACCTGCAGTTTCAGTAGAATGTCAAGCGCAGCCCAATACAATAAATCCACAGACCAGGACAGGCATCAGGATAACTAGACGCCATATAAATCATGTAAACAAAGCTGCTGCGGTTTCATAACACGCTTTCTAGATTATCAGGTGTAGGATCTTGCATGCAGTGCTGTGTGAATTTGACAAGGCCAAAGTATGTCCTTACGTCTTTTTTTTTTTGTATATGACAGCTGTATAGAGTTGACAAGACTTAAAAATACCAATATACCATTATAAGCATATCCATATGGAAGCAATTCATATCTTTATATCACATCTAAAATATATGTATTAGTCTCAGCACTGAAATTTTAAATACATTACTGTATGCCAACTTATAGGACATAAATAGAATATATCTAGTGTAAATGTTGAATATTTACAAGATAGATAGATAGATATAGTGTAAATATTCAACATTTATACTACATATATATCCAGCCATCCAGCCATTCTCTGACCGTTTACCCGATACAGGGTCGCGGGGTCGCCTGGAGCCTATCCTAGGGGCTTATTATTTTGTCTTCTGGGAAACACGTAAATATCTTATGTAGCTTCTGAAGGGCAGTACTAAATTTTTTAAAAATAAGATATTTAAAAAATAAATAAATAAAACAATTTACATCAATCATCCTGTTCAAAAGTTTACATCCCCCAGGAGCTTAATGTATCATGTTGCCTTCTTGAGCATCAGTGAATGTTTGCACCTTTTGTAATAGTTGTGTACGAGTCCCTCAGTTGTCCTCAGCGTGAAAAGACGGATCTCAACATCATATAGCTGCTGCTGGAAAGGGGTCAAATATGCAGAAGATGCCGGAACAGCAAATAATGTGCTCAGGACAAACAAGGGACTCATGAACAACTATCACAAAATATAAAAACAGTCGCTGATCATCCAAATAACAGCACAGTATTAAGAATCAAGTGTATGTAAACCTTTGGACTGTGTAAATTCAGTTATTATTGCGTCTTGTGGACTATATGTAAACATCTACTGTGTGAAATATTATTTAGGGCAGTATTAAATAAAAAACAAAATGCAATTTTTATGATCCCTTTTATTTATTTATTTTGTTAAATTATGAATATTATGAATATGAGTCTGCAAGGTGTATATAAACTTAGACCCCAACTGTGTGCATAGGCTATTTTATTTGAAAAATGGGTGAATTTCTCAGACTAATTTATTTATGTCAGAGGGGTACTTATGGGTAAAAAAGCAGAACTAACCTTGTCGGATGGAGGCCTGCCATTCAGCTCTGCACGCTTCACGTGAGGAGATGAGCTGCTGGGGAAACAGCGATGATGACTCGTTGTTCCCCATATTACCCAGGAAAGGTTTTTCTCACATGCAAACTGTCAGCTACAGGGACGAGTCGTCCTCAGCCTGCTTATTCAAAGCGGTCGCATTCCCGACACTCACTGACGGGAAGGCTCACATGACCAAGCGAGCAAACAGAAAAATCCCGCCCGCGTGCAGTTTGAAATGGTACAACAGCCCACACGTGCTCGAGCCGCGCTTATCCGCCCAATTACGTGTCAGAGCGCGAGCCGAGCCGCTGGCGAGAAACACGGTTCCGCCTACTGTACGTTCCGGCTGATAACACTGAGGAGAGGGTTTGGCCTTTTTTTTTTTTTTTCTTGTGGAAAAATATTGAATATGTCATATCTAAATTACACAGCTGCTGAGGTAACATAGTGGTTATTATTATATTTTTTTTATTATTAAGGTGTCGCCACGAATGAATATATTGAGTTAAGTTTCTCGAGGTGTATTTCATGGCGGAAAGCTTTACTTGTGACAAGTAAAGCAATAAGCTCGCTCGTGCGTTGTAGTGACGCCATAACTTTTTAATGACGACATAACACACAGTACTGCGCAAAAGTCTTAGGCACCCTACTTTTTTTTTTTTTAGTACAAACTTTGTTATAGATTTTTATTTTATGATTTCTACATTATTGATTCAGTACAAAAACATTTTAGATTTCCAAACATTAGTTATCCAGCACAAGATTAAATGTTACAGAAAAATGTTTGTATAAGAGACACTTTTCAGACAAAAAACATAATTAAGGCTGCTGGGTTTTGCTGCAAAAATAAGAAGCAAGTGTGACAATCAAAGTCTCCAGAAGAACTGTGGCTGCTTCTGCAAGATGCTCAGTAACACTTACAGCTCATTTCCTTACAAAACTGCACACACTGCACCTGAGACTACTATTTATTTTTTAAAGTGAAGGATCATCACACCAAATATTGACTTTGTTTCATTTATTACTGTTTACTGCACTTTATAGTATTTATTTTAATGTAGAAACATTTAGTTTCATTATTTTTGAAGGCATCTTTGTTCTACAGCATTTCTTTGCATGTGCCTAAGACTTTTGTACAGTACTGTATGTGTTCGATAAGGAAACATTCTTCCACCTTGCAATGTAGTCCGTTAACAGTAAGCTATTTATTTATTTATTTATTTATTTATTTTGGCAATTAGCATAGCTGGCAAAATAATGATGCTATTCCATGGAGAAAACAATGCTTTAATAAATAAATTACTGTTTATCTATAAAACACTATGAGACAAAATCCACTATGACAAAGCCCTTTGTTTAATAAGTGAGAAATCATAATTATGATCATGATTATGAGAAATCGTAATCATAGGAGATCATTAACTATGGTTTATTGACAGTCTAATTTAAATGTAGTGTATATGACAAAATATCTAGTGATATGTAAACAAATTCCAACGACTGGCACCAGGGGTCGCTGTTCACTAACATTTCAACATCACATCGCACTTGAGCAGTACAGCTGCAGCTCCCTGGGTCACTTGTGCCCTGTGTCTCCTGCCTCCTCCTCCTCTTTGTCTCATTTTGTGTTTTCATCTCTCTCTTTCTCTCTCTCTCACTCACACTTTCACTGTCTCAGTCTCTTTCACACATTGTCTCTCAGTCCTTTTCTCACCTTTTCTTTTAAACAATCTATCTCTTGTCTATGTTAGTCTCTCTCTCGCTCTCTCTCTCTCTCTCTGTCTGTCTCCTTCATTTTCTCTTTCTATCTCTTAGGTCTCTCACAACTATTTTAAATAAATCTGTCTGTCCCTCAGTGTATTTCACTCCGCCTTGCTATCAGCTTTATCGGTTTTCACTCTGTTTTTCACAGTCTCTCATTCTTTTAAAATCATTCTGTTTTTCTTCCTGTCTCATTTGTTTTTCAGTCATTCTCCATTTTTCTCATAGACCACATCTCTCTCTCTCTTTCTCTCTCTCTCTCTCTCTCTCTCTGTGTCTGTCTGTCTGTCTACCTGCCTGCCTCTATTTTTTCCTATGTTTTCCTTCTTACAAAGGAAGAAATCCTAAATTAATCTTTTTTATGAAATTATTAAACAGTATCTTTAATGCACAGAGACACCTTTAACTATGCTACCAATACACAAACACCTTAAAAGGGTACATGAATAATCAGGCTGTGTTTATGTCTGTTTTCATTTCATAACCCTGACTGTTTGAGGCACATACCCCTCATGCCTAGAATGCTCCCAGTTAGTCAGACGCACAGCAAAAGTCATTCCTTTAAAAAGAAGGGGAGAAAAAAAAAATAAGACCGTCTTTAAAGTCTGTTATTATATGGGGTTTGTGAAAGAAAGGAAAGAGAATTGCACAGTGACAGTGAGTCATATCAAGGTGCTCTCTGTGAGAATGGAAAGTAGTCAGTCTTAGAAAGGTTCACGTGATCCTTTCTTCCATATGTCTTGTAATACTATGTCATGGCAACTACATTTCACATTGTTTCACCACATATCCATGGGCCTTTTTTATAGTAAATTGAGCTTACTACATTCATGAAAGAAAGTCTGTAAAAGCGCTCCAACATTCTGATGGAGTAGAATATTATCATAGCTGTAAGTGTTGGTCAAGGGTTCTCAAACTTTTGGCTGCTAGAGGTACAATTTTATAATATAATCAAACTATCCAAACATTAGGCAAATATGTAGCACCATATATATTTAACCATTTTTTATTTCTGGAACTTTCCATCCGCAGAATCCAGAACAGTTATTGTGTGGTAAACTGTCGATTCAAAACATTTTGTATCATACTAACTTTTAAAGACGTTTTAATAAACATGTGGTTAGGTGTGAGCTGATAATAATATGTATTGTTATGTGTAGAGTTACTGAGCTTTAAATTATGAATAATGAATAAGTTGATCATAATGAATTATAATAAATGATATATTAGTGTGCCTATCATGATTTTATATCTATTCAACTCGTCACTAGTGTTAGAACTATAATTACTATAACTAACTAAACTATAACTATAGATTATCAGGCAGTGAGTCATAGTGATCAGTGTATTTTAAGCATCTGACCTGAAACCGACCATCATGATTTTTTTGTTTTGCGTATATGACCACTAAAACAAAATAGGAAGTTGACATTATAACACAAGTGACTGAGTGAATTAATGTAATTTATAATACAGAAGAATCATAAGGAGACATGACATAATACAGAAAACTATGACATTATGACACAGCAAAAATATCTTACATAGATTCAAATCATGTAAGCAATCATATCATGACAAGATAAGGTCATTTCAGATTTGACTCTCTAATGTTTTATTACTAAGCATAAGCCATTTATCATTATTTATCACTCTCAACAGTAATATCTGATGCTTCCTTTTGGAGTAATGAGCTATGTAATCCACTCATTCAGGCCCTCATGTCTCATCATATGAAAGAGAAAAGGCTTCATCATACCATAGTCGGTTGGATTTAAAGACAGATTAGGTAAAGATGTGGAAACCTACTAGGGAGTCAGTGTAACACCAACACACCTTTATTATCTAAATACAATGCCAAATCCTGTGACTTTGAGGGTGGGAAGTCTGGTTGTTTGAGTTTGAGGTCATTAACCCCTTCCTTCCTCTCTGTGGGTGTGAACGCTGTTGCTTAATGCCAAAGATTTGAGAAAATATGCCGCCTGTACTTCTGATGCTTGACCTTTTAGACTTTACCCAGATTGATACCTCATTTGTGTTCATTTGTGTGTGTGAGACAGGATCTGAGTGTGTGTAGGATTGTGTTTCGATATGATTATTTTTTTGTTCCTCTTCCTGTTAGAGAGAGAGAACTGTCAACTGCACTAGCCAGTCATTGTTATAAGATGGCCCTGGTTTAAAAATATTTCCTTTTTTCCGTTTATTTAGCAGTCTCCTAAACTGAAAATCACAGATGAAGCAACAAAGTCGTGATTAGGTTATATCCTAAATGTTAAACTGTGAGCCACATTTGAGTTAAATGCATGAATGGAGTGTAAATGCAACACAAATACACACAAAAAAAGTAACACTTTTTTGAAAATCTAATACTACTATCACCAACACCAAGTGAGAATCTTAATGCAGCACCCAAACTGAATATGTACTACATAGATGCTACAGACTGGAAAGGTAGTAAAGCATAAAACATCACGTCTTGTCCATCACATCATATATCCATAATCCGTACTAACCTAAACTCTTTATTAGAACTCTCATACAGAAAAAAATGGTTGCACATATTTTATTTACTAGCTTATATATATATATGGCTCCAGTATACATTAAAAGGCAACAGATTGTAAAACCGATGGACCTGAAGCTGTGCACTGATGGCTGGTATGAAGTATTGTTGATCGATGCATGTAAAAATGCAGGAGAGTGTGCATTTGAACCCCAACAATGTATAAACTATAAGGTTGGGTACAGAGAACAGCTGTGAGAATAGGGTTTTTTTTTTCTTCTTTACATCTTCAGGCTTCTACAATGGCAATATAGAAACTTTTGTGCACAGGGTTCACTAAGTCATGATCAGCTGGCTGCTGTCACTGCCAACGTTGGGCTAATTTGCAAAAAGAGAATAAATGGGCCTCTGAAAGCACTCCTCTCTGCCACCCAAGACAGGCTTTAGAAAAGCCATGTATGGCCAAACGCTAAGTGCGCTATAGTTGTCACACTTTTCCCAAACGCCTTGCAGCTGCTCCTATTGTGCTCAGAGAAGTGCCTGGCCAAGTGCTCACCCCAGACCCACTGACAAGGATCAGAGCAGCTCACTGAGACCCTGTGCCTCTGACAATGGAGGACATTGATAATGATTCTATACAGCACCACACCACCAGCGTGAAATTCCAATGCACAGTGACACACGGGGTGGAGTGCCGCTACATATGGCCAAGTCAGTTTGAATGTGAAAGGGTCAACCTGTTTCCCACAGACATTTCACCACTGACTGCGCCCTAAAGTGTTTCTGACCATCTGAGGGTATTTTCTGAGCAGCTGAGACACAAGGTTATAATAGTCGTAGGTTATAATAATAATTCTTCTAAACGATTAGAAGCTCAAAACAAGGTATTTATGATAATATGGTAAATATGATAATAATATTTATGATAATAAATCACTAACAAATCCATTAATCTATGAGAATTACTACAAGAATAAAAAGTCTATTTAACAAAATAAGACTAAGACTAAGAATGAGCCAGGTTAAACAAGTATGCTTGAATATGTTTTCCTCTAACATTCAGTTTACCATTTCAACATCTAAAACTACTTGGTTAAAAGCATACGGACTGTTAATAAATAGTTTACCGTCCTTCAGGTTGTCGTATATTTTGTCACATCTGTGCATTAACGGTTCATAACCATTAATCCAACTGCTTATTCACTATTAAAAAATTGCCTCATTAATGCTTATAATTTTACCGTATATTGCAATTGAGTGCAAAAGAATGAAAGTATACCTACATTTTGCTATTTCTTTCGAAAGAAGGCAAAAAAATTTGTTGATTAAAGCTGAAATGTCGGTAGCATTGCCGCCTCACAGCTGCAGGGTCCTTGGTTCGAGCCTGAGCAGAGTTTCCCATGTTCTCTCCGTGTCTGCATGGGTTTCCTTTGGGTACTCCAGTTTCTTCCCACTGTCCAAAAACATGCACTTAGGTGAATTGGCCACTCTAAATTGCCTATAGGTGTGAATGAGTGTGCGAATGTGTGTGTATGCATGGTGCCCCGTGATGAACTAGTGTCCCATCCGGGGTGAAATCTCACAGCTTGCTCCCAGTCTTACCAGGATAGGCTCTGGATCCACTGTGAAAATAAAGCAAAAATAGTGTGAAGCTAAAATAAAAAAGGACATTTTTGTCATGACACTCTCAGGCTTCAGACCTGATTTGAAGAAGGCAGCACATCGCAGTTATACTAGATATATGTCTAGAAGTTATAGCTATATGGCTAGAAGTTAGGTTAATATTACAATTGAGAGATTCCTTAATCTGCTTAAAGGATATTCAAAAAGGCTGGAGACAGGTATAACATTAAAGTGTAGCTAGGTTTCATAGAACATTTATCATTTTTAAGATAGGAAGATGTGATATCTGAATTGATATAATTTCTCTATTAACATTTTGTTATACACTAACCCTTTGTTACCGGTAATAATGATAATAAATTAACATCTTTGAAAACATACACACTAATCTTTTTTTATTTCTTTTTCTTTTTCTTGGAAGGGTTTCCAAACCGTTTGAATTTTACTGGCAGCAATTATATTTATGTCATTTTTAAAAAATCCAGTTTGTTAGTTTGTTTCGGTTTTGAGTAATAATCCGGTTGAGACATTGGTTTCATTATCAGACTTGTGGATCTTATGGTCAGAGTTGAGTCCACGTGTGCTGAGTGCGTCAGAGTGCTAATCTGATCTCAGCTTGACGACGTAATAAGGTCAAACCTACATCAGCATTCAGACTCTTGTCATAACATGGGTCCTAACCAAATCTTAAAACTCTTTCACCCAGATATTTCTGAATATGATAGCAAACCACCACCACAATGCAGTACAGAGCAGCGGCTGACATGTATAACAGCAAGTGTGCTGCTAATATCATTTAATCATTTATTCTCAGTAATGAAGAAATGAAGCATCATGCTATGCTTGGAGGTTCCTGGGTTGATTTGGTTAAAAGGTTTAATAATACTATTTTTAGTTCTATGTATAGCCAGTATGTGTTATGTGAAGCCATGGTCATGCTTCTTGAAAATGTATCATGCCACACAAATGATTCACATGTATAACAAAACATTTTATTTGTCAGTATCAAAGCATATCACAAAGATGTAAAAAATATACCATATTAAATATATTAATTTAGTAAATAAATATCACATATCAATACAGTCTCCTGAAAGTCACTCCCATTGGTACTGGTTGTGGACTGCCAACATTACACACATATGAGGTATTTCATGTTTGTTTACAAGGAAACAAACATCTTGGTAGGCTGGATGAAGGTCTGAAAGGTACAGAGGCCCTTGAATGAGCCACATGTTTCACTTTCATTGTCTTAAGGCAGAGAAAGTCTAGCCAGAGATTATAAATACATTCATTGTTCAGGAAAGAAAGAGAAAAAAAAAAAACAACAACAAAAAAACAAAGAAGGGGACATTCAATCAGGTTAGCACCTTAGAGTCTGGCAACTTGCAGTCACCTCAGACTGTGTGTATGATAAACAAAGATAAAAGCCGTCAAGAAATAAGGATGACTCTTCCTGAGAAAACTATAACACCGGGCGTTTTATCCTGCACCAATACATAAAACAGAGGTCCAATGATTATCAATGATTAAAGGCTCAAATTGCGGTGACTTCAGCAGACAGACATTCAGGAGCCTCACGTTAGCTCCAACAAACATCACACATTCACACTCTGATGAATGCCCATCCCCTTCTGTTCAGACAACACGAGTGTTTTCAAAACAAAGGCAGCCTGGAGGAACAAGGCTGGACCAGCCACCTACTCCTTTCCAGAATTGCATGGAAATACTGTTGCAACAAGCACTATTTTAAATGTCCAGCAATGAAAACCACTGTAGTGATCATGTGAACCAACAAGACCTGAGGCCAGCCTGTAGTTTTGAATCTAATAATAATCTTTCAGACAAGTAGAATCATCTTGACCTCCTATTACCAAACATTTCAAAATGACCTAGATGTCTGAAACCCTCCAGAAACTGTCTTAGAGTAACAAGGAAGTCCTGCGATCAGCAGGTTGGTGAAGGGGTGATGGGACTATGATGAGACAAGAAGGAGAGTGGACTGGCACCAGCATGGACAGGAATGGAGACAGGAAAGTTGAAAACAGTGCCATTCTTGCTGAGTGCTGGGCTGCTTGCCTCCGATGAGCAGGTGGAAGTGGCGAGCACCTGTGACTCGAACTGCAGCAGCTGGCCCATGAAGCTGAAGTTGGGTGAGATGATACTGCGCCGCTGCTTGACGAACTCGAAAGCCTCGTCCAACTTGACACGGTTGGTACGCATGAGGTAGGCCAGACAGATGGTGGCCGAGCGCGAGATGCCCGCCTGGCAGTGCACGAAGACACGGCCACCTTTGTTTCTCACAGAGTCTGCACAAAAGAATCAAAAGAGGTCAATTTAAATCTACACATTTCAGCAAAGTTTGTATTTTCACAGATTGGAAAGAAATGCATGTACACGACTGGGTTGGCAATAAAAAGTGACCCTGAGCTGAAAATGGCTAATAGGAACTCCTTCCTAGTCTCAGCTGCCACCCTCCAATTTCAATTGCAAATCACAGCCTTCAGTACAGCTAACGGAGGGAGTCGTCTCATTAATAAAACAGGAAGAAGTTAAAAAGGGGCTGAGGGTGGGTGATGGGGTAATGCTCCCTCTGTGACAGGTCTGAATACACAATGGGGTGAACAACCCCCGCCCCCCGACCCCTCCCCGCCACGCTAAGAGAATTGATCTGGGAGGAAGGCAAACTCAGCGCCAGAGAAACACACTTTTGTTTTGCAGAACAAAGGAAGACAGGAATGCTAAGTTACCCCCTAAAAAAGCAGATTAAGCCATGGCCTGCTGCTTTCCATGAAAAGAGAGCACCTCTTTAAATGGGATGGGAAGGGATGATGTAAGCCATTGTGACTGTCAAGCTTGGTCCATCCAGCTGGTCGTTTCGGAGGGAACTTTTGAAAATTTGAATTTGGGGGGGGGGTTGGTGTTTGCCTGCCAAAGCCTGTATGCTAACATCTGCTCCTGTTTTGTCAAAGACAGAGAAATGATAGTGGATAAGCGAAAAATGCTCACCAATAAATTCAATCGCCTCATTGAACCAGGAGCTAATGTCCGCTTTGTGGTTGTCTTCAACTGGAATGCTCTTGTACTGATAATGGTCCTCAAAATGATTGGGGCAGTTGGCAGAGACATTTATGAGTGCTGTGATGCCCAACATGTCCAGCATGTCTTTACGGGACGCATGGTAGGCACTTCCAAGATACAGGAACGGCAGGATTTCCACTGGGCCACCCTAAGAGAGGGGAAGATCATCACACATCATTAGGAACTTGAATCGAACAGGATTCATTTTGGAAATGTGTGTGAACTATCACGTATGATAAGAAAGCCTTACCTGATCGTAGAGAGGGGTAGTGCAGCTGTTACAGCCTGATTCGGCGCTGCCAGGAGGACAGTTGGCACTCAGGGGCAAACTCAGGCCCTGCGGAGGGGGCGCTTTGGTACACATTTCAGGGAACTCGGATGAAAAGGTATCGAAGCCACCTACGAGAGTAAAATAAAACAGGAAGAGGTGTTTAATTACAGTGCGTCATGTACAACACTAACCAGTGGCTCTCCTGACATAACATGGCAACAGCTGAAGTAAACATTGAGCCAGTTCACCATACAAGGTCACAGAACCATAAATAACCTCAGAGGCAGACTTTTAAACCCTGCTGAAAACAAAACAAAACAATAGAAACCATAACAGAAATTCTAATGGTTTCCAGTACAGATAACAGCTAACCATTAAAACCATTAATGGTTTTTAATGGTATCCACTAGACATAACATGCCATCAGTAGAAGTAGAAGGCAACAATGGACCCATTAGAGTTTCCATTAAAACCATTACACACTCTCTGAGGGTTTCTATTGTTTGTTTCAGCAGGGAAGGAAGTCAGCAGCAGGGTTTGGTTACCTTTCAGGAAGAAGACGTTCGTTCCACGGAGGTTGTTACGACACAGTGCGGTCACAGCCAGCATCAGAGTCCCGTCCTTCTTCACCTGGCTGAGGTCTAAGCTCCGGTCATCGAGCAGCACCACGGTCCGGTACTCTCCGGAGAGCAGCCTGCTCCGCGTGTCCTCATTCGGAACAATGTGCTCTAACCCGAGTCCGCCCCGCGCCCTCCGGCGCACTATGGCGCTGAAGCGCACGTTGGTTGAGCCGGATATGTGAGACGAGCTGAACGAGAAGAACGACCGGCAGTCCAAAACAAGACAACCGGACTCAGTTCCCTCCAAAAGCGCCCGGAGAGAGTCACAGTCGATGTTCGGGACCTCCATCATGACCATAGTAGGACGACGCACAGGACGGGACAGCTCTAAATACATAAAGTGACGTCGAAAAATATATATCCGCACACAAAACCAGTGTACTTAGTTCGCTATATAGTTGGTCCCGCGTCAAAAATCCGTGTTAAAGCAAACTTTTAAAACCTTACTTTAAAAAGCCTGAGCGTGTTCTTTCCGTTGTTTCTTTTTTCTTTCTGTTCTCCTCGCGCTATCAGGGATTTTATAGGAGCCGTGTTCTGACCGCGAACTATTGACGTCAGAAGTCCCGCCCATTTTGGCGAAGTGCCCGCGCGCATTCGCACGTACGTCATGTGCAGTTCAACGGGCAGCAGCCAAACAATCATGACGAAGAGCCTGACAGCAAAGTGGAGCTTAGTTCAGCCATTCTCATCAATATTGCCATCATTTTACTAAACCAGTGAACAAAATTAGCAGAATGATCAATGTCTGTATTTCCATAAATGTAGGCAGCAGCAGCAACAACAACAATAACAACAATAACAACAACAACAACAATAAGTATTCCAAGAGGAAGAGAGACAATCTGACCTCTCTCCCTTCATTCAGTGCTCTATCCACTTGAGGAATTTTTCAAATTTTCCATGATGTTATTGTTTTTATTCTCCTCCTTGTTCTAAGGAATAACAAGGTAATTAGCCTAGTGAATACCTGTCACGGCACTCATAAAAGTTTATACTTTGTTTTTATTGTACAGGCCTATGCAGTGTGTAATGCAGCGAGAGCAAAGGCTAACCATAAAAGTTAATCACTGTATAGAAACTGGAGGTCTGGTAAATTTCCATCAGCAGAAAACACCTCACAGGTTCAGCTGCACGGGATCACATTGCATATTTGTTTCAACACGTTTTTGGGCTTCAAGGGACTCAAAAAAGCTGAAGTTAGTGAGCAAGGCTTTATTGGAAGCTGTAGTTGCTGGTAGTTTTTCGTTGTACTGAGAGATTGTCAGTCAGGTATTGTCAGCTAAGTCATGTTTCCAAAAACAATGCTGATAGGATTGGAGTTCTGTTTTGTTGTGTAACCCTGTCATGGTGTTCGTCATGTTGCCATGGCCGTGGTTACATTATATTGTGTGGTAAGGCTATGACTTACTTCTGGATTACACCATGATCAAACCTACGTTGTTTAGTTTATAATTTACTAAATACCATCTTCATATTTTTACCTCTCAGTATAATCCATGACTGAACAATATGGCATTCTCTGAGCTTAGACAAGTTCATATACAGGCCAGTGATGGTATTTTTGCTAAAATAAACATTTATAGAAGTTTTTTTTTTTCGTTCATTCTAACCTATAAGCAGTTCTGAAATGTTTATCTTATTTCCTACTTCAGAGCCTCAGTGCGCATTCTGAAATGAAAGTAGGACATCACAGAGTACAGTGTCTGACGTCAGCACTGCATTTCTGGTGCCTGAGTCAGGAAATTGGACCTGTAGGGCGCCACTCGAAGTACTTTGAGCATTGTGTGACCATAACAGAGGAAGAAACAAAATGTAATGTGGGGGAAACTTGCCATGAGTGAGAAATGCAGCAACATCTGTCCACAGCAGTGGATTTTACTGTCCATACCTCATTGAGATGAGTCAAGAATGAAATGCAAGCCATGGGAAGGGAAAATTACTCATGGGTGGAGTGTGTGTGTGTGTGTGTATTGAGGCAGGGGTGAAAGGGTGTATCGAAAACACAGTGTACTGTACCCAGACTTACTGTAAGCAGAAGTTCAATGTGGAGGGGTGGACGGTGAACCAATTTCTTAACATTTCAAGAGAAGTTATTCCCTCAATATTTTGGAAAAAAAAAAACAATAAAATGGTACCTCCTCCTAACCCCTCACCCGTGTATGGTCTTAGTAATGAACCCATGACTGTGAGTTCTTGTACTAAATCCATGTAAGTAGTCCTCTTGTGGAAAACACTTCGACATAAGGGAGAGCCCTATCATCTATAGGTGAAACACCATTTACTGTCAATAATTGGACAAATCTATAATTATGTGAGTCATCCATGTAACAGTAATTGCACAAGTTAACAGCGCTGTTTTTCTGTTTCCCATGGCTTTTGCTCTCGGTATGAAAGGGAACTGAAAGAGGGGTATATGCAACACGTTCCTTAAATAAAGTATTACAGTCTGGTAACTTACTGACATGTGTGTCAGGGTAAGTGCCATAAGTCTAGGGAAACTACATGGTATATCCTTTATTTCTTTACTATTCAGTGTACCAGTCAGTGTATTAACTGTATTATTTTCTTTCGGTTAAGTTTTTGTCTGAAATTTCGGCCAGTTAAAATGTCCAGTTTGTACAATATGTTGTTACATTTTAATTATTCCTTTATAATTCATAAACGTGACAAGGACTTTCTAAAAAAAAAGGAAAAAAAAGCCAATAAGCATTAACAATAAAAATTCTTTAACAGTAGAATTATAGTGTCAAACTATATCTGTTATATTATTATTATTGTTATTATTATTATTATTGTCATGTTGTGAGCATTTTTGCTAAATAGAGGCCTAGAGAGCTAAGAAATATTCATTATATAAAATAAATGATTGAAAAAACCATACATGGTACTCAGAAAATAGATACCCAAATCTTCCAGTGTCATAAAAACTAGGAATGATCTACACCTCTATCTGAAACTGTTTCACAGGGATGAAAGCGATTCAAAGTGCCAGAGGCCTGTGAATAATCTGCTCCAAGTGGTTTCAGGAGATTAAAAAAGTAGTTTCTCCACAACCTGTCCTAGTGGTATACGTTTAACTTCAAAGAGGCATAAAAGGGGCACTGGCATCTCAGATCATAGTTTTAATTTTCTTAAAGCAGTCTATATTTTTATTATATTTTTATCTATATTGAGATTTTCTTGTTAGGTGGATGTAAATTGGCTGCACTCTTTACTGGTTAATATTTATTTGACAGCTTTTATGGTGCATATAATGCTGCACAAGTTAACATTTTGATCCAGAAACAGAGGCAAGATTTTTTTCTCTGTCTCTGGTTGTTTCTTCTCATGTGCAGATGAAGCAAAACAAAAAATAACAGATTAACAGTATCCCTTCTCTGAATGATCTGATTTTTGGGTTAAAATCTGATAATGGTTTTAATTTTTTTTGAGAATTGCTTACTTAACTAGTTGGATAATATTATAACTGGCTAAATCAGCTAATAATTGTATAATCTCCATGGTTGGAATTAATATTAAGTTTAAACAATTGCAACTCAAGTGAAGTTAAACATAGCTAACACTAGCTGGTGAAATCAACACTGCTTCAACAACACTGTCATCCACAGTTCAAAGTGGTAAATGAATACTTAATTTGTTCCCCAAACACAAAAACCTTGACAACCAGTAGTTTTGTTTTGTTTTGTTTTTTTTCACCAAGTGCACTTACAATTTCTGGTAGACACTGCTCATTTCCTTCAGGAAGAAACCAATTTAGCTCATGGTTACATTATATTACATAATTATATAATAGTTAAAGAATAACCAAATAAGCAAATATAACTGGTCAGCCTTGGAATAACAAGCTACACAATGCAAATTTCAACTAAGATGTCTCCTTGTAGTGAGTTGTAAAATATTTCTCCTTTTGCTGAGCATGCTATTAGCTGAATTATATGGCCAAAAGTTTGTGTACACCTGACCACATCCATATGTGGTTGTTCAACATCCCATTCCAGATTCAGTCCCCTTTTACTGTTATAATAACCTCCACTGTTCTGGGAAGGATTTCCACTAGATTTTGGGGTGTACCTGTAGGGATTTGTGCTCATTCAGCCACAAAAGCATTAGTGAGGTCAGGAACTGATGTCAGGCGATGTGCAGTCAGTGTTCCAGTTCATCCCAAAGGTGTTCGGTGGGGTTGAGATCAGGACTCTGTGCAGGCCACTCAAGTTTTTCCACTCCAAACTTGGCAAACCATGTCTTCATGGAGCTTGTTTTGTGTACAGGGGCATTGTCATGCTGGAACAGGTTTGGGCCTCTTAGTTCCAGTGAAGGGAAATTGTAATGCTACAGCATACAAAGACATTCTATACAAGTGTGTGCTTCCAAGTTTGTGGCAACAGATTGGGGAAGAGCCACATATGGGTGTCCACAAACCCTTGCCCATATAGTGTAACTAATTTACCAGAGTAAGCAATCATTACCTTGTTGCATCCTGAGTACTAATGCTGATAATGTGCGGCATATAGCATGTAGTATAAAGATTTGCATAGACCTTGCAGCTGAATTTTTTGCTGTTCTTCTTCCACCTATTGCATGTCAGACTCAGGTCAAGCAGTGAGCACTTTTAATGTTCTAACTCGATCACTCTGGAAGGTTCTGAATCCCAGACCTGCCAAAGAACAACACCTTCTTGCCATATTTTACAACAGGCCTCATAATATGTCAAGTTCACAGTTAGATATGATTCAGTAATATGTTAATAATTTTATATAAGTATGGAATATATTCAACTAATGTGCTGCTTCATATTTCATTGGAAATGTCTAATGGAAATAGTGTAAAGTAATATATAAGCACATGGTTTAGTGCACCGCATACAGTAAATCTGCTCATATTACATAGTTTATTGTCCTCTGAGATTATAACTGCCATGTTTAAACGTTGAAAAAACTTGTTCTAGTAAATAACTTTATATAAGTATGGGATATATAAAACACTAATGTTGTTTACACTATTCATATTTCATAGGAAATGTTTAATGGAAATAGTGTAAAGTTTTATATATATATATATATATATATATATATATATATATATATATGTGTGTGTG
>CM075009.1:7402204-7503033 GCA_037576675.1 Pangasius sanitwongsei | reverse complement strand
TATATATATATATACACATATATATATATATATATGTGTGTGTGTGTGTATAGATATAGATATATATAGACATATATATATATATATATATATATATATATATACACATATACATATATATATATATAGAGAGAGAGAGAGATATATACATACACGCACCATATATATATATATATATAAATCATGTGAGCGAAAAACATTTAATCAAAAAGCTTCAAGAAGCTTCTCGAGTGCAATTTCTTACAGACTACTAGCCAAAAAAAAGTCACAATCCAAATGACTCCTCATAATTCATGTAGTGCACTTCATAGTTGCTAAGTTCCCACTCACTGTAGTGCGTTCTTACAGGGAGTAGCAGCCGTTTGAGAT
This sequence comes from Pangasius sanitwongsei, assembly GCA_037576675.1. Classification (NCBI taxonomy): domain Eukaryota; kingdom Metazoa; phylum Chordata; class Actinopteri; order Siluriformes; family Pangasiidae; genus Pangasius; species Pangasius sanitwongsei. The sequence goes on along the minus strand of CM075009.1, from coordinate 7,502,664 downwards.
ACAGCCTCAATCCCGGCGGAAACAGAATCACCAACCATGCTTTACTCGGACCAATAGAATTGTGCAAAGCGTCCTTAGGGCACGTAATTTCCGCTAGGTTCACCCGCTAAGGGTTGAAGCAGGGGCTCGGAGTTGTATTCCGGTACACATTTGAACAATTTTATTTTCGTTTAAAAACGTGCAAACATCATGACTTTCGATGTGCGGAGGTGAGTAAAAACCTGAGGTCGCCTAGCGTTCACTGAACTGTGCTTTGTTTTTGTGATGTGCAGAAATGAAGCCCGGCTCCCCGGGAGCTGTGGCACTGGGGATTTAAAACAATGAAACACTATTAAAGGTCGAGTAGTTACTCTGTAAGTGTTTAATACCTCACCTTCTGTGTGGCTATCACACATACACACACACACACACACACACACACACACACACACACTCACTCACTCACTCACTCACTCTCACTCATTCACACACACTCACTCACTCACTCACTCTCACTCATTCACACACACTCACTCACACACACACACACACATATATACAAACTCTCTCTCTCTCTATTAGACACACACACACACTCACTCTCTCTCTTAGACACTCACACACACATACACACTCACTCTCTCTCTTAGACACACACACACACACACATACACACACTCACAGTCTCTCTCTCTTAGACACACACACACACACACACACATCAACCTTGATCATAAATCGCCAGTTCATCCTCTCATAACTGATTTCCTAAAGGGTATCTATGTCCTCTTATCCAGTGGCTTTCTTAACTCTACTATCACAATACTACTGCAGATGTAGATAATAACATGGACATAGTAATTCTACAAAATGTGATGCCATTATGTCAAGCAGTAAGTTCACCATTTACCTAATCGGTAATTTGTATCTTCACCCAGTAGCTTGATCAAATAGACTTAATTCCAGATCAAATCTAATCCAAATCTAATTCCAGATTAGATTCCATGATAAAACATCACTGGATGCAGAAACAGGTGTAGACCTGTACGAATAACAACCATGTTGTTGAAATTTCGTAAGAAGCTCAGGATGGGACAGTTTTTGAAGGTATATATACATGATATGTAAGGATGCACAGTATGGACAGTGTCTACTGCAGCTGTATTTACACTTACTGTGATACACATTGCAAAATCTTAAAAACATGTCAGTGTGCCATGACGTTGCCTGGTTAAATATTGCATTATTCTGATGACTGTTATTTACTTTGGTTGGGTTACGTGGATGGTCTGATGATGCACAAAAGGCAAAACACTCATCAGCAGTAAGAATTGGAAGTCCACAAAAGTATTGTGTTTTGACCACAGAGTTTCCCTTTTTTACTTATCTGTGGCTTGGCTAATGGCTTAAGTTCATTCATTTTTAAGGTGTGAGGTGCAAGTTGTGTTAGAAGGGCTATCTGACACTCACTGGATTTGATCTGAAATTTGGTTCATAGCTCTTTCTGTGTCCATAATTTAGAGTTACTGTTTCACAAAGCAGGGCAATATGATCATATAATAACAATGTCATCATTTATGTCCCGGTACACTTTTTTTTTTCGGTATATTGTAGCTATAGCAATATTACAGTTGTTTAACAGTTATTTATACGATTGTATAACAATTATTACCCTTTTTTAAATGCTCCATAATTGTTTTGCTGGCAGTTTATCAAACCTATATCTTGATACATATCTTGAGTCATAGTATTGTCATAAGATCTTTTTCGAGCATTGTTGACTGCTTGAATCTTATCAGTCAGGAGGTGGTGATTAATTTTCTCTAACAATGCAGCTATGCCAGTAGTTTCAGCTGCGTGCTTTATGGTAATGGACAAATGCTAATATTTTACTGTTTCTACAGTCACAAGTACATAAGGACTTGTATGGAGGATGCTCCACATAAAAAAAAAAAAAAAAAAATCTGTTTAAGTGTAATGGCTGATATTGTGAAGTTTCCTGTGTCGGTTCTTTGTAACAGTCAAAGGTAAACCTGTCCGTATGCTGTTATTGGGAAATAATCAACTTCTGGGTAGAAACAGAACCCTGCTTTGTGTCAGGGCACATCACACACCCTGTCATTGTTTACTTTCTTATATCAGCATGGTCTGTCATGTTTTACTACTTACGTATCATCCACTCCTACTTTTTCAAATCGTTCTGCCCAGCAGCTAAAGATGTCAGAGTTGGCAGCAGTTGGTGACTTGTTACACGGAGATGGAGGCAGACCCATATGGAATGTTAGCTTTGTGGCCATAATACATAAAGACCCTGTTAGAGAACATTTGCGAAGCCCTGTCCAGCCCTGTCCTGTCAAAGCTAACATCCAGTCAGTTAGACATAAAAGCAAAATTGTAATTGAAAGTAAAATACATGTTCATCTTTTCAACATGATTTTTACTCACTCAGTGCACTAACATGCTTTTTTGAGTGTGTCAACTTTAGGGATTTAGAGAAAACAATGAAGAGTTCTGATCAACAACAGTATTTATTTCACCATATTTAGAAAGTAATGCATTACGACTGTAGCCGACTGTGTACAAACAGTTGAGGTAACATCCCTCTTCGTTTACTTATGGGAAAAAAGTACATCTGTTTTACAGTTTTTTTTATTAAATGGTGTTTTCCTATTGAAATTTTGTTAAAGCATGACCTGACTATTACAGCAGTTGCATAGTATTTGAATTTAGTTTAGTCATTGAAGGAAGTCTACACATGTTTATTTATTGAGTCAACTCCCATACAGTCTCATGATGACAGCAGTGCTGTCATCAGTCGAATTAAGAATCAAGATAAACAGCAAAAACTATAAATCGTTCACAGAGCTGTAGACGGGCATAGAAAGACATCAAAATAGATCATACGTTATCTTATTCTTTTAATAAACAGCACCTGAATGTAATGTGTTAATATCAGCCTTGTATTGCATTTGTTTTGTTTTGGTTTTTTTCTCCCATTTTTACACTGGTGTTACACTGGTGACGTGATTTGTTGATTTCTCAACTAAACCACTTTTAAGAACAGTCTGTAGTGTTCCAAGTTTGAGTTGTAACACAGGAAGTGAGAACCAGCCTGCTCTTTAACCAGTACGGGTGAATGTAAATGTTACGCACCATATGCTCATGCTTCAGGACGGAATGTGCTTGAAAGTAGAATGTGCTCATTTTTTATAACGGCGCACGGTTTTCTGTTACAGTGTCAACACCCGAGCTACAGTATGACTCACTAACAATCCAGTTCTGAGGAAAAAAGTCCTCAGCTGGAGAAGTGGCTTTTAGGAGTAAGCAGCAGGATAGGCTGCAGAATAGAGAATATGTGGTGCGCTGGAATTAGCCACAAACACTGTTGTAAATTTAATGAAAAGGCATTTTCCATGAAGGAGCAAGAGCAGCACGTAGCGCATGCACAACTCCTTAATGACCTTTGAGCAAACGCAGTCATGTATCCTACTGAGTCAGGCAAGCTAATTCCAATTTGCATAGCAGTATAAATGGAACAAGGTTAATAGGGGTTGATTAATCAGTGATGTGATGATGCATACACCATGAATAAAGTAGGTTTTGCATGGAAAATGAACCTAAGTGAACCAATAAAACTAGGTGTGTCTGCATTCTGGCCTCTTTCTCTGGAAGCGTAGCCTAAAGGTAAGGCTTGGTTTGGCCAATGTTGCCCTAAAATGTTAAGGGTCTGTTGTTGGTTGAGGACACTTTTAACCCCCATAATGCCCCTATTTACCTGTCAGTTATGTGTATCTGGGAATATGAGAAGCCTGAGATAAGCAGCTTGTATGCATTCCTAAATAAACATGTCAGTTACATTATGGAGTGTTAATAAGTGTTAATAAAAGAAGTTCAGTCTATTAATACATTTGAGCAAGCTGTGAAATCCGCACTTGATTTGGAAAATAATGGGTGTGTGTAAAGATTGCTTAAAATTCCATTGACCACACAGGAAATGAGCTTTACCCATCAGTCTCTTGAATAAGAAAAGTTTTTCTCCGTCCAAAATGTCCTTTGGTGAGATTAAACGGTCTTTCCTTCCTGTGAACACAGGAGGTGGAGTAAGAAGAGGGCACGTCACACGCATCTGATATTTGATACAGGAGGTAACCTTCCCCACTCCCCCGATTGCATCAGATGTGATTTTCACATCGCAGCGCTTGGTGGAAGAAATGCGCCCAGATGTTTGTGTTTTCACAGTGATGATGCGAGCGAGGGCCAGGCCAAGGCTGCGACGCAGGGAAACGATTTGAACACCGAAAAAGGCCTGAAATAGTTTGTCTGTGCGGGAGCACGGCTGGAGAGAGCTCCTAAAAAAGGCAATGCTCAAGCTGTTTCTACAGGGAGAGATGTTATTAACCCCGTGCTGACAGCGGAGGCAGAATCCCATTCAGGTCCATATGGACAAACTACCTTTTATATAGAACACTTTATACAATTTGTAAATGAAATAAAAACCGGACGAATATTTTCTCAGTTCCCTTAAGATACCTCTTCTACTGATAATAGTAAAAGTTGTATCTTTCCAGAATATCTTTCCATTTTTATTAGCTGCTGCACTCTCATGTTGTTCAGATAATATATATAATTATAATGTATTTAAGCTTTTCCACACAGTTCTTTCAGTTTGAAATGGTCTCTTCTGAACATCTTGAGTGTTTTTCATTTTTTCTCCTCATCCACCAAAACACATATACACATATTGTCACATATACATCACAGCACAGTCAAATTCTTTTCTTCACATATCCGAGCTTGTTAGGAAGTTGGGTTCAGAGCGCAGGGTCAGCCATGATACAGCGCCCCTGGAGCATAAAGGGTTAAGGGGCTTGCTCAAGGGCCCAACAGAGGCAGCTTGGCGGTGCTGGGGCTTGAACCCCTGACTTTCTGATCAGTAACACAAAAGTACTGCTCTTGTGCTATCAGGACCAGTAACAAGCTCCTGTAAAGTAGGCAATTGCTATTGACACTTATAGTACAATACAATGAGGGCGAAAAAGGAAAAAAAAAACAGCATACTGGACAAAGACATTGCACTTTATATTTATAGAGGTTTAAATTGAGTGTGTTTTAGATTAGCTATTTTAATTTCAAAGAAATGTCTGAGCTTTTAGTGTGTTTAAAATCAGATTTCACTTTGGAACACAGACATGTATGTATATATCATTAAAATTATCATATACAGATGTAAGATGTTTACTATTATTATTTATACTAATTTTCATTTTAGGCTTGAAACTGTGGTGTTCTATTGACAGATCATTTTGCTAAGGTCCAGCATTTACTTCTTGAAAGAAGCGAAATTATCTGCTAATATAACAAAAAAAAAAAAAATCTAGTTTTAAATTTTTATAAGTATAACCGTAAACTTATTTCTCATTATATTATGATAAGACAAGATTTTCTCACCTGTTTTAATCAGTTTTGCAATCTAGTTATTACTAGTCAGTTACTAATTCATGCCTGTTTCAGCAAAAAGAATAAACCTGCTTTCATCTGTTTATAGTTTAGGAATGGCCCTTAAGTATCTCTGAAGTTTGCTTTGGGAGGATTGGTGGGCAGTTGTGGTTGTTTATTTCCTTTTAGCTGAGACAGGCAGTTCAGTCTGGTCTGACAGCATTCCCTTTGACCTCAGTCACACTGAACATGCCACAGGACAAAAAGGTTACATTTTTGTGCACGGGTTGCAAGCCGAGGTCTGGAACATACAGGAAGAGGCGTGATGTTAAGACGCCAAAGGCGCTCAGTGTCTGAGGATTTCTTGGCCTGTTGCCATAGTTAACATTCCTGAGTCCTTGTCAATGCTGTTAACTCACTGGGAACAGTATGTGCCTTCACATGTGTGCTTCCCAGGAGCTTTATGTGTTTACCTTTTTCCCCTCCTCCTGCTTCCTCTGACTATTCTTCCTTCCTTCTCACTTCTTTCTCTTCCTTCCAGGTTTGATATATACAGGAAGGTGCCTAAAGACCTCACCCAGCCCACATACACTGGAGCCTTCAGTAAGTAGTATTTACGGCTTTCTTATCAGCTAATACACAGGTCTGTCTAGGGTTTTGTGGCCCCCCCCCCAATCTCACTAATGTCACCACCTTTAGTACTGATTGATCAATTGCTGCGCTCTTTGCGCTAATCTGTGTGTTGTCAACATTCCATCTTCCAGCTTCCTCACTGATTGCTCATTGTTTCAGTCCTCATGACACAGCAGCACTTGGAGTTACACAATCATAGGTGTCGCCCTGTGACTCAAGTTGTATTACCTACTACAATGGCATTCCCACTTGCATTCCTGTGGCCTTTATGACTAGTGAGCCCTAAGGTGGCTCATCATTAGCTCATCTTTAGTCATTATTAATTAAAATAGTATCCAAGTAATCCTTCGCCCATAAAGAACAAATTTTTGATTTTCCAAACAATTTTCAAGCCTGATGATGTCATGTACTCATGATGTGATATGACAAACAATTGATAGTCTTTAAAGCCATTATTCTGCTGGGAGAGTTGACAGACATCTCTTTCAAGGCCAGAGTATTTAATCAAGACCAGAATCTATCATCAAGTGAATCAGTGTAAATAGCTGTCACCTAGTAAGAATGAGATTTAAAATTTAGTGATTGGTAAATACCTGAATAAAGATTCATCACCAGTCACCTTTAGTCCTATCTAAGTGGAAGCAATGACCATATTCTCAGTACTTAAACCTGTGGTGTATTTGTCATCGTGACACTCCCTACTGTTTGTGCTGTAGCTAAACATTAGCTTGTGTAAACTGGAAGGAACTGCAGCACGCCAAAGAATGACGTGGCTGCCATAAAGTCATGTGACTCACTAGTGACGGTCTCCATGTAAATAAGGCCGTACTCAACCTGCTTACTCGAGCTGTTTTTTTTTTATTCACTTGATCACATGAACGCTGACGTGTACAGGAAGTGTGGCAGCCCAGCCGCATACAGTGTCCCTCGCCTCTAGGTTGATGTAATGACGTAATTTCACAGTTCTATTTTATCTTGACGGTGTTTTTGCATGTGTTGAATAGGATTGAAAACATGTATGTTTCATATCGAAAGACGTGTTAAGGGGGGAACGCCTTCCAAAACAGAAATACAGGGTGGGGTAAGGGGGGGAGGCAGAAGGAAAAACAGATTATTAATATGGTTGAAGAAGTTAAAGAACATAAGTCATTTCACAATATGTCAAAAGTATCCTAAAAATATTTTTTTGCACTTTGTAAAGTGATAAATAGATAAATGGTGAACGATGTCAATATAAAATACTGTTTCATATTTAAAATGCCATGCAGAAATGTTTTTTTCTCTTATGTTACCTCTTTAAAATCTCTTAGGGTAATCAGCAGGAAGGGAAATGGTCTATGCTTTGGATAAAGTTTAAAAAAAAAAAAAAAAAATTAGATACCAAAGCCTTTCTGAATTGAGTTGATTTTCCTGCTGTCCTGAACCAGAGTGCTGTTTGTAATATTTACAGTAAATGAGTTATGCTTGTTGATTGCTAAACTGAAACCCCTAATTCGTAAGCGTGCGTTCCTAACCTCGCTCTCCCTCCCCACAGTCTCGATCTGCTGTTGCGTCTTCATGCTCTTCCTCTTCCTCTCCGAGCTGACGGGATTCATAGCCACAGAAATGTACGTATTGCCACTGTTTTCTCCAAGCTTACATCAACTGACGCTTAAAGCGCTAAGGGACAAGATGTTACCGCTATGTATGAGTCACCGCAGGTTGCCATAGCAACAGTGTTAAACTAGTTCTCTAAATATTTGCATATTACACATAACCGAAGACCGTAATGCATACATGAAACAACATCAAAGCCAATCGCTGAAAAGATTTCAGAAGAGGGTTACTGTAAGGATGGTGAGTGGTACTCTTTGCTACATAATGCACGTGACCTGGTGTTATAACCTTTTGTAAGTCAAAGTGAGTTTCACACAGGATATTTACCCTGCCTCTTCTCAGTGTTATTTGCTTAGCACGGGTGCGGGCAAAGAAGAAGGAAATGAGCTCAGATTCTGCCGCTGAACAGTATTTTTTTTTTTTTTTTTTTTTTTTTTTTAAAAGCTAAATAGCTGTGGTCAGCAATACAGAAAGGAGAACAAGATATTTTACAGAAACACACAATGCAGTAATATTTTTTAATATCTGTAAAAACAGCACACCACACTAAAGTTTTATTCCCATTTTTATTACCATTGTGTTAATAAAGTTAATAAACCTGTGCATTATGTAAGGAGTAAAACACAACAGGGCATGCATTCATAGGAAAATAATCAGTTAAAGGAAAATGCATGCATTTATGAAGTTACAGCCTCTTCTCTCTCTCTCTCTCTCTCTCTCTCTCTCTCTCTCTCTCTCTCTCTCTGATTCTCTGTTTAAGTTAATAAGTACGTAACTAAGTAAAAGTTGTGTAGCTTGTCTTGTTACTGCAGGGTTGTCAGGCTGAAATGCTGCCCAGGCCACATTAGCATCTTTGTGAGAAGCTGAAGGACTATTACATTTTTGAAAACCTATTTAACATTGTCTATCGATTAACACCAATAATCTGAAATTACAATAAGATGTTTCTGTGAAAAAGCAGGGTTGACAGAAACTATTTAAGTATATGCATTATTAGGTGAGAACACTCCTTATACTGATTATAATAAATTGTTTTATGAACGTTTCGTCACTACCAGCTGCTGTGATGAGAAACAGGATTAACCAATCGGGATTCATTTTTCCTGTTTCTGTTTGAACGCTTCTTACCAGATAGCTGCACAGAGGTATGGAGGGGAAAGCCTATGACTGCTGGATTTTGCTGCAAAAGAAAAGTAGATCAGGATTTGAGACAAGCTGTAATTTTTCCCAGATTGCTAAAAGATTATTTGAATCTTTTTCAGTGGAACCGAAAAAGATATTTTGTGGCAGCTGTATTAGTATGGCAAGATTGGATAAAGATAGCTTGTGAATTGAAAGATTAAAATAACAAATTTGCTCCTACCGCTGTCTAATAGTCACCTAAAATGCATGAGCATGTCGTGCTTAGCAATTCATGCTCTCGACAGATCACGAAAACAATCATGATTGCATTTTTTTATATATATATATATATATATATATTTCCCGTGTGTTTCTGAATCGTTTTTAGACGCAAGTGTGACTTACGTCAAATGCGCACTGCATCGGTATGCCCGAATTTTAGATAGCGTGAAAACGTTGAGTAGTAGTTACTACTCATCTTGCCGTTGCAATATGAACTTTTCCAAGTTTTGCAAGGGCGAATTGAAACAAGGATGTGGGCTGTATTTGGCCCGTGGGTCTTGGGTTTGATGCCGAGAAGTCCTCTGTCCTGATGACTGTCCTGTGTCGGAAAACTTAAAGCAACAGCTTTACTTCTGACTGTTACAGAGCACTGACACTGGAGGCTCCTTCCATAAATGTGAAATAAACATCTTCATTCAGAAAGCTTCATTACATCAATGTATTCATTGTACATTTTTTCCTTTGTTAGCAAGCGACAGAGATTCGAATGACAGTTGCTACTATTGTCAGCGTGGCTGTAGAAAATGAATCAACACCACCTGACAAATCAGATTCGAGAATTCCGGCAGCTCTGTCGTTCTAATAATACTAAGATACTATCATAAATATCATGTGGTGTAATTATGGTTAGTGATTGCAATAATGTAGCCAATGTGACATTTGTCCTTCTTTACAGAGTAAATGAACTGTATGTGGATGACCCAGATAAAGACAGTGGAGGGAAGATTGAAGTGAGTTTAAACATCAGTTTGCCAAACTTACACTGTGATTGTGAGTATATACAAAAAATACATCAATATTCATACTCTCTTTCTTTTTTTTTTCCCCTCGGTTTTTCCTAATCATAAGAGAGAACATTTATATCAGTGCAATATTATGTGCTCTTTTAATTTCACCAGCAGTTTTAGCTGTATTATTTGTTACTGTTATAGGAGTGATCAAGTCCAAACAAAATGTGTTGACTAGACCAAGACTTCCTGCACAGAAAATGAGATTTAATTTACCATCATATTGTGTGAATTTCCACAGCAGTTTATGCACTGAACAGCTGTCAGAGGGCAGAAACCTTCCCCATCTCTGTGCAAATGTTATGGAAATAACACTCGCTTTTATGGTAAAACTATAAAACTGCCATGTCATCAGTTGCTGAACTTAGTGTTATTTGCTTATCTTAGGCTGTAACGTACTTTCTGGATAATAAAAAGATCATGATTTACTGGTTACTGGTGTGAAACCAGATCATATCAGACTGAACACACATGGTTGACCAAATTTTGGAACTTTAAATTCCAAAGAATCCAAAGATTTCTAAAATGGTAAGGGGAATTATATAATACTAGCCATTTTACTAGCATGATTATTTGTGAAAAGGTCTTTATTACACATATTAAGCTAATCAGGAATTTGATCCGGAATATTAACATCCTATTACTTTTGGAGAAGTTGTGATTATACAGTTATGAAAAAATCCCAAAATTAAAAGCTTTATATGACAGCCAGTAAAAGATTATTTCAAAAACGATGAACTGTGACCTTAAAATCTAATTTTTAACAGCTGTAAAGGGACTGTGTTCCATGTACTATGAATATTTTACACAGATCCAGCTTTTGTTCTGTTGATCAGATACCTCTCTTTCAGTTTAGATTTTTTAAATCCCTTTTAAATTTTTTTGTACATTTTTTTTAATTTTTTTTTTTAAATTTAATTTCATTAAAGATTAGTGTCTGTTTAGTGGTAACATAATCACATAAACTAGGCATTTCTTGTTGGACCTAATAATTTTCACTGATGGCATTGTAGGATGTTGTTTTTTTTTTTTTTTTCCTGATTTCGTAAGTGCACTTCTAGCTCATGTTTGTCTTAGAGTTGATGCTAGCACCGTCTAATATCAACTGTAAAAGACTTACAGTAACTTACAGTTGCCTTGCTTTTAATAAAGAACAAATATTGAGTCTCATTTGAATCTGAGGGTGTGAAGTGAGTTAAAAATACCTGAATCCTTACATACAAAGATTTATTTATTTGATGGCACACTTTTTTTTTTTTTTTCTTCCGTTTTTTAATTGCCAGTAGTTGGTAAACTGTAATAAAATAAAATACTCTATATGGTCTAAAAATGTGATTGGTACAACCTGAAATACTTACTGAAACATCCTGGAAATCTTCAGTGTACAGAACACAGTGTACTCACCCCCTTTCCATTACCCAATAAAAACCGTGGCCTCCAAGTGGTGAAAAAGTGCTTTTGTTTGTGCTTAATGAAGAGAACGTGTGATGTCTTTCTCGCCTTCGTGATGACTCATAAGCACAACACTCGCTTCACAATAATGATTTCATATACTGTAATGGCATGTTCTTTCAACATAATGCCTTATTCTGACTTTTTAACTAAATGTTTGGCTGTCTTAATGTGTTACATTACTGGTAAGAGCTGTAAGTGAGGTTTTTAATTACATGCCTACAGCCTTAAAGGCACTGAAAAGATGCAGACTGTTAAATGTTAAACTGGAACGATCTGTCTGACATGGTGTTGCCCAGGGCCCTTGATTAAGAAACATCTAATACTTGTAATCGCTTTCTCTAAAGAACAAGGAAGCCAAGTGTTTGTCCCTGTTTTACCTCTAAATAGTCCTTAACCTTTTTTTTTTTTTTTTTTTTTTTAAAAACATAGATTTACATGTTTCATTTTAATAAACATCAGAGCTCTAATTTAGCTGTTAATTCTGTCGTATAAGCTTTTCCCTCTAGTGACCTTTGCTAATAAGACATCATCTCAGGGTTTATTTTTGAATAGAAAAAGTGACGTGCAGGGCTTTTTTTTTTTCTTTCCTGTTTTCTGTACATGTTTCTGAGCTAGATTTAGTGTCTGGGAACACAGATTTAGTGTCTGGGCACACATCTGACTGTTCACTGTTCTGTTAGCCCTTTAGTCAAGGAAAAAATCACATCCAAGTGATGTGACCTGGATGAGGCATTGAGCTGGGTTTAGATTAACTTTTTTTTTTTTCTTTTTTTTTGCCTCGCATGAATGGTGAGTGTTTTTTTTTTTTTTGCTTTGAGTGGAGTTGATGCAATGGAAACGGCCTTGTTCCATGGAAAGTTTTTTTATGGAGAACTAAAGGTTTCCTCAGTCAGTCTCCTCTTAAGTAACTGCGTTGTATTGTATTGGAACCTGACAGTGTGAATGCCAAAGGTCAGCACTATTGTGTCAAATACCACCAGATATGGCCTGCCCACACTGACATTCTGACACTCAGTGTTCAAAGTTGTATTCATTATTGTGTTCTTATAGTTATTACCCGATTTGACTGACTGATGTAATGGGTTTAATCCAAAGCTTAATAATTAAAAAAATATAAGTAGACCTTTAAATAATCTCAACTTGGACAGATAGGTTCAGTGAGTGGAAAGTTCAATAATAAAAAATCTCTGTGACTGCAATAAATGGTCGCTATATTAATGTACACATTTGAGTAAGGAACCTAAGAGTTAAATCTGAGGCGTGTTATTTTTCTTTCAGCTAAAAGTGTTCCTGCCTGCCAAATGTTTGAGAACCCCTGCTGCTGAGCTTTTTTTTTTTTTTTTGCTTTTTTTTTTTTCTCCTTTTTCCTTTTATTGTAATTTTAAGCATTCTAATGTTTCTTCCTTTCTCTCAGTGGTGGGGTTGGACATCCAAGATGAAATGGGACGTCATGAAGTTGGCCACATAGAAAACTCCATGAAGGTGCCACTCAACAATGGTTATGGCTGTCGCTTTGAGGGTGAATTCAGCATCAATAAAGTAAGAAATGGACCATGTACAGTGCACATACATAAAGGATTTCACACTATTCTACCTCTCAACCTTACACTGTTTTTGCAGTGACCTTAGTAGTGGACACGATGCGAGATGGTCTAAATGGCATTGTCATTCTCCAATATAATAATGACCATTTAAATAAAAATAAAAAAAATGTCATTTAAATTTAAATGAATCTATCTTCAACATGGCGAATACAAATAAAATAAAGGCTAGATTTATTTCTAACTGAGGGGGAAAGGAAGTTGTTTATCATGTATGAGTTGCTGAATTTTCGTTACATGTTGTCATCAAAGAGGCCTTGTTTTAAAATTAAAATTCCCCTCCTATGTCAACCACTTATGATATCGAAGGAAATAATTGCTCAGATAGCACACTAGACTTAAAGCACACCGGTCTATTCAAGACTCAAAAGCTGTCAGGGACAAGTTTGTAAAGTATCAGACTGCCTGAGGGTTTTCTTCGCATTCCTTCTTCTCCAGGTTCCCGGAAACTTCCACGTCTCCACACACAGCGCCACAGCGCAGCCGCAGAACCCTGACATGACCCACATCATTCATAAACTCGCCTTCGGGGACAAGCTTCAGGTTGCCGTTTCATCTAGTATACAATTATTTATTCAGCAGAATGTGTCAAAGATAGAATTCATGTCATTTAAAAGAAAATGTGCATTCGGTGTTGCAGGTGCAAAATGTCCAAGGTGCTTTCAACGCCCTCGGTGGGGCCAACAGACTCGAGTCTAATGGTTTGTTACATGTTTAATGTGTTTTTATGTATGTACACAACTGATTTAACTGATTCCCATCAAAACTCTTAAAACTGTAAGTAGGTTAGCATGATGGTTGCTTGAGGTAATGCTGTAGTGATGTAATAGTTCTTCCCGTCTCACCTCATTATTTTTTTACAGACCATATTGAGATTAAAATGTTTAAAAGGTCAGCAGTGAGAAACATGCAGCATTACATCAGAGTAATGACAGGGTATGATGAGCACAGACTGCCTAACAGATTTTTCCATTAACCCCTCCCTCCCCCGGAGCACCAGTAAGACAGCACATTAAGACAACTACATTAATTATATGAAATTTAGCTGAAGGGAAAAAATGGAAGCGCAATCAGCATTAAACAAAATAAACTATACATTCGTCCACTTTTTTGTGACATTCCAGTAAAAAGGAGTGGAGTGTCGTAGTAGCCACCTAGTGGATGCTTCTAGGTAACTCGTGTCAAACAGGAGATAGTCATTAATTACTTTTCAGTAAAAAAATAAATAATAATAAATTGATTTTCCTCAAATATGCATCCAGAGTTGGCACAGTCCCTGAGTGGCTTGTACAGATAAGATAAGAATCAGTATCTTAATTTTCAAGCCTTTGCTGCGCCAAGTCTAAATGTCGATCTCTCTCCTCAGCTCTGGCGTCCCATGATTACATCCTCAAGATCGTTCCCACTGTGTATGAGGACTTGTCAGGAAAGCAGAAGTTCTCCTATCAGTACACTGTGGCCAACAAGGTAAAGTAAACAGCTCCATGTTAGTGAAATTTTTTTTCCCCCACCTCTTTTATAACAGTAGTGCTGACAGCAGAGCTGACTCCAAGGCACATCACAGGTTTATACTAATGCACTTGTTCTGCGTTATTGTTTCTGTTATAATAACTTGACTCATGGTGAACACTCGAATAATAAACAGATTTAAAAAGTGAAGTGAAGTGTGGTGACCCATACTCGGAATTTGTGCTCTGCATTTAACTCATCCAAGTGCACGCACACACACACACCGTGAACACACACCCGGAGCAGTGGGCAGCCTCTTTTTTTCCTGCGGTACCCGGGGAGCAGTTGGAGGTTCGGTGCCTTGCTCAAGGGTCTCACCTCAGTTGTGGTATTGAGGGTGGAGGAGAGCGCTGGTCATTCACTCCCCCCAGCTACAATCCCTGCCGGCCTGAGACTCGAACCTACGACCTTCAGGTTCACCTTCGGGTTATAAGTCTGACTCTCTAACCATTAGGCCACGAAGTGATATTTAACAGAGGAAAAACAAATGTAGGCATTGCCCTGGTGACCCTTTCTGTCAATAAAAAAAAGGAGAGTTGGGTGAAGGAATGACTGTTCATTCCACTGTACATTAGTGATTACAGAAACCTGTTTCATGGATGCGCCACAAACTTAAATGTAACTGTAAATGGATAGAAAAAATATGAGGTGTCGTTATTTAATACATTTTTTAAAAATTGTAATCATTGGCATATTGCTGTGGCACTAGAGGAATATGACACTTCAGGACAGCTAGGACAATAATCAGCTTTGGGGATGTCAACATCACATCACCCCACTGTTAATTATTTTCCTGTAACAGTACACCCAGACATGTTTTATTTCTTACTTAAATAACACAATGTAAAAAGTGGGTAGTGATTTATAACTATGGGTCTTTGTATATGAGGTGCTGACAATTTTATGAGTCTTAGCAAACAAGAATGAGTAGGTGACAGGGAAAGTGCTAGCACTAGCCTGTCATAAAAGCATTTTGTTTTGGAAATGAAACTGAGAAGCTATTGAACACAAGCTGTTGTGTGAAGGTTTGCTTACAGTGTTATCAGTGTTAGTCTGTGTGTAATGCCTGAATTTGAATTTGAACAAAAAGTGATGTATTTTATAACTGAAATCTGTATTTTTTTTTTTTTTTTTTTGTCAGGAATATGTGGCATACAGTCACACAGGGCGCATCATCCCAGCCATTTGGTTCCGTTATGATCTGAGTCCAATCACAGTGAAATACACAGAGAGGAGGCAGCCCCTCTACCGCTTCATCACAACTGTAAGACACACTCGCATTCTTCCGTAGTGGAATTATAATAGTGTGTCATGAACATTTACACAGAGAATAAATTATTGATGCATCCTGCTTTCTTTGCCCTCAGATCTGTGCCATTATCGGTGGGACCTTTACAGTAGCCGGCATCATTGACTCCTGTATATTCACGGCTTCTGAGGCATGGAAGAAAATCCAAATAGGCAAGATGTCCTGAGTGTCTGTCTCATTTTCTAGACATCTTATTTATACCCCGCTGAGTGTCCATCCCTGCTCTGGTATTCCACTATGAACCCTGAGTTCCCTTTAAGAAATGTATTTTTACACTATGCCATTTCAAACCACCTGGTTGGCTAAACATTCTCAACATGGCTTTGCACAGGTCCGAGAGAAAATGTTACCTAGATTAAGAGAATGCAGGTTTTGTTTCTACCATGATGTACTTTTGCATCTTTTCTATAATTATTCCTTAATTGTATTTTGTGTAAATTGTGCAGTGTGTGAAGTTCTGCACAGTTCCCAGCCGTTAGTATTTAACTTACAGAAGGCCATCCGAAGTACTGCTTCTTGGTAATTCCTGTGTACTAAATGGATGTTTCTGCTTGTCCAGAACTGGTAACTTATCATAACTTCTCATAATTTGTGCATATTTACAGTATGTCAAACAATGTATGTACTGAAGATAGAATCCTGTACATTACCCAGGATTTCTAGGATTTCTAGGATTTCTTTGCACAAAGATAAAGGACATAGTGTTAGCCTGCAGTAACTATTGTGGGTGATGTTTTGAATTGCATGAAGTACTGAATTGTTCAATGTCAAAATCACGTTAATGTTTACTTAGTTACACAAATGGCCTATTGTGCCTTAAAGTGTTTTAAATTGACAGACCTCAGTTGGTGGAGGTAAACCTGTTCTAGATATTTGTTTTACAGATGGTTGATTTGTTACCGAGAGGATAAAACTAGCTTGCTACTTTGTAGTTGTTTTTAAAATTTCAAGTTTGTCATTTGTGTAAGGGAAATTATAATTGCTTTTGCCCACCAAAGGATTTTAAATGAAGTGTATAGAAATTACTTTGTAATGTTTCTTTCCTAGGTTTTGTCAGTAATGCTATCTATTCGGTCCATGCTGTTTACGGCACTGTATGTGGAAAGTAGCTTATGTAATTTGTTTACTGCCCGTCAAGAGATGACCAGGAACAAGGAAATAACTGATCCCAGCTCCGATTAATAGAGATCATACTAAATAAGTGGGTGGAGCCTTATTTATGATGTGTAGCAGTGTTTTTAGAAGTACACATGGCAACATAGGCGCATGTTTAAAAAAAAAAAAAAAGGGTGGAAAATCACAACCACTGTTTGTTCAGCAGGATCAGTGCAACCAAACTAAAACATAGGAAGGTACATACAACAAACCCTGCAAAATTACTATACATTTAATTAGAAAAACTATATAATGTTTGACTGAAACACAATTTCCTCCATGATCATTTGTTTTTAAACGTATGTTGCTCTTTGGACTTCTGCCCCTGTGATCTGCCTGTTTTTTTTTATCTACTTTGGTCAAAGATAAAAATCACATAAACAACCTTCTATCATCCCAGTTTGTTTTTGGCCAGCTTGACCAGGCCGTCTGTGTTACTGAACCACTTCTTCAGATTCCTTTTTAATTCAGACTGAAACATTGTAAAGTTTGCAAGAACACAAACAACAGAATAATAAAATTCATCAGTTGTTGTTGCTAACATTATTGGCAATGCAGCTTCCAACAACAAACCCCGAATTTGCTCTTTATCTGTTTTGTTGTTTGTTTCTTGTCTGTAATTGACCAAGAATGAGCAAGCCGATTTAAAAGAAGATAAATTGCTTTATTTTTCCCCATTCTGGGACTTATTTTTTGTACAAATAAACAAAAGAAGCTTACACTTCATAACAAGATAAATGCATCAGGAGTTAAAATATTTTTCTATTTGTGACTGGCGTAATGGTGCCACCCAGTGGCAGCAGAGAGAACATAGTGGGAGGGCAAGGAAGGGCAGAACAGTTCGGCTTGTAAGGCATGTTCGGAGCCATGATCGATCCGATGATGTTACAGGTTGGATGTCGCAGGGCAAGATCCCTCACTCATGGCCAGCTCCGGTGTCGAAAAGAACTCACTCATGCCTTCTTCAGCAAGCTGGCCGTACTCGTTGTTGTAGAAGGTCTGGCCACTGAGCTGGCTAAAGAATGCTGGACAGTGCCTGCTGATGCTCGTGCTGTTCTCACTCAAGCCGTCAATCAGGCGCTCTGTGCTGTTGCCCGCTGCTATACTAACAGACAGAAAAGAGTAAAAGTACAGTTAAATTCACAGGCCTTCGACAGAAGAGAACTAGTACAGGCGTGATTTATGGACATGGTTATTTGACTGACCCCTTAGGCTTTCATTACAAGTGATTTTGGGGTAAACAGCTTTTGTGCTTTGTTTATTTTTAATTAAACCCTTTTACAGGTAACATGTCAATTCTTGCCAGTGATGATCACACATCCTCTATAACCATTAGATAAAAACTAAGTTGAAAAACACTGCTATTCATTTAAGGGTCATCATTTTATGACACACTGTTACCAATCTCATAATGTATCCTTGATGGATCATCGAATGTAACCCTTTTGTTAACTTCTATTTGGAGACATGTTTAAACAGAGCTTACGTCTTCAGCATGGCTCCTCTGTGCTTGTGCTCAAGCCTCTCCAGCTCTTCAGAGGCCAACACCATCCCGCTGTCTGTCTGGCTGTCCTGCAGGGACACGGCACTGCATTAGGCTTATTGTAAACAGTATACACTCGGTGGCTACTTTTTCACATACGCATTTAATATTTTTACTGTGCAAATAGTGCTGTGTTTCCATTAGCAACCTTCATAAACCACCTGTTTATATCAAAAGGGCTCATGCAGTCTGGTTATGTGTTTATATGTGTATATGAAGGCATATACACCTCTAA
Organism: Pangasius sanitwongsei; assembly: GCA_037576675.1. NCBI lineage: Eukaryota > Metazoa > Chordata > Actinopteri > Siluriformes > Pangasiidae > Pangasius > Pangasius sanitwongsei. Next base: position 7,484,021 of record CM075009.1, on the reverse strand, counting down.
GTAAATGTTTACAATATATGTTTGCACATTCATGCAGTTATCTAATCAGACAATCATGCAGATACAGGTCAAGAGCTTCAGTTAATATTCACATCAAACCTTAGAATGGAGAAAAAGTATGATTTCTGTGACTTTGATCGTGGCATGTTTGTTGGTGCCAGTTGGGCTGGTTTGAATGTTTCATAAACTGCTGACCTCCTGGGAATTTCACACACACACACAACACTCTCTAGAGTTTACATAGAATAGTACAAAAAACATTGAGTGAGCGCCAGTTCTGTGGGCGGAAACACATTGTTGATAAGAGAGGTCAGAGGAAAATGGCCAGATTGGTCTGAGCTGCCAGGAAGGATACTCAAATATAACTCAAAAGTAACTCAAATAATCACTCTTTACAATGGTGGTGAGCAGAAAAGCATCTCAGTATGCACAAAACATTGAACCTTGAGATGGATGGTCTACAAAAACAGGAAAAGACCACAGTGGGTTTCACTCCTGTCAGCCAAGAACAGGAATCTGAGGCTGTCATAGGTACAGGCTCACCCAAGCTGGACAGCTGGACAGCTGAAGATCATTAACAGTTGAAAAATCACCTGGTCTTTTTCCAGTCTTCAGCTGTCCAATGTTGGTGAGGCTGTGCCCATGATAGCCTCAGATTCTTGTTCTTGGCTGACAGGAGTGGAACCTGATGTGGTCTTCTGCTGTTGTAGCCCATCCACCTCAAGGTTTTATGTGTTGTGCATGCTGAGATGCTTTTCTGCTCACCATGGTTTTAAAGAGTGCTTATTTGAGTTACTACAGACTTCCTGTCAGCTCAAACCAGTCTGGTCATTCTACTCTGTTCTCTCTCATCAGCAAAGTGTTTCAGCCTGCAGACCGTCCGCACACAGGATGTTTTTTGTTTTTCACACCATTCTGTGTGTGAAAATCCTAGGAGGTCAGACATTTCTGAAATGTTCGAACGAGCCCATGCGGTACCAACAACCATGCCACGGTTACAGTCATCATACTTTTCCCCATTCTGATGTTTGATGTGAACGTTAACTGAAACTCTTGACCTGTATCTGCACGCATTTATGCATTGTGCTGCTGCCACATGATTGGCTGATTAGATAACCGCATGAATGTGCAGGTGTAAAAGTGCTCCTAATAAAGTGGATGGTGAGTGTATCTGACTATCCTGTTTGCGCATAATTTATTCAGTTGTTTTAGCATATTGTTTTAGCAACATTAGCAGCTTTGAATGAAGGTACTTACATGATGTGACTTATGAGAGGTCATCACCATCGGCAGCTCTTCAAATGTTTTCACCCGCGAATGACATGTCTTAGAGGGGCTCACCATCACACACCCAGAGAACGGCACACAATTATAGTATCTGTGAAAGAATTCTGGCATTAGAGAATAACACAAGGTTTTCTGACATGCGAAAGTGTTCAAAAGAGAGAAAAACACGTTGATGAGATGATGAGAGAACGACTGGGTCAAAATAAGGGAACTTGTTTTGCGCATGTTCACTAACATTGGGCTTCATTTATCAAGCTGAATATGAACGGATTTATTTGTAACTTGTTTGTACAAGCATTAATACAAGAAATTTGGGATTCATCAAAAATCCTATAAGTTTGGAAAAACATTTGTATCATGTGTTCCTGAGTCTGTCCCACATAAGAAGACTAACTAATATAAACCTCAACTGATCGGCTTCAAATGATATAAATCATGATGACCGTACTTTTATATACTTTTAGATTACACTGTCAAGTTTAAATAGCTTATATATTTTCAGTTACACACACACATTTAAGGAATAATTTGTGAGGAACAGTTGTTTCATATTGAAGGCATTAACAAAGGAACTATTAAATATGAAAAATAAAGAAAGAAATCAAGCAAACAAATTAAGACAATCCATAAATTAAGGCCAGTCATTCAATTAAGAATACCACTGTATAAAAGGAGGATGGGCTCAGGTGGCGTGTAAGTCGCTTCCATTTGCCACGGCATCTTCTCTTAATGTTGTGCAACACTTCATTAGAGCCAACACTAAGTGACCGATAAGTGTTGAATCTAGTATGTCTCAAGCTGCAATGTGCCATATATTCCCTAGCGTACCATTATCGAACTTAGTACGACACTTCCTGCTTTTCCAACATGGCACTAGGGAGGGATGCTTTGTTCTGAATAAATAAAAGCAGTTTCCCTGTGTACAGTAGATGTTCTTCCTACGTTTTCACATCAAACCATTCCATTCAACTTTCCTGGAATTTTGGCCTTTTCAGGTGCTGTTAAATAATATATATATTTTATTTCCATATAACTGAGTCAAAATGACTTTCACTTCTACCTCTGGGAAAGTGTTTTTTTGCCATTTGCTGATCAAAAATCATGTGAGCTTTGCCATTTATGGAGTTTTGTGGGCATCACCAAATGCAAATCAGCTGGGCCGTGCATGCGCGTGGTACTTTACAGGTGATCGGCATTCATCAACATACTCACATATGTGCAAAGAAAATCAGCATTCCTAAAACGGTTTCTAAGTTCGGTTTGGCTCATGCAAACATTTACACACAGCTTTACTAAAAGATTGTTAATGAGACCCATTAACATTAATTATAACTATAAACATATGATGTGTCTACCTTTAATTAATAACAAATTGCTAATTTAAATGCTGTGTTATAAGAGGAATAAACACTTCAGGATTTGCTCTTATTAGAAAATAATCCATTTTGGGATGGTAATGTATGACACCTCCACATTGTACTTACTTTCCTATGACAGCATGCACCATCGTGTTTTATTCCTTAAATAATCTAGTGTTGTTTGATATACTATACTGCTACTATACTCTTAGTCCGATTCATATGAGGGGATAGAATGTTAAAATTAAATTATCTCTTAAATGATCTCTCTGTGTGTGTGTGTCAATTATAAACTGGTTCAGTGACAGTGTACAATTTAATAACTGGCAGCTTGACCTATAGTGTTCCTCCCAATTTCTCTCTCTCTTTTTTTTTTTAAATGAAATTGACACACACATACTTACATGGTCTAATCAAAAGGCGAGCACACATTGTCTTATCAAGAAAAAAGATAAGACAATAAATAAAATATAGAGATATAGATAAAGACAAAAAAAATAAAAAGACAGAAAACAAAAAAGTAAGCTTTGTGTTTTTGGTTTGAACAAAAGGGTTAAAGCTTTTCTGTTCACTATTCAGAGGAAATGCAACATGAACACAGTAAAGCATTATGAGCTTGAAACACTAAAATATATGTATAATTTATAGCTTCCTATCAGCCTTTAAGTAAGTGTGTGTGTGTGTGTGTGTGACGGCAGTACCTGGCTGGCAGTGTGTTGCAAGCCAGTCTCAACTCTTCCTCTGATGGAGGTCTGGAGGAGGCCTGAGAAAAGCCATCATCCTCTGAGCTCTGAGAAACACTGAAAGGGATGTCCTGCAAATGAACAGAAAAAAAAAATCTGCTTAAATCTCAGTATAATACATGTTTTTATTAACAGCTAGATACACCTTTAGTTTTTTTTTTTTCTCTGTTCAAAGAAATCGATATCAGTAGTGGCAGTGGTGGCTCAGAGGTTAAGGCTCTGGGTTACTAATCCCAGCACCGCCAAGCTGCCATTGTTGGGCCCTTGAGCAAGGCCCTTATCCCTCTCTGCTCCAGGGGCACCATGATATGGCTGATCCTATGCTCTGACTGCAACTTCCTAACAAGCTGGTATATGCAAAGAAAAAAGAATTTCCCTGTGCTGTAATGTATATGTGACAAATAAAGGCTTATTCTTCTTTTACTTTGTATCCGCAGTTCATTTGTACTTGCAGAAGGTAAACTACACATAGTCCCAGCGAATTTTAATGTACATGCCTGAATAAAAGTGACATTACAGTAAAGTCAGCCATATTTCTCACCGGTAAGCTGTTGTCCTGTAAAAGGTCTCCCAGTATCTCTACCAGGGCAGGAAATGTGGGCCTTTCCCTGGGCTCACCCTGCCAGCAGGCCAGCATGATCCCATATCTACCAGCAGGGGGAAACAATCACACACACACACACACTTTTTCAAATGCATACAGGTTCATTTCATAATTTACTCTCTGTAAAATACTGATTATTTCATATATTTAAATGAAGCAGATCTAGTGCAGAAACATGCTCACATTTCCGGCGAGGCCGTCTCAGGAGCCCTCATCCTGGTGCCATCCTTCAGCCGTTTACAGAACTCCTCATCAATCTGGATGCCGGGGTAAGGCGAGGCACCTGTGGCGTAGAAACACAGATTAACTTATCAAAGCTGGTAATTTAGGTAACCTTTGCTTTTGTGTGACAAAATTTCACCACTCATTAGTTCTTAAGAAGAACCTCAGATAAGTCATGAAACATATTTAAGATTCCACCAAAAATCCAGTCATCCCTACCTCTAAGAAAATGACACTGAGCTTACCTAATGAGAATATCTCCCACAGCAGCACGCCAAAAGACCACACGTCACTCTGGCTGGTGTAGACTTTATCAAAGATGCTCTCAGGAGCCATCCACTTAAGTGGCAGTCTGGCCTGCAAAAGCAAATGCACATCAAACCGAGTTCAAACCGAGTTCACTTTACCCAAACCAACAACCCTTTTCAGCTGACTGAGAATAGGGAAGCCATTCTATAAATGTGGGTGCAATTCTTGTTCTTGTGATATAAACTTTATTAGGCACAAATGTACACATGCACAGTCATTCAGTTATAAAATCAGTCATGTGGCAGCAGCACAATGCATAAAATTATGCAGATACAGAATGGGGGAAAATGTGATCTCAATGACTTTGACGGTGGTGCTGCTGTTGTAACCTATCCACCTAAAGGTTCGTTGTGTTGTGCGTACTAAAATGCTTTTCTGCTCACCATGGTTGTAAAGAGTGGTTAGTTGGTTACTGTCAGCTCATACTAGTCTGACTTTTCTTATCAACAAGGTGTATCCACCCACAGATCTGCTGCTAGCTGGGTGTTTTTGTTTTTTGCACCATTCTGTGTAAACTCTAGAGACTGTTGTGTGTGAAATTCCCAGGAGGTCAGCGGTTTCTGAAATACTCAAACCAGCCCATGTGGTACCAACAACCATGCCACGATTGAAGTCACAGCGATCACACTTTTTCCCCATTCTGATATTTGACGTGAACAATAACTGAAACTCTTGACCTGTATCTGCATGATTTTTTTTTGCCACATGAATCATGCCACATGATTGACTGATTAGATAACTGCATGAATGTGCACGTGTACAGGTGTTCCTAATAAAGTGGATGGTGAGTGTATATATGCGTTTTTTGCACAAGCATTAACTTCTTTTCATTTTTAAATGCTAAATGTAACCCAAATTACAGAACTGCTTTGACAATTTTGCTTTTCCATGGTGTCTCTTCTAAGGTGTGTCATTAGCTTCCTTTGAAACACCATTTTGATGAACTTGTAAGTTTTAAAATGGTGCGGGAAAAGCATGTTGAGTGGGCTATTTGACACAAATGGTTTCTTTTCTCTCTTACATTGCCTTTCCGCACGTAATCTGGGTCCTTGTAGATGTCACGAGCCAGTCCAAAGTCGCAAATCTTCACCACATTGTTCTCTGACAGCAGAATGTTCCGGGCTGCCAAGTCTCGATGGATGCACTGGCAGAACATGATCACAGTGGAAATTAGCACTGTATGCAGGGAGGATTAGGACCCCCATACACAGACATTTGCCTCACCATAAGTGCCTCCACATGCCAAATTCTTATTTATCTATATTATTGTATTAACTACTGTTTTAATAGAAATGTCAGGAGTTAAAAAAGCATTTCTGTTACCAATCAAAATGTGTTTGAGTACGTCTCATAAATCTTGCACTTCATTTTCAGCAATCCTCCGATCTCCGATGAGACAGTGGAGTGAACCTTAAGTGTTTTACAATTAGCTTAGTAGGCTGATTTTTACGAAAAATGAGCGGAAATACCATGCTCTGCAGAGATTCGGCTTAATGCACAATCACATTTGCATTTTAATTACTGTAATTGTTATCTGTTAATGTTTCAGCTCAGGCCATAGCCTTTTAAGAAGCATTTTTGTGCTTTGCAAAAATGAACTTATCTTTTGTGCCCATGTATCTATGGTTTCTTTCAATGTAAAACTGAATTTAGATGGAATTTGTTTATACTATTAAATCCCTTGTAACTGGGTATTTGTTTCAGTTAGGATAAGCACTATGATTTAATCTCTGTGTCTGACTGCATGATTTGATATATTACTTCTTCAGCTGCACTGAGAGTAGCTGCACTCATTAATTAATGCACTGATTCTTATATATTATTGTTTGGTGTGATTTCTGTGGGATGTTTAGCTTTTTGGAAGGAGTTTCCAGAGTCAGTGCTTTGTAATAGACAGAGGTAAAGCTGTAATGTTTTCCGACATGGGAAAATCAATAAATAATACAAAATTATGTGCAATTGTGCATTATATTGCGGCAATATTATATAATAGTTTAGTTTATGGGTATGCATAATTATTGGAAAATCTTGACGTTTGACTGGACTTACCTTACGAGATGCCAGGAACTCCATCCCTCGTGCCACCTGGTAACTGTAGCATATTAGATCCTCTATTGTAAGAGGCTTCTTCCAGAGGTCCTCCACTTAAAAGCAATAGAAACAAGCAGATATAAATTACATACAAACATTTTTCAATTACACATTACTAGCAATAATTGGCATAGTGAACCAATACAGAATATATGGGTTGGAAGAATGCAGATTCATAATTCACAACAATTCATGTCATTTAATCATGAACAGTGACAGCTCTTATAATTGAGCTAGAGGGTTGTTTTTTTCACATTTGCAGCATTTAACAAACACACTTATCCAGAGACTTACAGATGATGATGATGATGATGATGATTATTATTATTATTATTATTATTATTATTATTATTATTATTATAGTTTAATTGCTGAGCTATTGATAGGTTAGCCCTCCCATTTAATATTACCACCAGCCACCACTGGTCATGAATAGAGTATATAATAGGGATGTAACTGAATATGAATACATTATTTGGATTGTATTTAAGTATTTTTAAGTAAATACAAATACAGATTTCAATAGTACATGCAGTATTTTTTTAAAGAAAGATTGCCAGAAAAGTTCACATCTGGCCATCTGGACCAAATACGAACCCGAGTGACACTGCTGAGGTTGCAGAGCTGAATACAGTTAAGTTCTGCAAGTTATTTTTCTGTTATAATTTGTGAAGTCCAGTCTAAGACATGCCCGATTCAAGTTTAAATCCAAATACAGATAAAAGTATGTATTATGAGCATTCCACAGATACACATACAGATAATGGCATTTATTTGCATATCACATGGTAGAAACTTACGTTTCTCTGAGGAGGAGCTCTTTGAGCTGGTTTTACCCCAAAGCTGGCTTGGGGTGCTGATGACAGAGGAAGAGGGTTGGCGATCTCTCTGCTCTACCTGCCCCGCCTCCATCATCCTCCTCACCTGGCTCCGGGTTTTAGGGGAACGGTCCTGTATAAGGGGAAGAGAAGAATCTTACAGTGAGACATGAAAAAGTTATTGCATTTATTCACACTGTGGCAATCTGGTGCAGGGCCAGAGAGTTCAGAAGCTTAACTATTAGAGATAGTATTCATGGTGATACTTGTTCTATCTTTGTTCTACTGTGGATGTAGGAAATAATTTCCACTTAAGCAAATGAGGCATTTCCACAGTGATGTAGTACAGTGAAATAAATAACCACCTTTAACAACATCTACTGTTGTTATAAATCTATGGGCCGCCAAATGTAAAAAAGTTGAATATTCTTTTCTCTCAGACCTTTTTTTTTTTTTTTGAACACTTGAGGCCATTCAGATACATTTGAGTATAAATTGTATAAATGATTTAGCAAAGAAAAGATGTCTTGGACAACCAACACACAAACACACCAATGCTTCTTGATATTTCCAAATGTATTCTCGCTCTGTGTCTCTTTCACACAGACACAACACAGTGCCATTCAATCAAATGGATGTGTCTCCACCATCTCAATTATCTCCACCAAACAATCATAATCAATCATATCATCACACTGTATTCAATTACCACCCCAACAGCTCTTCCAAATAAGGCAGAGGCCCTCAAATAGATTTCTGGAATGGACCACCAGATAACATGACACTACTGACCACAGTTAAAACATCAGTGACATAGTGATGGCAAATTTAGAGTGCTACACACACACACACACACACAGAACTATTCCAAACAAGTGTAAAAATAAAATATAGCTTAAATGTAGAGTTTATGATAGCAGTGTAGCCTGACAGTGATAAAATTGGAAATGAGTGGGTCTAATTAAACAAACTACATGTCTAGCTATAGAACATAGGCAAAATTAACCGCATGACCACAAATCAGATTTCTTCTTTTCCTGCTAAGGGGTAATATTTGTGTACAAGTCGCATCCATGAAAAGGCACTGCTGGTGTCAAATAAGCTAAAAACAATGTTTTGCTCAACATGATCACTGCTATCTGTTTGCAATGAAAAACACCAGCGTGGTTCTATTATGGGTACATCAAGCCCTACAAGCTCGCAGTAGTCCAGCTGGCTCAGGAGCTGCAACTGGGAACTACTATCTGGAGCCAAAACACATGGATAATGTTTTACAGTGTGGGAAAAGAAGAACCATACAACCGCCCCTTACTTCTACTGGTAGTGGTCACATTGCTGTGCCTCTGCCTTGCATTGTCATTGGTTGCTCCACCTCATGTTACTGTAAATTGCCAACTGACTCCCAGGTGACACAACAGGAAAGTGGTTGCCCTATCGCTGGGAGATCGCAAATTTGAATCCCAACTATGCCACAGCCATTCATTGAGTCCAGAGAGTAAAATAGACTGTGCTCTCTGTGTGGGATGTGGGATGGTATTACACTTTCTCCTCAATCAGAGTGACACCAGCCAAACACTGATGTCTGTGAGCTGATATATGCAAAAGAGGGCAGGTAGAGCTTTCCTCTTTTTCATGCTACATCCTGCCCTGATGCCATGATGTAGCATGAGTAGCACTTTGAAAAGATCCAGTTGGTTGGCTGGCTTCATGTGACAAGAAAATAAATGATCTCTGTCCACTTTATTGCATCATCAAAACCCACCACATGATATAGATCTGATTTACCCAAACACATGTAATTTGTGGCCCCTGAACTTCATCTAACACCAGTCATTGTTTATTCTCTTTTCTTGGTTCACAGGGTTTACATGCACATGATTTTGGGCCATATATTTATGGCCGTGATGGCTTACTTCACTGAGAGCTAAAAGCACCTCAAACGTCTCTGAATCATACCCTGTATGGCAGGAAAAATTCCCTCTTCGCCCGCAGGTAGTTGGATAGATTTCCGTATTTGCAGTACTCCACCACAACCATGAGGGGACCTTAAAAACGACAAGGACTTAAATAAGTTGAGAGTAGACAAAAACGTAAAAAAAAAAAAGGAAAATTCTCTTATGTGATATTTGATTGTTACAGGTTACGGATCTTTATCATCTACATTTGGAGCAGCTGGACTAACCATTGGGTTTGGTGCATGCTCCCAACAGGTTGACCACATTCAGATGGTTTCCTATGTGAATTAGGATTTTCAGCTCAGACATGAGGGCTTTATGTTCACTGGCCGTCGCTCCCTCTATGATACACAAACACACACAATGCAACTTAAAGCAGTATAAATGAATATGTTCATCATGCTAATCACAGCCTAAATGGTGAATACACAATACTGCTCTATTCAATACGTGAAAAATGCCACTGACAGGCCAACTCTTTTATGATAATCCAATTTACTCAAAAATACCCAACATCTCATCTTCCTCACAGTTATTATTAATATAAAGAATTTTTGGGGAGGTAGGGAAGTAAATACAAAAAACCCTTTCACATGCTTGGGGATTTGCAAATAAGATAGTCAAACACCAAAAAATAAACCATTATGTTATATGTTTTCATTTTTACAAAGCCTTTATTAGTAAGACAAGTTTAATGCTGAAAGTTATTTTAGAATTATTCCTTTTACTTTAAAAAATTTAAAATGGGTCATTTTGACCCAAACAAAACATAAAGACTCATCGGTCTAACCTTTGAGCATCTTAACAGCCACAGTGCCTAAACTGCTCTTCTTATCACTGCCATAGATGGAGGCCTCAATCACCTTCCCAAAAGCACCGTGACCAAGCACCTTCCCTGTTAAAAGATAATCAAAAAGAAAATATTATCACTTAATTAGCGATGAACCAATATGAAAAGTTCAAAATAGAATAATGGTACAGTTGAGTATTAGGATATTTCATGCTTCTTTTATAGTCTTGGTTTGTAGTCTTTGGGCAATTAAAAAAAAAAGTTAATCTGACTGATGTCAGGATGACAATACCCCATCCACAGGGTACATATTAGTGGATTATGCTTCACAATTTGTAGTTTATCAAAACTGTACAAATTAAGGATACCTGCTTTCCCTAATTTAAGAATCTAGCATTTATAAATAACAATTTTCAATAGCAATAGCAACCTGGCCAGGATTAAGCCGTTAATGAAGATGAATGAATAACTGAATACTTGTATAGGATAAGATTCCCTTAACATGGTATACCAGTTTATAATCCCATCTCTAATTACTATACTGTTAATACCCTCTGTTTGAAGCATACCTCTTTCCTGTATTGATCTGAAATTAAATACAGATTATTTTTTACCACTGCGTACCAAGCCGCAAACGGTCCCTTGAAATTTCCCATTGGCTGGAATCGTAGGGCAGATATTCACACTGTTCCTCCAGAGGCACCTCGCCTGGATCCATGATAATGGACAAATAGCTTGTCTTGATATCGGCTGGGTTCACCTGCAGGACAGCATCACAACAACATTACCACCAGCTCATGCTGGCCTTTGTAGTGCAGAACTGTTAGCTGGAGGTCAGTCAGGAGCAGCAATTTCTTCGTGTAGATGTACAGACTGTGACCCCATTTCAAATAGCAGCAGTCACCTGAACTCTGCCCAGTCAGAGAGTAATGGGGTTTCTGATTCATTTGGCTTAGGGCATGGTATAGACTTTAAACTGCCTGGAACAGACCAGTGCTTGGGGGAACTATGAGATATTTGCAGGGCTCAAATTAACTCAGAACAACATGGAATAAACAGTGACGTGCATAAGCTGTGGATAAGCTGTGATTTAGGAGCAAACCCAGCATGGATCAGAAATCACAATTCAAACCTACACTGACCCGCTTGACATTGCAGAAGATGAGGATGAGAAGGACCCAAAAGAAGATGGCGATTACTCCGGTGCCGATGAGGATCACGATTTCCACATTCGTGCTGTTGTCAGATCCTGATGAAGGAAAATGTGTGACATGGCATGAGGCATGAGGTCATTTCCTGTCATCTGTGCCTATTTACCCGATAGAACATCCTTCAAAACACACTGCTCTTCCCTGTTCCAAACTTCCGCTAAACACACAAGAGCCAGCATCATTAAATCCAGCCTCTCTGTGTGAAAGGACACTTCACTTTATTGTGTCCTCCCTCACAGTGGAATTAGTGCGCTTACTAACTTGAGTCACCAGATATCAAAAGAAACTACCTACTAGCTTCCAACTTACAGCTGTATGCACATTTTTAGTAAAATGTATTAGGTGTGTCAAGCTAATAAATATCTTGAATTTAAAAAGGTGGGTCAAACATATCTTCATATACTATATATTATGATATTTTTTAAATGATATACAGGTCATTGTAACTGTTAGTGGGTGTGTGGCACAGGTGTGTGTGTGTGTGCCAGCTACAGGTTAGAAAAGGTCCTTGAAAAGATCATAAAAAGACATTTGGTAAATTATGTATTACAGAAAATTGTATAGGCAATAACGAGAATCTCACCAATTACAGACACTGTTGCTGAGGAGTGAATGCAGCCTCTTTGGTTGCAGGCAGTGCACGTGTACAGACCAGCGTCCTCCTCACGCACGCGCTGGATGCTGAGTGTCCGGTTAGAGTCCTGCAGTAGGATCCCTGTGCAAATCCACAAAGCTGTCAATCAAAATGTGCACAATGGTTGTCAATCAAAACTGCACACCATCTGCACTTTAGGGGCTTATTCTCGGTTCCAGTTTCGGAGCTGTCCCAGACTACTGTCATTAATATCTATTTATCTAGATAGATAGATAGATAGATAGATATTAGACTCTGTTAAATGACTGAATGGTAAAACTGATTTTGACTCTGGGACAGCATAAAGCAAGTTTGAAAATGTAATACACTGTGGTACCACCAGGGGGCAAGAGTTTATTAATTCTGCCCCATCTTTTCTAGGGCAGTCGCACATTGCTGTTCATTTCAACTCATTTTAATTCAGTTTTACTGGTATGGTACTTTTAACAATATATATATATTATCAAAAAGCAGCTTTACATATTTAGATTTTGATCCCTAATGAACATTGCTCGTTATGATTATACTGTGATTAAGAGTCCTGGAATACGCACAGGAATATTTTTACGCACAGGAAAGTTGTTTCATGTTAAAATGTGGGAATCAGCTCATTTAGTAATATTATATTTGACTCCTGGCTGCAGGAGTCTTCATGTGGATTTATAGAAACATCAGAACATACTATTTCACATGAACCAGAGTACAAAAGCTGGGCTACAAGCAATCATGTAGAACTCAATTTAATAAACTACTATAGTGTGTCCTGTATAGTTATCAATATTACTGCAAAAGTATTTTTTTTAACAGAGAAACCATTTAAAGGTTAATGTTGCTAACAAGTCTATGACCAAATTATTATAGTTTTTTGGGGTTTTTTTTGTCTGTTCCTTTAAAGAAGCAGTCTGAAAATTTCAGAATCCTCTGCTGCCTGCGAGGCGAACTACTACAGTTGCTATGAAAACTTTCATAATGAAAACAACCTTGCCCTTTTATCTCTACATGCCTTGTGGTTTGCAACTGATGGAAAACGTGCAGTTCAGAGCACCTCTGCTTCAGCTTTGATGACTATTTTTCAGTGCCCGGAAAATGTCAACCGAAACTAGTTAGATTTATTGTATGAAGAATTGAGTGCTTTAGGTGCCCTTCAAATAATCTGATTATTACAGATTATTAGATACCTTCCTGCATATGCTTTAAAATACAAACTGTGCCTTTAAGATATAACAGCCTCTACAGTGTTATTACTGTGGTGTTGTCCAGGTTCCAAGGCCTAAATGAAGTGTCATATTATATTATGTGAACAACACCCAGACTACTCCCATGCGCTAATGCTCAGGTTCTTCCTGCAGCGAACATCACAAAAGACTTCTACTTGCGAGCTATGACTTACTGACTGTAATTGGTAGCAGGAGAGCATCAGGGTTGCCTTACCCTTCACCTAAAATACTAGACTGCATTTGTTTAATGACCCCCATGCCAGAGTGTTTATGTGTCCAATTAGTTAACAAGAAACATAAGGTCAGTGGAGCTAGACTAGGTCACAAAGTCTGTAAAAAAAATCCCTGTGATCCCTCTATGGAGTATAATTAATCAGAAGCAAATCTGATTCAGCACACATTACAACCAGGCACCCTGGCAGCATAGCAGCCTGCCTCCTTTATTGAACTCTGCTTGCTCTGCACACACACAGACACACACACACACTGCAAATATACACAAAAGCACTGTAAATCCTGTTCAGCAGCGAGGCTTGGTAGACTCATAATCCATAAACACACACATTCATTTCAAAAGCTGTCATCATGCATAGCTCCCTTTCATTTCTGTTACATTCCAATGCCAAAGCTTCACTTCCCTGCTCCAGTGGTCCACCCAGGATCTGTCTATCACACCAAATGGAGCTCCACCACACACTTGAATGAATACGTCTTTTTTTAGTGTGTGTGCAGGTATGTGTTTACATATGTTACAGCTGATAAAATTCTCATAGCTCTTCAAGCTAAACTGGCTTTGAATATTTATGGTAATTTGAAGAGAAATAAATACAAGGTGGGTCAACCGGAAATTACCAACAACTGTAAAATCTGTCCATATACAAATACAAAGCGACTTGTTTTCGACTTGTGACTTGTTTTCAAGTAATATTTATGTTCTCTGAATCGACATCCTTTTTTCTGATATATGATGTGCAACAGAAGAGGAAAGGTCAGAAGCTGACCTGATATTTGGTGGAGGGGCTGGTTGTCTTTAAACCAAGAGAGTTGGGGAGAGGGAGTGCCTTCCACATCGCACTCCATTAGCAGAGATGCGCTGACATTCACTGTCTGATTGATAGGGTTGTGCCGGTACCTTGGGGCTTCCAGGGCTGAGGAAGAGAGAGGGAAAGAAAGAGAGACAAAATAAAATAGGAAAAGAAATTGAGTGACACAAAAAGAGGAAGTCAGAAAATGAAAAAGCAAGAGACCAAAGCATATAAGAGATGTTGTGCAACTCTGGTCATGTGTAGTGACATATCAACTGTGGATTCACAGCAGGGTTAACTTCTTAACCCTGTTCTTGTCCATGTGTTTCCTCCAAGGACTACAAAAACTAAAACAAATTTCAGCTTTCTTAAAAATATAAAGGCAAGGAGGGAGGCTGACTAAGTCTACATAAATGGTTCTTCAAAGATTCTGGTAAAAGTTATATATAGAACTGTGAAAATTCAAAGAACAATTTAAGTAGATAAATGGTTAAGTTCAGAAAATGATTCCTTATGTGTGCTATGCAAATAATGTGACAGTTGCCTCCAAAAGGTCATTTAAGCTATTAAAGTCTCTCCTGTATTCACACTGAGAATTCATCAGCGCTAATGAATTCTCGATTCTGATTGGCCAGAAGGCGTTGATTCATTTTCTGCCACAGCAGCTCTGAAAATAGTTCCAGGACATTGCAAATCACACATTTGATATATAATATATGGGCAATATTAAAAGTTGATGACTTAAGTACAAATGTTACATTAATATTTACATGAGAAATGACAGTGTACGCAGCTGCTTAAGTTGATTTCCTAAGTCCCATTCAGATTAAGCAAAACACCTGCGTGTAGTTGCCTGATTTTTCTGGAGTGGAAGAGTGTAAGACCATGTTTTTCAATAGCATCTGACTTTTTCTTTGTTGTCAACCTTAATATGATGTAACATAAAATCAAGATGAAATTTGAAAATGAATAGTAAAAAAGACTACTGCGATAATATATGAAAGAAAATATGGCAAGCATTGAAATAAACATTGAATAGGAGTCTAGAATACAGTATATTGCTGCATGAATAGTCCTAGTCATAATTATGACATTAACCACTGCAAATTTGGTTTAATTTAATAATATGGCTTCCACCCGCATTATGCAGCAGCTTATAAAACAGCACTCTCTATTATTTTTCATTTAAACTTTTATATCCTGCTCTAATAGTTAATTGTGTGTACTAATTAATGAAGCCATGAAATCTTAATGTGTGCTTGGGATATAAGCTATTTTATCATGTTTTTAATTCACCCATATAAATTTGCTAAATTAAGAAAAAATGTCAGTGTTTTTTCTTAAGTTGCAGTTTTTTAGAGGGTAAGCTGACAGAGCATTCACGTGCTATGCTTACAGCTCACTTTAAGTAAGAGTTGTTAAAAATTTTATCCATTAAAAAAAATCCTCTGCTGTCTCCAACGATGTCCTCCATGTGGAAAACTTTTCTTTCTACCCTTCTCTGGAGTAATTAATTAATTAATTAATTAATTGTGCCATATTTATGTATTATTGTATTATTGTCCTTGAATGTTTTTGTAGTGTAGTTTTGTAGATTTACAACCCAAAACATACAGTTCATTGTTACAACCGCATTGTGGTTACATCAAACTGATAGTGGATTTAATAATGCTCCTTGCTTGTCCTGCAAAAAAGAGTCAGGGCTGCGAGGTAGCCTGGAGCTTATCCCAGGGGACTCGGGGCACATGGCAGGGGACACCCTGGATGGGGTGCCAACCCACACCACGGACAATTTGGAAATGCCAGTCAGCCTACATCGCATGAATCCTACAGTCTTCAACACATCTTTGGACTGAGGGAGGAAACCAGAGTATCCGGGGGAAACCCCTGAAGCACGGGGAGAACATGCAAACTCCACGCACACAGGGTAGAGGCAGGATTCAACAGTGCTCACCACTAATCCATCGTAACCCCTAGGTCTAAGTACCGATGTGCACAATCTCGGTATAAACTCCTCACTACACACACTTAACTCAACTCTGAATACAGCCATATGAGAAGAGATTTAGTAGGCATGACAACATCTAAAAGATTTGTTAAGAGCTAAAGTAGAAAAGCAAAATTTAATTCCAAGTCCAAAGTTTATATTATAAAAGCTCATACACACAACATTGCTCCAAGATAATGTTGCTAGAGGCCCTTACCCTTCACAGAAACGTATTTGCGGTGGCAATGCTTCTCACCACTCCGCCGGTTCTGCACCTCACAAACGTAGTTGCCCTCATCCTGCAAATGCACTCTGGGAATACTCAGCTCCAGCACCCAGTTGTTAGTGGACGTGTGGAAGGAGAGTTCTCCGCCCAGAGCCTCAGCATACTGGTGCAGGCTCTTGCAGTCCTCTGGGGGCACGGCCTGTGGGTCTAGACGATACCAGCGCAGGTTCTCATACGTGAAGTTGTCAGCGCTGCATTTCAAATAAACAGGCTCCAGTTCCAGTGGCTCCTCCGACGGCTCCATCTCAATCCCAAAGCCTTCTGGAATGGCTAAACAGAAAGAGGTGGTAAAATCAAGAGTGAAATGGAGTACAGAAATATTCCCTTTGGTTTAGTCATTTTAGACCTGCAGTCTTGGTGGTGAGACAAAATAAGGCATTGGTTTTTGGATCACTTTTGCTTCTCAGTTCTTTAAGTATGAGACACAAAATTAGTTTCTTGTTAAAATAATGATATGGCTTGAGAAATCAAATTTTGGTGAATGCAGACCAAATATTAGTTATCAAACTACCATGGCATTTTGTGAGAGAAAAGGGCTGTATTGCTATCTGGTGCATTGCTCAGTCTATGGCTATATGTATGTAGGTTTACTGTCATCCATATTTTATCCATCATCTTTTACCTTTTTGCACTGGTAAGTACAGCTACAGATTGTTGGAGTGTCCTATTTAAAATGCATAGGGGTGCTTACTGAATGACATATCATATTATTTGCAGTTGTGTTGATTCTGGAGATATATAACTTAATATTATGATAGAAACTGTAAAAAAAAAAAAAAAAGTCAACTATAAGGCTTAATGTAGGTCTGAAAGGGTTGGTTAAGTGATTAGACAGCTGGCCTTGAGGACACCAGATTTTAGAGTGAATTATATTTTTAGGAAATATTTTTTGCTTATAACACAATGTTACAACAGCCTGAGTATGGAGATGTGATTAAAAAAAAAAAAACAATGAAAGTGCTTGCTATAATGACCTTACATAACATTTTGTATCAGCAGTTTATAATCCAGTAATATGAAGCCACATGAACTTTTCTTAACACCTTTCATTTTACAAAGAGTTTGCAAGAAACACAACAGGACCAGGACTGAAAAAAGCATTTTTATTCATTATGATTAAATAGTTAAAGGCACAAATACGTATATTTGAGTGCTTCCCTTGGTGTAAGCAGGACTTACTGGTCACATAAAAGTAGATAAGTCTCTCATCTTTTCCCACTTTGTTCTCCGCAGAACATTTGTACATGGTCGAAACATTTGCACTGCGTATGACCACACGGCCCACTGTCTGCAAAAAAAAAAAAACAACACAAAAAACAAGCACATCAAATCAACAGATACTTGTCCTTTTCCCAGAAGCTGGGATCAAAGATGATGAGCTTGCTGGTTGATGACTCTTATTTTCCCTTCTGCCACTCCCTTTCTCAGCCTACATAAAGGAAATGACCTCACAGGTGTGACAGAAAACAGGAAGCGAGTGTTCTGAGCATGCATGTTTATTCCCTGTCCCTCCAGGAAGTGTGGAAAGGAAGAAGAGTTAAAATATTTTGAGTGTGGAAAGACCAAAGCTCATCACCTCTCCCACTCCTTGTGACTGACAAATGTAGTCAGGGTTCAGATATTTGGGTCACATATAAAAAAAGAATAATGCCAAGAGTTCATGTTTGTGAACATTAATATAATGGCTCATTGTCCTGTTGAGTGATATTAAGGCAGAAGGTATTAAAAAACCAAACCTTTTGCTTGCCATCCACTGGCTCTGTCCAAGTATCCATGCTGTCGATTGTGTTCAGAGTGTGTTCAAAGTCCAGATCAAGCCAGTCCTGACAGAGAGGGACCTTGTCTCGCTGGCTTCTATGAGCTCTATAAAAGTTGGGAACCATATTAGTCTCTAAAATAACATGCAAACAGATACATTTTTGGCATATTTCCAAATGTTTCTCTGAAACCATTTTATGAAATCGAATCTTTTTAATCTACTGCAGTAAAGTCTTTTTAGAGTAGAAGAGGTCCTAATATTTTATTAAAAGGAGCACATCCTAAAAACTGAGATGAAAGACATAATAGACTTTCTAATTAATAATGCATAAGACCTTTTCAGTTGAAATGACAGCTGATCAGAATTTAGTGTGGTTTGCTATGACACTTTAATTAAATTATGACTTTATATAACATGCTTGTACAATTTTATATGCAATCCCCAGAGGATAATCATTAGCAAGCAAATTTAAGTTTAAATAAATAGCTTTATTCAATCTAATCTCTACCTCTAGCATCTGTAACATATGTGTGACTACTGTAGACAATAATTTCATAATGTTTGCCGGTTTACTCAAACTCACATTAAGTCTAAGGGCACTTATTAAATTCAGACAATAAATGAGATTATATTACAATTCAAATCTACAACTAATACACAAAAAACAAACATCAGTATGTGACTGATCATTTTGCACCAGTGAACAATATTCTGGAAATCCAACAGTAACGTTTGTATAATTAGGTGGTGCCAGCCCATGTCTAAAAACTTCAACATGCCATACAAATTCTTCTCTTTGGAAAAGTAGTCCCGTCTCTGCAAGAACTAAATACGCAGATTTAGAGCTTTGTATTCCTGATGTTACTAGCAAGAACATTTGTAGATTTCTAGGGCAAGGAGAGGAAAAGTTGGTGTCTGATGATGAACCCTACATCCTCCATGACCATTGTCTTGTGTGTATGCTTGTGTTTATTTGTGAGAGAGATAGAGAGGATGTGCAGATAGACACAGGAAGCGCTTTTAGAGTCTTCTGCTTTCCTGTGGATGATGAAGGCTAGAAAAGGACACACCTGAAGGCCACACACTGTATTTGGCTTTTATATTATTTACAAGGTAGCGCTGGCATATAAAAGTAATTTTCTCTCTATAGGGAGTGTGGGATCAGAAATGGAATGACCTCTGAAAAATTGGTACCGCATACATTGGAGAGCTGAATGCTGGGGAAATGTGCTTGCAAATGTCTAAATGAAGCAGCTGGCAAAAGGTAATTGGACCACTCCAGACTATTACGACCTTGCATTTAATATTCCTATATGCATGTGTGTGTGTGTGTGATGCACAGAAATCAAGCACTCTGAGCATCAGTTGTGAGTGTGTGGGAGTGATGTGAATATATAAGAGACGTTGTGCTTGCCCACAGCTCACGCTAAAAGCTGCCCACACACAGCTGCATCAGTCTCCACTCGAACTAAAGCGACTGCAGCATGGCGTGACTACACAGCCATGGAGGAAGCCAAAGAGTGAACATAGGAAGCAGGTAGGTACTCTGAGCTCTCAGCGCTGTAGAATTAGCTTGTCTTTCCAGGGCCAAAGGATGCTATCATGACCCCGTGCTGTCTTAGTGCTTCCTGTTGTTTGGATGACCCATCACTCCTTGCATGCAGCACAGCTTCTCAAATGCAGACTTGGCTGGATGGAGCACTAAAAATATCTGCGTATGTTAAACATGGGAGAACTGATGCCATGCCGTAGGCCTCTCTGCTCTTACAATTGAGAAAATAAATGTCACAGACTGAAAACACAGGGGTGAAAACCTCTTCTACAGGCAGGCAATGGCTGGCAGAGTGCCAAGAGGGACAAAAACTATCCGCTCTGAACTTGAAGTGAACCACTGAGGCCTTGTGTTTAATGTTTATGAGCGATTTCGACAGCTTCAGGAACAAACCTAATACTCCCATTGACACGGGTCTGAGGTGCAGGCGAAAATCCCTTTAGTGTAGCAATATCCTGAGACTTAAACTTGTTTTGAGTACATTAGATCCTCCAGGTCTTTCAGTTTTGACAGATGTATGTGTTTACCAAAGAGCACCGGAAATAAATGATGATGTTCATCCACAAAAGGCTCAAGGCAGCATGGAGACTTTGAGTGAAACATTTGGCTGTCTGACCAGACCACCTCTGCCTGAAGCTTTACATAAGATGAAATCAATACGCATGACACATCCAGATTTCTGTAAAGCTGCTTTGTGTGAATGTATATACAAATAGAATTGAATTAAAACAGGCACAGTAATACTCTTTTCTACAAGTTATTAAATTCATGCACATAATTTTAGATATCGAATTATATAAATAAATTTTAAAAAATAATGGCACGTATATATTAATGTACGTGTATAAAAACTATACATAAGTTAATCAATGTAAAAACACAGAAAGATTTCTCTGTACTGTTGTAAATGCATCTCACTTGCTGTCTCTAAACATAGCACTTACGGAGTTCTTTGGGTGGAATTAAGGCCGCAGGGGCTCCACGGTCTCCACTGCCAGGTGATGGTTGTTGGAGGAGGATAACCAGTGGCTGTACAAGTGAGGGTCTGTCGACTTCCCCTCCTGTAGGGGTTAGAAGGTGCCGCTGCCTCCTTCTCATGGATCTGAGGTGGCACTTCACAAAGAAATTGAGAAACATCAAGAAAATAAGAGTTCCAAAGGATAAAGATAAATTACAGTTTAATAATTCAGTGATAGTTGGCTGGAAAGGGTGACTATATACAACTTACATGGTGGAGGGAGAGAGAGAGAGAGAGAGAGAGAAAGAGAGAAGCATTACCATTGACTATCAGAATAAAGTGGAGTTTTTTCTCTATGTCTGCAGCACTGTTCTTCAGAACCAGGGTGTAGTCTCCTGCATCCTCTCTGCGCACGTCCCTGATCTCCAGGTTATGACTGTGGATCTTAAACCGGCTGAACTCTGGCCGCCTTGTTATCACTGTCACATTTTTATACCTGTACATGCACAACGACAATAGATGTCAATAGATGACAATAGACAATAGACACAAGATGTGTCACAGAACTTGCCCGCATTCATTTGACCAAAATAATTTTTTTTCATCACACCAATGTGGATTTAGCAAAAAAATAAATTAGAATCTGTCAATCTTTCTTTTTATCAAAACATATCTAGAATCGATGAGAACCCTAAAAGTCCTCATAGGACACAATAAAAATTTGTGGAGTTTCAATATCAATATTGCAAAGACCAATACTGAAATAGCAATTAATAAACACCCTAGAGGGTTTTATGTACATATAATTCAATTATACAATACAAAATACAATTGAATTCCTGAGCATACCAGTGGGTGACTGGCATGGGATATGCAGACACTTTCACTAACAGCTTGACAGACTTTTGTCCAGCTGTAGCTTCGACCACAGAGCCGTTCCTGTAGTCCAAACTAATGAATGGCTTCTCTGAAATAATAAGAATAATAGGAGTTAAGGATAGCACCCAGTGTCATTGAAACTATCTTTAGATTCTCTAGATCAGTGATGAACATAATTGTACTCCCTTCATTCCTTAAACCTTACCGTGCACTATGACCAATGTGGACTGTTCCAGACTCCTCTCCACACCATTGGCTGAGCAGGTGTAGTAACCAGAGTCATTGATGTTGACATTGTAGATAGTGAGAACGCTGGTGGCCTTTGTGGCTTGTGTTATGCTGTTGCGAATGGACTGAAAGCTCACCACCCTGTTCTCCTGTGAGCACAATGACAACCATACTTCACATCAGTCTGGCCTCATTTTGAGCATTGCCATTTTTCATTTTCCATTAACATTAATTTCAAATGCTATTTTTTTAGGAAGGGAGTAATAAAACAATGCAATTCATCATTTTAATGCTTTCGTATATACAACTACCACAGGCCTAAGTGCTTCGCTGGTTGAATGTAGGAAGAAGTCTAAATTACATACCGGTAATGCAACAACAGCTTATTAGCTCATTCTATTTTTGTAGAGGAGTAGAGGCAAAGAAGGGACTCAATGACTATGTTGTTTCAATTCAATTTCTAATAACTAGCCCTTATATAATCATTCTACCCCCTTCACATTTAATGTGAAGCAGGAAAGCTGATATTAATACTATATAGCTACCTTAGGTTCCATTTAGCACCTGATTAGCTTTTGTCAATGTCCTGTTCAAGTCACTTGCTACCAAGTTCAAGTAAAGGCTCATGTCAGCAGTTCTTTGCTTAGTCCGTAATTTAAGATAGGTCTACTTCAGATCCATAAGACCAGACCAAAGCCTTAATCCACTCATAAATTTCAAGTCAAGTCCCCAGTTGGGTCTTAAGGTTGGGGATGGGGTGGGTCCTTTTCTCAACTCAGGTAGAGTGGTTGATCTAACCACCTTTATGAATTCGTAATCTCAAAAATACACAAAATTCTACAAATATTTTCACTTCCAAATCTGACTTTCACAAATCCAAGTCCATGTTTCAAGTCTAGTTACAAGTCCAGGACTACATCATTGGCTTCTGTTTAGATTTCAGTGATATTCAGATTTTCTCTGCCTATCTGTGAAATAAAAATATTTTGTGAGGAAATTGAGGCTTAAATGAATAAAACGGCTGAGTACAAATAATTCATACAATTTAAAAGGATAAGACAACCTTATATGTCGTATAGTAGTTGTAATACATCTATAGTCCAAATTGCTGTTTGTTTGCTTACTGTCTAGCAAAGAAACTACAATCTACAGGACTGTTTATTTCTTATAGCACTGTAAATTTACTTTAAAGTAAAGAAATCTTTAGTTTTCTTTAAGGTAACAAGAAGTAGAATGTGTCTATCAAGTGAATGAAAATTGATTTATAGATATCCACTCCTGTCTCCACCTTTCATGAATGTAATTCATTGTGCTTTAGTCAACAGGACTCCATCTCTTGCAAAACATTTTTACCTTTTGCCCTGGGTAGGCCCAATTGAATTCCACGCCTGTGTTGTGCTCTACCAGTGCTGTGCAGTTGAGGATGAGGACATCGCCTCGCATTAGCTCGATGGGTGAGTCTTCAGGAAACAGCTTGAGGTCATAAAACTTTCTTCCTGCAGGGTGTCACAACCATCAGTTGGACAGTCAGCACTTTTACCATTTTAGGTTCAGTATAGAGTTAGAGTCCAAACAGATCTAAAAACAACACTTGCTGGATTATGATTAATTTTGGAGATCTGACAATGACTGATGAGCTTAATCTCATCTCAAACTGGTGATCACAATAACCTGAACAAAACCCTGTTATGATAATATTTTGCTGAATGCTAACTTGCTTTTTTGAGTCCAAGCCATACTGCATAACTTCATGTCATTATCTCATGTTTAATTCAATATTTGTACTTAGAGTGGGCCAGTATTTAGTCTTATGCTCCAATAACTTTCCAAAATCATGTAAGCTGAGGGTTATGCTAATGTTCTTCCACTCCAACTGCAAAGGCTATAATAAGCTAATCCTCTGCCAATTCCCAAACTTGACCAAAACAGTTCACAGTCTAATACATGTACTTTGACATGGAGAGCTGTGTGAAATATACCATGTTTTGTAAATGATTACTTTTACTTCACTGGATCAACATGGAGAGATATTTGTATCTTTCTAAATATATATATATGAATAGAGTTTTACCTGTTTCCATCACAAAGTAGACCCTGGAACGGTACTCTCTGTCATGTAACTTCAGGGAACAGAAGAAGCCAAAAAACATGGCCATGCGGTAGATGACATGCCTGGGAACAGTCCAACCTCTCTTGCTGTTCCATGTGATCTCTTTACTTTCAAAAGGCACAGTGGGTTGCTCTAACTACAAAACAAAGGCAAGGGGGGGGAAGAAATGTCAAAAAGTTAAAACAAATACTGTTTGAATGGTAACACTTCATAGTTCACAAGGCTACATAGCATCAGCATAAGCCCATCATAACAACCCACATAAATATTTTTGTTTGTATGATAGAGTAGCCATGGTTCATCATAAATACTGCTTTAATTAATTTTGATATCAGGTTGACATAACACCTGAGTCAAGTGATATTGATGTGTGTTGAGATAAGTTTGTGTTAAGACACTTTTAAGCTGACCTACATTAGACAGCCATGAAAACTGACTTTGTATCTCAACATACTTCTAGCATGTACATATATACTGTATTTCCGCTTATAGGATTTTTATGGACACTTAAAGAAATGCCATGACACTATAGGGCTTTTCACACTGTGCTTAACCCTGGGTTATCGTCGTTCTAAACGCTGCTTTTAACCCTGCTTTTGCAGTGTTAACCCTGCATTGCGGTGCCAAACATGTACAGTGTGAAACGATGCAGTGTTAGAATGTTACGTCTAGATGCTTAGCAAGAGACACTCAATCAGATCACATGCTTTGTGGTTCACTTCAATCAAAGCCTCATATCACGTTCCTTTGTACAGTCACAGAAACCCTGTGTGTTGTGTAAAAAGTTGTTTCAGCATTTGAGGGAAAAATAAAAAATGATGCTACTATACAAGTAAACACAAGTCTCTCCATGCTTAAAAGGAATTTAAAAAAATATTCATCTAATTTGCTCATCTGTGCTTTCTTTCTTTTATATTTTGGTCTTTGTTTTCTTGCCATTGTGCATCTCAAGAGGCTTAAAACAGCCCAGGAGGATTTACATGGCGACATTTTTTCTCACTGATGCGAAAGCGTGAGACAAGCCATTATTTAAACCGGTCACATGCTGTATTAATCCAATCATGGTTATTGGCACTACAAATATGCAAATAAGAATGTTTAAGAATTTAGGAATGTACAGTAATTAATAAATAACAAGTAAGTGATTAATAAATAACAATCATTAAGTTTGTGAGTGGTGCAGTGGCTTCCTTACATGTACCTTTCTATCTGATGCACAATTGTTTGCACAATTTGATGCACAATGTGCAATTATTATTACCACTTCGCCCTTCACATGAGTATGAACCACACTTGTGTGTGCAACTTACAGAGTATTGTTTGTAATGTGCCTTTTTTTACCATCTACACTCATTGGCTTGACTGCCAACCATGTCAGTAGTCCAATGCACACGTGGTAATTATGGCACTAAAAGAATCACACTAATAATCTGTGCAGCATGGTGGCATACCTACCGAGAAGAGCGTGACATTTAGTTCAGGATCTGAGACCAGACATGGCACTTCGATGTGTGTGTCAGATGCTGTTATAAAGATGGTTTCCATGTTGTCATTTCTCTTGATAAATGGATTATCTGGGTCTATAGGGGGAAAAAAAAATCAAGATCTTAAAAAAATGTCAGCCAGTGTGTGATCTGGTAGAAATCCTAAAAGAATGAAAGAACATATGAGCATAACCTGTGCTTTATAAAATATAACTTTCACCTCAAATGGCCTATAGTCTTCTGTACTCCCATGTAAAGCCCATATAAAATTCACGTCAGGCTATCCTTCAATAAATCAAGACCAAAACCATGGCATTAAGATTCATAACCATGCCATCCTCCTCAGATTTCTCTACAAAGTAATGTGGCTCATATTGTCATTAAATATCAAAGAAAAGGACTTATAGTAACCTTCTCCAGATTTTATATGGCCATTTGCAAAGCCGCTTATCCAGTGATCTTCTATTAGTCAGAGGCCATATGAGGGTGCAGAAACCGCCCCAAGCTTTGTTTTCCACTGCGGGTGCTATCTGAATATCATACAGTGCTATATGATTCTCTGAAAGGCTCCATTAGTTCTAAGCCCACCATTTTTTTGTTCAAAGTAAAACCACTCCAGTCTTTCAGAGTGCAAACAAAAGCTTCTATCTGGAGGCTTATGTGTCTGTCTGTTGGTGGTCCACATACACAGACATAACAGGAAAAATACACAAGTCCCTTGAGTAATGGTACTTAACAATAAATTAGTGCGAGGAGGAGAAGTGCCTTTTTGAGGGCTCTTCTGGTGGAGTACAGGCAGTGATCATGAACGATGGAGGCAGCGTGTACAAGGCACGGAACGAGTATGCAGAATGGGGCACCTAACTAAATCCACATGTGGCCCGATCCGACCTACTTCATGCTCCTGCCTAATTTATAGCTGTGATTTCAGCTGCTTCTAATTAGACCCCTGGTAAGATCTATGGAAACTGTTTCGGCACCTTGTCAGGAGAAATAACCGGGCATTTCACAAAAGCAGACAAACTAGTGGGGCACCTGTATATGAATCTCTGACTCTGATGCTTTTTTCTTTCCAGCTCTAAAGAGTGCAGCACCACACAGGCCTCTGACACTGTCACCTGAGCTCAAAGCAACACCCAGACCAACTGCACACAAATCAACTGCTTATAAACATTATCCCAACTACTGCCAAGAATGAAATTAGTAGCCCTACTAACATATGCACTGTGCTCTTCTCGGTGCTTTTAAATATGTTCAATTTGTAAAAAAAAAAAAAAAAAAAAAAAGAAAGAAAGAAAAACATGATTATTTATAATCTCTCCAAAATGTCCTAATGGCATTGTTGTAAATGTCTCCAAAACAAAGAACATTAAGAATCATTAAGACATTATCACACACAACACTAGGGCTTGTACTCAGTAATTTTGTGTGTCTTTTCCCAGCAAAATGTATTTCACTGTGACTTATTGTATGCTGGAGAGATTCTGTTGAGAAAGTCGATTTTAATTTAGTCCGGAAATATGCTGAAACTAGAACTCTTTAAAAATAAACAGTGAATCCCATGTAAGTATGATTGAATCCTAAACAACACTTAGTCCCAAGTACTTGTCAATTGAAACTTTGTTTTGCTTCATTTATGAAGCAAAACCTTTGCCAAAATAATTTTCATTTTGAAATCAAGGAAAATGTGTTCATTTCACAAGTATGCAACAAGGGAGAATTTAGATTTAAAGAAAAATAGGACTTCATTCTTCCCACAAAAACACAAAAGCTAAAATGCAAAGCCAAAAACATAGAAGAAAAATACCTGTGTAGTTGTCTTTTCAGCAGATTAAGCCACATCTTTGCTTTTCTTACTTTTAGTCCTCAAGAAATGCAAACATATTAAAGCTATAATACTATTTAAATGTTTGAATAAGGGCAACCATTCAGAATGTCCTTGTCTATCTCTCAAAGAAAAGAGAAACTATATAATGAGATGTGCTTGCCAAGCACAGAAAATAATTTACAAAAAAGGCATTCAATTGCATCTGTAATGATGTCAGTGACTTAATCTGGGGAAACTAATTTCAACTGGAAATGACATGTCAACTGTCCTCTAAACCATTAAATATGACAAAACATCTGTGGTGACTGCCTAAGGCCATTCAACTGACATAAACAAGTTCAAAATTCATTGAGAATGCACCATTGTTGAAAAAGAATTATGTTACACACAGTCATTACAAGATTTTCAAACAAACGCTGTCTCTAGTTACCTCGAACAAAGACATATAAACTGGCAGCTGTGGTTCCATCAATAACAGCTTTAATGTCCTGGTAGAAGCAACGGTAGTAGCCTGTGTCATTGCTCTGGCTTTTGGTCAGCACCAGGGTCTTGCAGTAGGGTTTCCCAGGCTCCCCCGGGCACTCCTGCACCCACAACGCTCTCTGATCCTGGGTGGGCAACTGCTGCTGATGTCGTTCACTAAGCACCTCTTTGCTGATAGACTGCTCTGGCCAGGTCCAGTCCAGAATGTGCTGTCCCCTGGGACAAGGTATCAAAACAGTCACTAGCACCTTGAAAGCTTATAAGATCAATTCAGATTTCAGCATGAGTGTAATGACCAATGATATTCTGTGCAATGTTCAACGTCACACTTATTCCATAATTTTATAATACACTGGGTTTTATGGCAGTCTCTTGAGTACTATTCTTGTTTTCCACAAAAAAAAAATGCATATTAATGCTCAGTAAATATTAGCACGCAGAATTAGAATTCCCAAATGACTCTAGACTAATGGTCTGTATGGCTTTATGCCCCTATCTTAAACTTTCTTGGCACAGACCAATTGTTATATTGCATATTTCAAAAGAAAACAAGATAACTTTTGATTTCCTCCCTAAAAAGATCATGCAATACACTAATATTTTGAACTTGAGCCACAGCCATATAAAATACATAATGCCTCTCATGCTGGTTCATGGCCAAAATACATATTTTCTCTTCCCAAGCGGCATGTATGCTACTGCTGAAAAACAATTTATTTAGTAGATTCCTGGCTATGGCAGCTGTAGAAGAACCAGAGATTAATGAAGCTGCACAGCCCCCCGGAATATGTTCAAAGATACATTGCCGCTGGCGTTATCTGAAAATGGATTTAATCTTTCCCCTGCATTCCCATCCAAATGTAACATTCCCTGTATGTGTAAAGAACCTCCAGGCTATATGGTCCAATTCATCATGATTTCTTAATGTTTACTTAAAAAAAAACAGGTCCCATATATCCTGGATACTTATCATACATACAGAGCACAAAGTTGCTTCAAGTCATTCTCAGAAATTACCTGCATGTAATAGTCAGTGTGTCACTGGCGTCAATCACAAGCTGGTCTTTGGTGCTGCTGAGAGTAGGTGGGATCATAGAAAACCCAGCTACCAGACCTGGGAGAAAAAAACAAGAATGGATTTAAGTCGTAAGAGATGCTTTGAACAGCAAGTCAAAATGTTTATACATAATTAGCTATGATAGATATTTGAATGTCATTTCTTGATGGTTTTTCATTGCTAAATATACTAAACGTACATTTCCTTTTTTTTCAGCCCATTTTTGTTATTTTGCCAATTCCCACCCACTATCTAGCACCCATGTATCAGGCAAAAGCTACCAATTGGGTAAAGGCTAGCATGTGCTTCGTTTCAAATTGCTGCTCATGCTACGTCACAGGGCAGCTGAACACTCTCAGAGGAAATGCTAACTGTCCCCCTGTCACTGATGCTCATGCTGGCTAGTACATGACTAAATGTCTCTCTAATTGATAGGGAAGTGGGTAATGCCATCCTTCCCACTCAGACAGCATGGCCAATTATTCTCTCTTGGACGCTCAGCCATGAATGGCTTTGGCATCGTTTTGTGAATTTGTTAGGCTGAACACTTTTCTGTTGTGCTACTTAGATAACATATTAAACTATTTTTTTTAACACTTAGTCTATTTAGAAAAAGTACAGGCAGCCATATGACATATTTTTCACAGTCTTGGAGAGACTGAGGTAGAGTGATCCCAAATATAAGTGCTAAGACATTATATGACCTATCCCCATGAATTAAATGTCATAAACAACTGGGTAGAATACTGGAATACTTTAAAGGCATGGATATTTTTTTTATATTCAGAAAATGTCAAAGACATTTTACGTAGAATCCATGAAGCATTTTAGTGAGTGTCCTAATGAGGCTCAAGGGTAGCAATGGGTCAATGGTTATACCAAGGTACAGTCCATCAGTGTTAATCTAGGATTTAGAAATTAAGATTTTAGTCCAATAAGTATCAGTTTATCAGAGTTCATCCATAGTTTAATGTCATGAATATATGATATACTATAAGTAAACATTGGTAAGAATGTGGTAGATTCTGAGCATAAATCTGGCTATTGATATTTTTCAGGAAAACAGAGTTAAATTTAACCAGGTTGCATTAGAGTGGGAGTATCAGCTGTTTTAAGAGCTGGAAAGAAATGATGTTATTAAGAAGACATAGAGTTGGGGCAGAACCAAATATGCAGAAAGATATATTAGATTTAGGGATTACTGAAGATATACTTTAAATCTGACAGGTAATCCACACTAATCCATGGAATTACCAATAATATTCCTTTTTTAAGTGGTTGATCTTTGAAAAACCTATTAAGATTTTCTCTGCTGGTGAGAGTCAGATGTGAAAAAGACATAAGGCTAAAGGTCACAGCACACATGTCAAACGATCTTTGACCATTATTAGCGCGCTCTCAGATGAACTCTAAGGGAGCATGGCTGATGAACATGTCACAGGACACATCGGGCACATCTGGAGATAATTACAGATGAAAGCATAGACACATTACACTACATACGAAGACCTTGAGCCCCCATTTAACATGACATGTTTAGAAAAGTAAGTAATAGTAAATAAAGACATTAAAATGAATTTTATACAGAAATAGCATCTTCTCATACATTCATGGAACAACCGACTTTGGAATCCAAAAAGGACAAAATACGATACATGTAATAGTTAGAATCAGAACCAGAATCTGAATTGTTTATTTGTCATTACATTTTGATACATAGAAATATTGTCTTTGGTAACTGGTATATAAAACCACACCACTCGTCATACCTATGGCAAGCAAAGCATAAAACAGTACATTGATTCATGAATCTATATTTTTGGATTTTGGCCTGATGTCAGTATCTAAAAGTCTGAGTAAAAAGGAAAAGTAAATGTACAAAATACTCTAAAGGTGAATAACCATTTCATCCACAGCATACAGCATAAGATCCTTTCACTCCTGAAACTCCCAGGACCCATCTGTAAGAACAGGCCTATATTGTTCACTCTTGTAATTAGCCGCACCAAGCACTTTATTAGGAACACCTGTATACCTACACATTCATGCAATTATCTAATCAGCCAATCATGTGGCAGCAGTGCAAAGCATAAAGTCATGAAGATATGGGCCAGCAGCTTCAGGTAATGTTCACATCAACCATCAGAATGGGGAAAAAAGTTGATCTTGGTGACCGGGGCATGATTGTTGGTGCCAGATGGGCTGGTTTGAATATTTCTATAACTGCTGATCTCCTGGGATTTTCACACACAACAGTCCCTAGAGTTTACTCAGAATGGTGCAATAAAGAAAAAACATCCAGTAAGCGACAGTTCTCCAGACAGAATACCTTGCTGATGAGAGAGGTCAGTGGAGAATGGCCAGACTGATGAGCAGAAAAGCCTCTCAGAATGCACAACACGTCAAACCTTGAGGCAGGTAGGCAACAACAGCAGAAGACCACATGGGGTTCCACTTCTGTCAGAGAAAGAACAGAAGACTGAGGCTGCAGTGGGCACAGGCTCACCAAAACTTGACAGCTGAAGACTGGAAAAATGTAGCCTGGTCTGATGAATCTCAATTTCTGCTGAGGCACACAGATGGTAGGGTCAGAATGAGCAGAAAAACCTCTCAGAATGTACAACACGTCAAACCTTGAGGCAGGTAGGCAACAACAGCAGAAGACCACATGGGGTTCCACTTCTGTCAGAGAAAGAACAGAAGACTGAGGCTGCAGTGGGCACAGGCTCACCAAAACTTGACAGCTGAAGACTGGAAAAATGTAGCCTGGTCTGATGAATCTCAATTTCTGCTGAGGCACACAGATGGTAGGGTCAGAATTTGGCACCAACAGCATGAATCCATGGACCCAACCTGCCTTGGAGGTGGTGTGATGGTGTGGGGAATGTTTTCTTGGCACACTTTGGGCCTGTTAATACCAATCAATCATCACTTGAATCCCACAGCTTATTTGAGTATTGTTGCTGACCATGTGCATCCCTTCGTGATCACAATTTACCCATCTTCTAATGGCTACTTCCAGTGTGTTAATGCACCATGTCACAAAGCAAAAGTCATCTCAAACTGGTTTCATGAACATGACAATGGGTTCAATGTTCTTCAGTGGCCCTCCAGTCCCCGGATCTAAATCCAATAGAACACCTTTGGAATGTGAGATTCACAGCATGAAAGTGCACCTGAAAAATCTGAAGGAATTGCGTGATGAAATCATGTCAACATGGACCAGAATCTCAAAGGAATGGTTCCTACATCTTGTGGAATCCATGCCAAGAGGCAGTCACACAAGGTACTAAGGGATTATAGGACAACTGATGTTAATGCTCATTGCATGCCAATCAGAAGTAACATTTCTGCACCACTGCATTTACTGTAAATGATCTAAGCCCTTCAGATGCATCCTGCCCCTGGAGCCCACAATAGACTTTGTAAATATTTGAATGTGAGTCTATGAACTGTTTATAGTGCTTTGCTGAGCCTCTTGGCAGAAGCTGGCAGCTTTTCTCAAGCTCTGAAGATTTATTCTTGAACATCAACTGGGTAAAAACAATACCAACCAAAATGCTATGCAACAGGAAGAGGCATTTGCAGGGGATTTTTTTTTTTATCTTTGTGGTTTTTGGCAGCCACTGCACAAACACTTTTTCTAGAAATAAAGGCATGCAGTAAATAACAAATATTCTCATTGGGGTCTTGGCAGTTCCTTGTACCATTCATGGATGAATGCAACTGGCCTTAGTCTCACTAGCAGGAAATGACAGAAGGGCATTATTTTATTGTCAGTACCACCCAAAATAATGACAGGCAATCTGTCATTTAAATTTGTTCATCTCAAGAATGCTATGGTTCCAGAAGATAAAGAAATATATAGTGGTATGCTGCATAAGCATGTTGGTATGTACAGACTATTTAAATATTAGCTATAATTACATTACTGTAGAAGTGGAAAGATCATTTTAGTAGATGTTTAAATATTCTATTTCAAAGACTGTTCCTAAAATGCATTTAAAGAAAGAAAAACACTGTTTTCCTTTGCAGCTGAGAAGTCTCCGACATGTGAGGTCAGGCAACTGAAAACACATCATCCCCTCTGCACGACAAAAAGCAATCTTTTTCAAAAGCATGCAAACTGCGCTGAAACCTGCTGAGTCCCAGCCTGCTGTCTGGCCTTTTCAAAGACATAATGACTTGCCTCACCATGGAGGGTCCGAGCTGTCCAATTCCTGGGGCTAAAGTATAGGACCCAAGGGTCTCCTTCTGTCTCAGGGGCCTTTGGACTTGTTTGTGATTATTTAAATAAACAGCAGCGTGCTGTGGGTGACACGTCAGAGGAAACCCACTCCTTGCCTCCAGTATGTTTGAGAACAATTTACAAAACCCCGACAAAGGTTATAAACAACATTCTTGTGTAGAAAGAAAGACAAATCTACAGACTAAAGTCACCACCTTGACCCCGAGTGCTTCACATCTTCCGTTCAATTGTCCATAGACCAAAGAACTCACAGTCAAGGCCATGGCCTTTCAGCTGAGAGCTTTCTAATTGATTTTTATGAAGCATAGACAGGAAGCTGTTCTCTAGGGGTGCACATTTATTGGAGGAGTGCCAGGTTTGGAGGTATGTTTGCCTTCACAGTAAGGATTTTTTTTTCTCCCCCTCAAAAAAAAAAAAGAATTATGAAATTATTCAGACCTGCTGCTTTCTATACAATGTCCAGGCACCATGTCTGAATACTCTCTGCTACACAATGTGATATAACTGCAATAAGTTACTTACAAATAAATTTACACAGTTCGTTTACAACTATGACATTCCTCATGAAGTGCAGGAGCCAGAGACTCAAGAGTTCTCTTTAGCATTCTGCGAAACGCTAATGATGGTTATAAAAATGCATCAGGTCCATCTGCGTTCACTCCAGGAAAATCATTACATTCAGCAGCGTTATTGTCGCAACATTTTTCTGTGGCACAATCTCAAACCACGTTCATGTGTTCATCAGCTCATATAGTGCACTATGTACATTCTAAAATGCCAATTTCTTACACCCTATGTAGCAAGTATATACAATGGAGTGTGACGTTTTACATTTATTTTACAATTGATCTAAAAAAGAGGAATTTAAAGAAGTTTTCTCATGACAATGTTGGTCTCCAGACCTGATATAAGGAAGAATGAGAAGCAAATTACTTGCCTGAAGACAGTTTAAGATTACTGTGGGTTTCAGCTTACAATTCTGTCTCCTTTTAATTTTTTTTGCTTATGAAAGCCTCATTATTTTCACCAAACACACGGTGTAGTGATATAAATTAATAGAATAGAAATTAATAGAATTTGATAGAAATTTAATTAACTAATTAACATTCACAGATGAGAAGTGTAGTGGCAAACGCTCCACACAGTCTAAGGCTAAGCATAAATGGATTTAAAATGTGTTGCAATTCAACGAAGAATAATGTATAATCATTGTTATAGTAAAGTCTTCTGTAAGGAGACATTTATTTAACATTTATGGAAGGAGTCTCCAGTATCAGCGTGTTGTAACAGTCGGTAAATTTTCTGCCATGGGAAAGTCTTCAGGACAGACTGCTTTGCACTTTCTTGGTTTCTTTGTAACATCACAAGCTGCATTTATTTTTGTTTTATTAACTTCAAGAGAGAGAGCTGCTATAGTGTAGGTACTAACAGTAACTAACTTTTGCTGACATTCTGCAATGTTACACATAACAAGAAACAGTAATAAAGTATGACTTGTCATTCATTAATAAATTTAACATTTTAATACTTGGAACAATGCTGTGTATGAAAGTGGAATAAACACACTTGCAGTTATAGGAATCAACTTCCCTTTGAGTTGGGCTGCATAACATGAATTATTTTTTTTATAAAAGTACACCCAGTTTTTTTCCCCTTATATATTACATGAACTGAAACCATTAATTGAGTATGCTTCTTGAGTATTTGGATGACTTCTATTGAGTCATTATTTTTATGCACTGCTAATTTCTGAAATTTTTTGAAATGTCACGAAAGGCTATCAACACTTCAGGAACTTCTGACAACAGCCACTGGTACTAATACAGATGGCTCATGAAGCAGGCTTGAAACAGTGATAAAACAAACTGACGATTAAAATGAGAGAGGAAATAAAAGAAAAGTCATTTTGCTCTTGCTCTGCAGGATTGGGTGGGGGAGTACCGGGGTGTGTTGGATCTGCTATGAGTCAAGTGTTGACTGAATGTTGATACTGTAGCAGGCAACAGCCAAAGAGCGCTGATGGATTTCATAAATATCTCAGCTGCTTTACTACCATACAAACCTTTTTGTCTCCCATAGAAAAGCTCAGTGCAGGCTATCTTAGTGCAGGCTATCAAGAAAGCAACATAAGAATATCTTACATCTTTTGCTTCTGGAAGAAATCCTGCATGTTTTTTTTTTCATGCTGTTAGAAGTTTTGTTAGCCCACTGGAAATCCTACGTATGCATTTTAAATGAAATGCATGTGTGCATGCCTCACCCTCTACTCTATACGAGCTGCAGGCCATTACATACCTCATGTCTCTATTTGACACATGCAGCCAGGCATGTTAGAGGTAATTTGAACCTATGCTTTCACATAACCATCTGCCTAAAGAGGATATTATTCCCGCAGCCCAGAATAACGAAAAGAGCGGGCGTATGCATAACTTGTATCGTACTACTACACTTCCATGGGGTTTAGGATGATCTATATTCCCAAAGATCCCAGTCTGTGAGAGTAAAGAGCTCTTGCTGGGTCCAGCATGATGGCTGGGCATGATTTATGTAGAATAATATTAAGCACACAGTGTGAACTGCCACATTGCATACATAACAGATCTCATCTATAATATTCCTCCGTTCTCAAAAAACATGCACAACTTCCCATCGTGGGTTGATCTCCTCCAGAAATACATGAATCAGATGAATGTTCTATTGCTGACTGGAAAAGACTGGCAAGAGTGCCTGACTTAGGGAAATTTCCAAATTAGTGTCCATCGCTTGAAAAGGCAACTCAAAAATCTGCAACTGTACTGTCGTGGATACTATAGTGACCCTGAACGGATGATCATTTCTGTTTTCAGATATATATTGCAAAGATTGATTCAATGCACTTATGTAGAACTGTGATGTCATCCGTACATCAGTACCAGTAAATCCTGAAATTAGTCTCTGCTATGAAATTACACTGGAAACAAAAGTTCATTGAATTTACTTGATTCTACATGTGATTCCACATGAATGAATTGAG
The DNA here is from genome assembly GCA_037576675.1 of Pangasius sanitwongsei. Classification (NCBI taxonomy): domain Eukaryota; kingdom Metazoa; phylum Chordata; class Actinopteri; order Siluriformes; family Pangasiidae; genus Pangasius; species Pangasius sanitwongsei. The sequence goes on along the minus strand of CM075009.1, from coordinate 7,447,884 downwards.
CTGCATTTACACAGTTTATTTTCATATAGGCAACATGATTTGATTGAGTCCTGGAATAAAAGCAAACTCCACACATTCACCCAAGCTGAAAATCAAACCAAGAACCCTGGAGCTATGAGGTAGTGCCACTACACTACACTTCCAGACCTCATATAATTTTCTCTTATATCTGACCAACCACATATTCCCTTTTTTCAGTGTACAGGCATACAAAAAATACAGAGAAGGTAAATGTAAAAGTAGGTAGCACCTGTAGCACTAGCTAGTCAGGTAGCCAGCTTAGCTACTGCTAATGCGCTATGTACCTACATACTTCTCTACTTCTGTAGGTCTGTAATTTCATAGCAGAGACTATTTTAAGAAATTATTGGTTGTACTGATGACGTCGCAATTCCAAATGTGCATCCTGAACCCAAACCAATAACAACACCACATGTGGACTTGCTCTTTACACCAGCTGCATTGTTCCTAATGTAACAGTATTTAGTGTACCTGGCAACCCTAACACCACCATGTTTTCTCAGTGAAGCAACATTTAAGTTCTATAGTTATATTTGTATTTTATGTAAGATTTATGTAGTACTACCATCCCTTTAAGAGTAATAATTCAGGTCATGAGGCTTATAGGCACAGGTGTGCAGATTACCTGCATGCTGTTTGGCGGTGACATGCAACGTGGTATGCAGCGTCCTTCCTATTTGCTAGGAGAGACTTGGCTCTATTTTGAAGTTCCAGTACAGGTTTTCAGGGAGGTTGGGGTACTGCTGGAAACTACCTGAGTAGCTGATACAGTCATGGAAAAAGAAAGTACACCCTCCTTCAATTCTATGTTTTTATTTCTCAGGACCATTTCATTAATGTTTGACGGCATTCATGTATGCACAGCTCTGTTACGATCCTGCCACAGTATCTCAATGGGGTTGAGGTCTGGACTTTGACTTGGCCATTCCAACACCTTGATTTTTTACTTCTTTAGCCATTCAGATGTTGATTTGCTGGTGTGCTTTGGATCACTGTCCTGTTGCATGACCCAATTTCAGTCTAGCATAAGCTGCTGGACGGATGGCCTCATATTTGTCTCAAGAATATTCTGGTATAAAGTGGAGTTTATCGTTGTCTCAATGACTGCAAGTTTCCCATGCCCGGTGACTGCACAACAACCAGTCCAAAGGATATTGTTCCAGAACTTTTGTGGTTTGTTCAGATGTGATTTTGCAAACCTAAGTTGTGCTCATATTCTTTTTGGAGAGAAGGGGCTTTTTTCTAGCCACTCTTCCACGAAACCATACTTGTTCTGTCTTTTTCTGATTGTGCTGTCATGAACAAAAACATTGACTGTACATACAGAGGCCTGTAGGCCACATGATGCAGCTCTTTTTGTTTTCTTTATATCTCCGAGCATTAAGCAATCTGACATTTTACTGAATTTGCTCAGACACACACTCCTGGGAAGACTGGAAACTGTCTTGAAGGCTCTCCATTTGCAAACAATCTTTCTCACTGTAGATTGGTGAATTTCAAACTGTTTGGAGATGACTTTATAATCCTTCCCAGACTGATGAGCAACAACAATTGCTCCTCTGAGGTCATGGCTGATGTCCTTTCATCTTGGCATGATGTAGACACACAACTGAGTGCTCCAAAACATCAAAGTGCCAAAGGTTCTGCTTTTATAGAGGTAGTCACACTTCTTGATAGTTAACTAATCTTGTGCATTTCATTAGTAACACCTGGCTGCTAATTACTCTCTTAATGATTGTTGAAGTAGGAAGGGTGTACTTATTTTTTCACAACTGGTTTCTGAAGGTTGGTTTACTTTTTAGGAAGAATTGACTACACATTGAAATCTGTTGTGTGTTTTTTTGTTGTCACCTGAGATTATTTGTTAGTTTATAGAAGTTAGTGAGGACCATACAATTGTTATTTAGGCCCTGATAAATAAAAACATAGAATTGAAGGAGGGTGTACTTTCTTTTTGCCATGACTGTAATATTGTTATAGACCATAGTAAGGTGATAGTGAGTTTTTAATGACTGTTAATGTTATTTTTTTGTGGTCTTGGATTTTAGATGTTTCTTCGCTTTTCCCTGCAATAAATATGAACATATTTGGAAATTCACATCTCTGCTTGTCTTGCTATCATGGGCACAGGCTCATTGAAACTGGACAGTACAAGATTAGGAAAAAAAATATCTGGTCTTTTTTACAGTCTGTGTAAACTCTAGAGACTGTTGTGTGTGTGTGAAAGTCCTAGATCAGCAGTTTCTTAAATACTCAAACCAGCCCATCTGGTACCAACATCCATGCTACGATCAAAGTCACAGAGATCACACTTTTTCTTCATTCTGATGTTTAATGTGAACATTAATTGAAGCTCTTGGCCTGTAGCTGCATGATTTTATGAATTGTGCTGCTGCCACATGATTGGCTGATTGGATAACTGCATCAATGGGCAGGTGTACATGTGTTCTTATTAAAGTGGACAGTGAGTGTATATCTGAAAACAGAAATGATCATCCGTTCAGGATCACTAAAGTATTCACGACAGTATAGTTGCAGATTTCTGATTCTAGCTAGATTAGATAGATGGATGGATGGATGGACTTTATTGCAGTTTGGGAAAAATACAAGGAATCTCCATTCAGCCACAGAACTGAACCCATGATTTTGGCATTGAAGGGTGAAAGCAGGAGCTCCACCACTGCACCAGCTATTGCAATAGTTGATTTTTATTAAAAACAGATACAGTCATACATGATCTACAGCATACATGCTTTATCTGCGTTTCACCATAATGAAAACTCTTGAGAAAACAACTTTTGTTGTCTTAAGGTCACAAGAAAAAAATAACTCATGGCCTTTCTAGAAAACAGAAAAGGTACATTCTGTACATTGTAGATAGTTCTACATTGTCTGCATTTAAATTTCCCTTTACCATAGCATATATTTGTAGTAATTGGTTTGATTTAATTCAGATTATTTGCTTTAAAACGAGATCTTGGCTGCTGTGGACTGTTTTTAAATCAGCCCAAAAATGCCACCAGCTTTTTACAGCCTCAGCCTTGTTCCAAAACTAGCACAGTATGGTGTAAACCTGGCAACCCTGCTGGCACAGTGTTCAACAGGGGTCAACTGGTATATGAGCAAAAGTTCTACATTTACATTTACATTTAAGATTTATATTTATATTTAATATTTACATTTCTATTTAACATTTCTATTTAACATTTACACTGAAACTTAAAACTATTATTTGACATGAGTCACTATCTAAATGTATCAGAATGGCCTCAAATGTTCAAAAGAAGTCAGAGAGAAAAGAGTATTCAACTTTTTACATTTGGTGCCCCATATTAGATAACCTTTTTCATTTCAGTAGATAGATAGATTCAGTCTCAATTTAAATGTAATTGAATTTCAATTTCAAATCTACTGTATCTATCTATAATACAAAAAAAACAGTGTTCTCACACAGAAATAAATCAGTTTCTGTGGCTGATTAATTACCAATATTGCCCTCAGTATGTTTGGTACTTGTGCAAAATAGCATCCCACTGATGGATGTAATTTTCCATTAGAACATTCAAAAAGACTACGAGTGCTTTATCAGTGCGAGTTCCATCAGTGACGTTAAGTCAATGGAACCGTAATTTTAGTAGATTTTATCAGCTAGTCGACGTCAGTCCGGGGATTAGTTTGGCCCTAGTGAATAAAGAGATCTCTAAAACTTCAGAAAATGCAGTGTGCATATGAAAGCTCTTTTTTGAGCAAGATGTTATGTGCTTCAAATACACACTGAATACAACAGTCCTTTCAGCAGCAAGGCCCAAATTTTGTTCACCATGCTCACTTGACTAATCTTAATGGTGATTCAGCAAAACATTAACTAAGCATTTCTCTGGGGAGGTGACTGCTTCATTTAATGCTCATTAAGAGATTGACACAACAGACACAGTGAGGGTTTATTCCATTAAGATGAAGGAAATCAAGACTTTCCAAGTCACATGAGTTGCTATAATTTAAACCAAACCTTCAAGTTCTCAAAAGATATAGAAATAAAGTAATATAAATAATTATGTACATAATGTGCATGTTTAAGTTACTTGGAGCTAATTCAGTGGTGGTGAACGGGCTTTGTCTCTTTAAATTGGAATGCAGTTCTAGAGGTTTCACCAACCTTGTCCGCAACCTGTCATGCAACAGATGTGTGGTTTGCCAATGGTTTAGCTGACTAAAAAAACAGCTGGCAGCAACAATTTGTCACAGTTAAGCAAAAGTGAAATCATTCTGTCATCTATTTTGACAGTTTGACTCCATACCCTATACCTAGGTGATAGGAGGGCATATACTCTGCCTATCTCTAAAAAAGATACAGCATTAGACCTTTAAAATTGCATGAAACGAAAAGTTTTCTCTTTGTGCTACATGAACGAAAATATAGCTGCTTTGAAAAGCCTAAGTTCTTTTTGTCATATGCAGTAAATTTCCTGTTTTCCTTCCACAGTTCGTGTTTGACTATTTCCTTTAGAGGAAGATAGGGAGGGATTTATAAAATTTTTTCTACTCTTCACAACATTTAAGCTCCTAATCAAAATATGGCAGATCTAAGCATCATATATGCCTAAATATGAATGGCCACAAAAAAAAAAAAGCCATGAATGAGGCCCCAACCTCTAGAGAATTTAGCGTCAGCAAGGACTTCACAACTGGACTATAGCACTGTGCTTTTTATAACGTGTAGGACATGCTTTGACAAGGCCAAACCCTAACACTTCAGTCAAACATTGGTGCTTAGAGCCAGCACTGCCATGCACTGAAATAGCACCATGTCCGGCCGGCAGGAGAGGGGCAGCCAGGCCATAGAACAGACCTCCTCCTCTGAGCAAGGAGTCAGCATCTCCTGCTCCCTGTGGAGGAGCTTACACAAAACTGCAGCACATGCTTCACAAAAAAAATAGAGAGAATAAAGTTTTTGTCTATTACTTACAAGGCCAATGCAAAGTTTGATTCCTTTGTTGTCTGTAAAGGATGGGAGCCAAAGAGGGCTGTAAGTCCCTTTTGTGCACATTTATCTGCTTATTAGTGCCCTTCCTATTTCCTGGCTGGATCTGGTGTGAAGTGAGGATGTTTTAGGGGAGGTGGGGGACACATCAGCGTTTGCTTCCTACGTGCCACACTCATCTCCTGACTACAATTTCCTGTACCTGTGCCGACGGCCACACAGGACATGCTTGGCTTTCCACTGCGCCATTTCAATTGTCATCACATGCAGCCCAACACTGCTTCATTCTCCCCCCCTGCAAGGTTAGAAGGAAGAGCATTTTCCATTGACAACTGCGGAAGAACCACAGAATCCTCAGATTCTCATGAACCACAGGGTCACAGGTCGAAACTAGATACATGTGCCTAAGTACAATTTGCACGGAATTCCTTCCCCTGACCTAGAGTAATGATCATTTTATGATGTAGGTCAGTGGGATTGTTCTGATAGTGTCACACACAAGTATCTATAGGGCAGGGGGTCTTCTGAAAAGTATACTCTATATTTTAACAGAGTAAACATTTATCATGGCATGGTTCTCACTTTTCAGATGATGAGGTTTTCACCATGGAGCAAATAAATTAGACAAGGCACACCTATAGGGAAAAAATCTAAAAAGAGATCTCATTATCTCTATAGCTTCTCCTAGAGAGCAGTGAAATCTGATGGAAATAAGAGTCGGAAAAAAAAGAGATGTCTGCTTAAGTCTCCTGTATCTCAGCTTTTTCTCCTGAGACAGAAAAGTCCAGTAATCTTCATGTTTCCTCTTGAGTTTCAGTCAAGATCTCAACTACGTCTCACGCTGTTCTCAGATCTGCCAAATTAATGATTCATTCAAATATATTACCATGTTTACTAGAAGCTCATTAATTTGGAAAGATGTACAGTTTTTACTTTTGATATACAATCATGTCTAATTATATTTGAAGAGACGTACATTAGTGTATTTCTGACATGCTAGTGTAAGTACTTGGAGAAATGTACACCAGTGTACTTTTACATGCAAGCATTTGTAAGTATACTTGAAGAGAAGTACACTAGGTGCCAAATATTCTATAATTCTGCATTATTTTATATAAATAAAAAGTTTTTGGTAGAAAAAGTACAGTATTTGAGTATGCTAAATACTCAGGTCTACTTATTTATTGTTCATGTTAAATTATTTATGTGAGCAAGTTTTAATCATATAAGATTATATTAATAGGTTAAGAGTATATTTTATTAAGCATTTAAATTATATTTAGAGATTTCAGTTACACCCGAAGTTTTTTTTTTATTTTTTATTTTTTATTTTTTGCCTTAGTAAGCTAATGGTGCCGCAGTAAAGTGTTTGCTTTGTGATTGGGTGATTGTGGGTTCAAATCCCGCAGGTGTGAACTTTTTTGCTGTTTTGACTTTTTTAATCTCAGAAAAATATCTCATGTCTCTTCTCTTTCTAGTTCTGTTTCTTCTTAGAACCAACATTTGTGACAAAGTTGATATATTAATGAACCACAAGTGACCATCCCCAATAAATCTCCTGAGATATCAAAGAGAAACCTTTAAGCAAAGAAATATTCCTCTAGGCAGTGGTGGTGATGCAGCCATAAAAACAGACAGAAGGGTCAAAAGGAGGTAAGTAGAATGGATAATAGAATGGGTGTCGGAGACCAGGAGGAAGTTGGCAGTTTCCTTCAACCCCACCAAAAAGTCTCCTTCCCATGAACGCTCATTGACCTCAATGTCTTGTCATGTTGGATTGGTGAATATAGAATGCATTATGAACACTTATGATGCTTCAAAATGCTCTGTGATTTTCTAAAACATAGAGGGCCATAGAGATCCAAATGAATAAGTTTCAACTTTTGCTTTCTCAAGGTCCCTTAAGAAGGTTCAAAATTCAGTACAAAATACTACTGAAGCTGTGATGACAACTACTTGACACAAATCTAAAAAAAAAACATACGGTAATTCGAGATTATGCAGATATCACTTACAACAGATCTGAGTCAGAGGAAATTAAACTGGACTGTATTTTTAAGATTTAAGATTGACCAATATGCAGTAACTGACTCAGAAAATGGGTTCTCTTGGAGGTCTGCATACAGCCACGCAGCAGCTGTGTTCATCAGAATATGAAATGCAAAAACACCATCTAGGTCACCGTTTTTACTTTGAAATGCCTGATGCATACAAAAGTGGGTGTGATATTAATTCAAAATAAACATTTGCTCTAAGCTTATCAGATTTTATTGTTGGATCAAGGGAAAAAATGCTGTCCTAAAAAAATATCTAACTAATGTTTATTATTCATTCATGCCTCTTCAGTAACCACTTTATCCTGGTCAGGGTCTGAAGCCAACCCTGGGAACACTGGGCATGAGGTAGGAATACACCCTGAATGGGTCGCTAGGCCATTACAGGGCACCATACATACAAATTCACACACCTGAGGCAACAGTGAACATCTGTCTGTATTGTCTATACTGGTCACCAAGGAGTGGTTTTCTCATCATACCTACAGCTACAATATTACAGAGGAACAACCTAAACATAAATCATTCCAAATTCAAATAAAGGCTGGAAAAGCGTAAAGGCTCTGTGGGGCTTTATACCTGCTGGAGGCTGTGTGTGTGTGTGTGTGTGTGTGTGTGTGTGTGTGTGTGTGTGTGTGTGTGTGTGTGTGTGTAGCACATGAATCTCCTCTCCCCTGGAGCTCATTAGAGAAGAAGTGGATATTAGCCCACCACTCAGACCAGAGGACAGTAGATTACACTTAAAACTCAAACATTCCAGCCTGATACTGATTCTAACTTCAAACACCCCTCAGCAAGTAGAGCAAAACATCAATAAGTAGGTCTCAAGTTGTTCTTCATCACCTACATGATAACGTCAAACACATTGCAGCACATGTGCTGCTTCATGGAAGAGACAGATGAGGCTTTTGAATCATAAGATGAATGTCTGTACCAGTGGTTAGTGTGGTAAGAAGAAAAGCTAGTATTCTATTGAAGATACATGCTCGTGGCATTGGTGTCATATCATTCTGACTTGTGTAAACATGTATATTCTTACAGCTGGGATAGTAAAGTTAAATTAGCTAACCTCGGGGCTTAATCTTTTTCCATTCAGTAGAATTACACTACTTGAAATCAGTAAGCATGTACCATCTTTGTGCTGCTCCAGGCTTGTTGAACAAGCTCTGTAATTCTTATCTTTTTGTTCCTCTTTTCCCTTTACGGAGAAAAGAACGAAAATCTATTTACTTGAAACTCACTTATAATGGAAGTCCAAAAGCTTTTATGGGGAAATGTATATATTTTTGTATGATTTTTAGTTAATTATATGATATAATAGTAAATTAATCTCTGAAGCTGTGTAATTCATTCTTACAGATTAGAGATGAGGCTGTTTCTTCCGAGGGAAGAACTACTGGTTATGCTTTACCAACATAGATCTCAGTGCCTCAGTTTCCACCTGGTTACTCCAGTGGTGGAAAGTTGGATAAAACAACATACATGGTGAGACGTTCTCTTATGTATGTCTCATCCTAAAATCTTTATTGTTACTGGTTGTAGTTTTGAATTCCTTCTTTTCCCTTTCAAAATTCTTGTCCATGGTAATCACATATAAAATACAAATGTGGCAGACTGAGATTTAGAAATGCTGGAAGCTTCATCAAATACTTATGGAGCATGTCTAATAACTAGACACAGTCTTTACTATAAAAAATAGCCCAATTCCATGGGTCAACAGGTCTCCATGTGGTTTTCATTTGGGGAGATATTTAACGGAGACGCATGTAACCGAGTTTCTGGTGATTGTGGATTCCTGATGCTGAAAGAGCCCATCTTTCTGCAGAAGCCTCCTCCCAAAGTGTGGGGATTGACGTATATAACCTGGCAAACAAGTGAACCCTTCCTGGCTCTCACTACCTGATATCTGTGATGACAGAAGCTCCTGATTCACTCTTTACTTGGAATTCAGACAGGAGACCCTTTTCTATGTAACAAAGGAGTGTTGTTTTGTGTAGCACAATTTAAAAATAAAAGTATGACTATGATAATAGATGAAAGGTGCTGCTTTGTATGCCAAAAGTTGAATGTGATTCAAAGAAAGAACAATAATGAAAGTAAACAAATAAATAAATAAATAAGTCAGTAAAGGCTGTATGTGAAGCAGCGACCAAATTATTTCTACCTAACAGACTCTAACAGACCACCAGATCTGATCAGTCTATTGGGCGCCTCTATATTTACTGAGTGCCTCTGTATTTACTGAGTGCCTCTATATTTACTGAGTGCTTCTATATTTACTGAGTGCCTCTATATTGGATTCAAGTCCAATCAATGATGCAAAAGTTTGCCTTGATATTTGATTGAGCATTTATGGGTATTTAAGCAACCCTGAGTGTCCTACATAGTGTGCATAAAAATAGACTAATTTTGCTGTGATCAGTCTTCTACTTGTCAAAATCTGTTTACTCTGACACAATCTGTTTCAGTATCATTAATCATTTTAATATACTGGTGACCACTCATCATAGGTAATTGCCAGTTAAATTAAAGGCAAGGCTCCCTCTAGTGACACAAGAATAGTTAGGAGATGCTCTGAAGCCTGTGAATCATCCACTGTTTACTCTAAAGTATCATATAGCTGCCTAATGTTTCACTTCTTGACTAAGTGATCTCTGATGATCATGCAGACTTAATGACTATGTATGGATAAAATTATGTTGTTGTTTTTTGCATTATGCATGGCAATTGCACATGGAGCATACTCAATTTACATCAGTCCCGGTGGTGCATCCACCATTTACATCAATCCCGATGGAGCATGCTCAATTTCCCTCAATTCTGATGATGCGTGCACTATTTACAGTGAAATGCTTGATCACCAGATTGCCAAAAATACACTCAGGGGCAAGTCAGAAACTATGAGTAATGCAAAATCCTAAGAGATTTCTTGTCATTTATTTTTTATCATGTAACACAGCCTTTCACAGTCATTAATTTAGCAGGTTAAAAACCTAAAGCTGAGAAGGATCTAGTCTGTTGAAGGGTGTGGTGCAGAAGAGGTGCTTTAAAATCAGTGCTTAAAAGAAGATGAGGATCAAATCTGATGGAGACTGATATAATTACTGGATGTGGATAATAGTAACTACGGTGCAACTTCAGTCCAACTTGAGCTCAACTTTCCATTGCTGCAAAGTCGCAATCTCACCTGAGATAGAGGCGATCCCGATCCAAATTCTGCCGAAAAGCGTCCAGTCTCTCTTCATTTCCAGGTTTCCACAATGTAGGAGTTTTTTTTTAAAAAGCTGCAACAAAGCAGGCGATATTCTGAACTCATTTAATTCACCAGAAGATAAATCCGCAGCAAGGAGCGTTCAGGTGAAGCGCGCGCCTCTCTCTCTCTCTCTCTCTTTCTCGCTTTCTCTGTCTGTCTTTCTCTCCTCACAATCAGGGAAAGGATGTGTGGACGACAGAGAGACAACATGCGGCCTTTTCTCCTCGTGTAAAAAAAGAGATTCATGTGGACCTGAATGGATTTACACTCGTTTCCTTTTCCTCCACTCGTCCAGCCTGTTGGTTGATGAAGTGCTCGGGCTGAGGGTCGGACCTTCAGGACACACACACACACACACACACACACACACTGAGAGTGTGTAAGAGGTGTCTCCTCCTCAGTGACTTAAGTTGGCTCACTCCTAGACTTAAGTGTCCATAACTTTTTTATTTACAGTGGCAATTTATGGGAAAGAAAACTTATTTGTTTGAGGAAAAAGTGAAAAAAAAAAGGAGTAGAATTATCAGGAGTGTTGAATTAACACCCTGTTTTGAATTAACACCTACACTGTTCAAATGACATAAAATATATCATGAATGCCTTACAGTGTTGTATGCACTTTTTCTTAGTGTTCGGTTTAGATATCCAGTGTTTCTCAACATCTAGAAATGGTGTAAAATTCACTTGAATTAACACCATGCAAGTAGGGGGCACGGTGGCTTCGTTTGGGGTTCGAGTTCTGAATCCTCCTGTGTGCGTGGAATTTGCATGTTCTCCCCTTGCTTCGGGGTTTCTTCCGGGTACTCCGGTTTCCTCTCCAGGTCCATAGACATGAGTTATAGGCTGATTGGCATCTCTAAATTGTCCGTAGTGAGTGAATGTGTGTGTGTGTGCAAATGTGCCCTGTCAAGGGTTGGTACCCCGTCCAGGGTGTTCCCCACCTTATGCGCCAAGTCCCCTGAGATAGGCTTCAAGTTCCCCCGTGACCCTGTGTAGGATAAGCAGTACAGAAATTGGATGGATGGACGGATTCATGCAAGTCTAGCTGGATCCAAATGTACACTGCAAGTGTCATTTGAACAAAACCAAGAACTGAAGCTACAGTAGGTAGTTTTGCTTACAAACTGCAAGTTGCAGTTCAAGAACTGTTATAAATAATAAACCTGTTCATTAATAAACAAATTAATAATAATAATTATAAAGATTAAGTTTTTAAAGATTAAGTACAACATTTTAACATCATATCAGTTGCTTCCAATCATCTGATATGATGTTACAGCGTATTGTGACATAATTTATGACGATATTGATATTATATCATCATATTCCCCAGTGGATGCATGGTGCCCAGTGATTGACTGGCAGGTACAGAGTGTATGGATAGAGTATATGCTCAATGTTCCCTAGATAAGCTCGAGATCCACCGTGATCCTGATGAGGATAAAACAGTTACTTAAGACAAGTGACAAAAGCAAGAAAGAGCCTTAACTCACTAAAGAATGAATGATCACGGAATATGTTTTGAAAGAAGATTATATTGGCAACTCCTGATAGAGAAATGAATCATCAAAGACATTAAATAATTAAGACGCCAGCAGTTTACATGTTTAAGTCATTGGGTATCTGCAGGGTTTATTCATTGCACTGTAAGAGAAAGTGTAGGACACTATAAGATAAAAAATAATAATAAATTGTAGTTTTCACTTGAGCGGTAGGTTACAGTAAAATATATAATCTCTTTTCATTTTCTCTCCTCATGTGGAATAAATAGAAAATTGAGCATTAATGTAATGTGGTACAGTTATCATTAAAATGCCACATAAGATTATCACCTGTCAGAAAGCACTTTGATTTGACCGTAATGACCATACCAGGCTGCACTGTTAGTCAGTCTCTTTCTGCTCCATAGTTATTTTGGCACCACTGCTTCACAGTTGGAGTTAGAAATGTGCTTAGAGGAACACACCCAGTGTATATGCTAGAGTTGGCAATCAAAAGAATCTCCACAGAGCTTACAGAATAGTCAATAGACAATTAAAGTAACAATATCTGTATATATAAGATACAAATGGTTGCCATATTACTGTAAGTTAAACAGCTTGGTCATTCTTAGAAATAGAAAAACACAACACTCTTCTAGGCTTAAGGTAATTTAGGTTGTCAACAAACACATACATTTTGTGTGTGTGTGTGTGTGAGAGAGAGAGAGAGAGAGTTAAATATAGCATTGTCAAAAGGGTCAATATAGAAACTCATTTTAATGGTCTTACAGTCTCATTAAAACATTGTAGAAATTTTGTGTACCCACATATTTGACAACTGTAACATCTTAAGAAAAACATAATCAAACATTACTTCATTTCTGCATGTTCTTTTTATATATATAATGTATTTATACAAATATGGCAACTGTTGGCAGCAGTCCATGAGGAGGAACTCCCATGCTGTATAGTGAAGACATGGCAAGTATGTACTCTACGGAAGTTGTGTTGATGCATCTGGCATGTAAACTACATACATTAAATAACAGTGTACTATCTTGGGCAGTGCTAGCTCAGTGGTTAAACACTTGAGCAAGGCTCTAATCCCTCAGCTGCTAAACTGTATGTGTTATATTCTGCTTCACTTGTAGGTCAATTTGGATGAAAGTTCTGTCAAATAAATATATATAAACACACTCTTTCTGGGTCAGTGGTTAGGTTTCTGTGCTAGTGACCAGTAAGTTATTAAACGAGTGAGGCTGTAGACCTTCAAATGCTCAGCTGTATGCTAAGATTGTGCTCTACTCCACATTTTAAATGCAGGACAAGACTTTATTTGTTAAATGCATGGTCAGCCCTGAGATTCTTTAGTTTATTACAATTTATAATATTTAATGTTGATTTATAATATTGATATATCCACGTAGCGTAAATTCGTCCATTGCTAATTGTTCGTATTAACATCATACAAAACGATAATAAAGCTTAAACATACAAATTTAAATATAGCAACATGAAATGGCACAACAAAAATTGTACAACATTAACAAGCTCAAATTGATACATATGAAAATATAATTACTGTACTATAAATAGATTAATAGTGTACCTATGTATGTATTTATCTCTTAGGGAAAATATAATTACCTCAGCTTTAATTAGCAATATGCATACCCCATCCATCAAACTTCATCATGCTGAAAACAAGTATGCGACTTGAACAGATTCATTTCATTTATCATCTCTGTTTTCAGAGATAGCAGAACATTTTGAAAGAGAAAACCCTACATTAAAAAAAAAAACACTTAAACAGCAGGCATGCACGAGGCACAGTCACAGAGGCCTCATAATCTACATCAGTTCCAATAATTCCTTTACAGACAAAGCCTGTGTGTGTGTGTGTGTGTGTGTTTCTTAGCTCAGTGTGTATTTAATTTGGCTCTAGAACCACTCATTACAGACACTATGATGGTGGTCAGGAGACTTTCTACTCCCTGTGTTTCCAGGGGCATGTACACGAACATAATAGAACGGATAATTAACTAATTTCGCTAATGTGGTTTAAACTAATTCAGCTTCTGCATCTTGGGAAAGGTAATGACTCTCACAGTAAAACAAAACTCATTAGAGGCAGTGGATACACACAAGCTTTAGCCTTTTTCTACAGTTCAGTAGACTTCACTAATAACAAGACAAGGAATATATACATGTACATCATGTGCATCATTCTGGTGTCTAGCATCACTGTCGGTTTCAGATTTGCAAGGTCAGGCAAATTTTATTTACCTCTAGTCTTTATGGTTGCTCCGTTGGTATATCTATATTGCATACATTACACTAAAGGTACCCATGGGTATCATCTTAATTTCCTGTGCTTAATCTCCTGTGCTTGCCCCTTTGTAGTTATGGTTTAGGCTTCTCTAGTGCAGGTACTGTGTTTTATTCCTTGAATAAGTAGGTTATCTATTGTTTATTGATTATTTGCAGTATTACTGTCTGTAAATTATTGTTATAATCACTGGATATATGATCTGCCCTCAGAGGTTTGATTCTCATCATTCCAGTGAAAAATATTGGACAAAATGGAGATTAGAAAAGATCCCATGTGAAGAAAAACAGTGACGAAAGTCTCAATATTATTGTAGGCTCTGCCTGTTTCTCTACACCTATACCTGCAGGTGTAGAGAAACAGGCAGAGCCTAAAATAATATTGAGACTTTCGTCACTGTTATTCTTTAGTTCTTTTCTAATGAAGAACATATTTTAAAGCTCTGGCCACAACTAGAGCAACTTTCTGGTTCGGAGGGTTTCTTTTTTCAGTAAACTATCCATGCTGTTTCCAGGGGTTTTCATTAGATGAACCGCATGATGTCAGGTTATCAGTGGCAAAGGTTACTTATAGTGTATGATGAAACTGTGTGCAATAGCACTTGATGCTATTCAAACACTGAGTTAGCATTTCCATCTAAATGTAAACATAGATATTTCTAAATTAGATGATTAGTTTAATGGTGGTTTACTTTTTTTTTTTTTAAAGAATGTGGAAGAATATTGATTTTATAAGCTTACCATATTTTGAAACATGGTAACTTCACATACAGTAAGGATGAGAACTTGCTGTAGCTGTTAGAGAAGATACTTTTATTAAGCTGGCAAATCCCCTAACTAACAATGCAATCATACTCCAGTGCTTTGTATTAAAATGGACTATAGTGCAAATTCAGAATTTGTCTTTAATTTGGACTTCTCTCTTTTAAATTATCTTGCATTATATTGTACTAATATATATCCTATTTGGCTTAATGACATTTTAGAAATGTAAGTTCCTACTGTTATTTACAATCCCACTTTATTATTATTATTATTATTATTATTATTATTATTATTATTATCATTCAGTTTTTCTGCTTGCCACATGAAAAGGACAGAGTTTCCTGTCCAATATTGCTCTCAAGGGTCCAGCTCAAGGACTAGGCCTTGAAGTGCCACTGCTCCATCTGCCACATCCTGAGGTCAGCAAACACACTCCACAGCATCCCGCTCATCGGAAGGAAACCGGACCATGTTTCTCACCACCAGCAACCAAAAGCACTGCCAAGAACCTGATATGTCTGGCTTATTCTCTGTCCTCTGTTGTTTGCACAGTATTCATTTAATTTTTGTCAGTGTCATCATATTATGATCTCTTGTTGATTAAAAAATGTCCAATAGTGAGGTGCTGAGGATAAGATTAAAGCAGGTACCAAATGACTGTATTGATTGACCTGAGAGGTGCATGGACAGGTTTCAGACAAGTGTTAGATGAATGAAAAAGTTACCCCTCCCCCATCACCCGCCCACCCCAACACACACACACACACACAAATTGCTCCTATGTCAAGCCTCAGTCATATGCTATCCAATCACCGCTATAAATATTTTCAGTGTTTTATGGAAAGAACATTTCCACACCACATACTCTCACTTAATCTCTAACCTGGCTTCAAGTCATCAGGCCCATAAACTCCTTATCAAATAAACGTGAAAAATGCAGAGTACTGGAATATTAATGGAGTGTTTAAATCCTGACCTTTCTTGGTGTTTAAAGCCACTGTGACACTGCGGAATTAACAGAGTTAGCAACATTCGCTAAAAAGGCAAAGGTTATGCCACATCCTGTATGACAACCCCCTCAGGAGAACAGTAAAGCAGTTTGGGGGCACAAGGACTGCCTTTCTGTTTGTGTGACCCTTCACAGGGAGCAAAAGGAAAGAGGATGTTGATGCACTTGTCTGCTCTTACAGATAACGGCACTCGATCCATGCTTTTTTTGGGCATCCGGGATGCTACGGTGGACACCTTCCAAACTAGGTTTTACATACAACTAAAGAGGAAATAAGCAATGAGATACATTAAAAAAGTGATGATCAATATTGTTATTGGGCATCAGTAGAACATTGAGCTCCATGAGTAAGGAGAATTCATCAGAAGGATTAAAAAGCAATATGCACAATATTTCTGAGGAGTTCTCTAATACTGCATGCATGTGGGAGGAGTGTTTATACATCATTTAGGGAGGAAGGAGAACTGGGATTGAATCACCTCAACCATCTTCCTGACATCTCCCAAAGCTTGTACTTTGATATACAGGATACTGTGATCTGCATACAAATGACTACATCTGAAGAAAATCATATTAACTGAACACTAAACGTGACAGGCATGCTTGTTTTGTACATGCCATGATTACTTATGAGGGATATTTTTCATGAAATTCTAATTTTGTAGGGGTCATTCCCTACAAGGAAATAACACAACACCTGATGTATAAAAAAAAAATTGCAGCATAAGCAGTTTGGCCAATATGTATTTGATTTATTGCTGTATATTAGTTACATACATAGTATGGTGTATCTAAATAGGAAGTCATCCTATCTTACAGATTAATTAATGACTGAATACATCAGAAAATAATTATCCATGAAACAAATATTTGCAGTTCATCCAGTATTGCTATATTTACAAAAAATGCTCAAGCACAGGGACGAATAAATTCTGTGTGATAAGAGTCTGTGACGTTTTAACTAAGACAAAATTTCAGACTCAGGTTCAGGTTCACACTGCTTGTGCAACATGGCAAGCTTAGCAATGATGCTTTGCTTCATCACTGTCAACTGGCTGAGCAAAATCATATCTTTGCGCAGCTATTCACAACTGTTCGCAGGATAATGAGATTAAAGAACCGTGACTGATCTTTGTTCACACATTTAATGCCAGAGTAGATTATACATATGAAATATTGAATAAGCAAGAATAAAATGTGAATTGCGACAGCTGTATCATCACTAAAACATGTATGCTGAGCTTTGTATGTGATAACAGTAACCTGTAATACATATATTTCATATGAAGATCTGAAGCTTCCAGCTATCAGGATTCTCAGACACCCATCCTTTGGTAGTGCAGGAGTTGGATCGGCTGAGCTTGCTGCCCAGGTTCGCTGAGGCATGTGCTAAAGAATGGAAAAGCCTTCCCTCTGGGCCCACTGGAGAATGAGTAGAGCAGGCTCATGTCATCAGCGTTGTAAAAGGAAACTATGTGCTCGTCACAGTCCAAAAAGACCCCGAGCCTTAGAGGTCGAGATGTCACGCGCACAGGGGTCCAGGGTTGGGTGCCTGCTGAGTACTCCGTGTTGTTGCGCAGACGCAGGGTCCAGTACCCATTACTGGGGCACAGCTTCACACGTGCCTGTCGATTCACTGTTTCCAGGGCAACACCTATGTCCCACTTGGGCTTGGTGCCAACGCCAACCTCCCAGTAATGTCTGCCTCCATGAAATCCTTGGGCTCCGAGAACATTAACACACTGAACGAAGCGCTTTGGATTGGGTTTGTAGGGCAGCATGGCTTCAGTCTCTACCACTTGGGTCCTGTCTCGAGAGAGCTGAAGGCTTGGATGAACTGTGTTCTCATCGAAGGTCAGTGGAAATGGGCCTGGGCGTGATAAAGACACATTAAGAACAAAAGGTTACTGAGATTATTACGGTTTACATGCACAGAAAACAAAATTACACTTATTTTGTGTAAAATAATGGCGAGTTTACGCTTTCTTCTGAAGCCTTTGGATTGTCAGAAAAGCACTCTTCAAAACACGTACACCCCAATGGGCTGCCACCACTGCAGTGATTAGCCAGTGGTGATACATAAAAGTGTGGTGATTGGCACAAGTTTATGAATGCGCTTGAGATGAGTTTGTACGAGACAGAGTATTTAGCAAAGCTTTTACCATTTCTAATTACTGAAGTGGTAGCATCATAAAGGAACTGATTATAATGCTACATAATTTCATTTACTAAACACAGCCTTCCAAATCCATCAAGCACTGGTTTTCTTGTTGATTGCCTGGAGGCACTTTTCTCTTTCATGTTCACATGGGTAATTACAATTTTAAAGTAGCTTGCCCAAAAGCGCGAGATGGTGCGATTAAAAATGGTGCCTTCCTCAGATTAGGTGATGCTGAAAACTGCAACACACTCATCTCCATCAAATCATGCTGCTTTTTTACTTGAAAAGACAACAACAAAACATGTTCTTTCACCCACCTGGTTTTAAATTTTGAAACATTTTTCGCCACAAGGTGTACTGAAGAGGAGCTATGTATTTGCTCTTAAAACCTTCAATAGAAGGCCCTTTGATGGCTGGAACATGTGTTCTGAAAAGGACAGGGAAAATCAGTTCAGGTTTAAAGTGTCACAACATTTTTGACATAAAAAAACAGCATACTAAATGGTTTATAACTTAGCACAAAATGTCTTGTTGAGGATGGCATGGTTTCAGCTGAAAATAGCTTGAAAGCAAAAGAAAGGCTATATCACTAGAGGTCATGTAATAGATGTCTTCAATTACCACTTACCTGGAATTGAATTCTGGCAGCTAGAGGGGGACAAGGAGAGTAGAGCATGTTAGCGTTAGAGCAGATGCTTTGATCTGAGCAAAACTAATATCGACAGACCTGCCGCTACGCAAAATGTAAACTGGGTGCCGTGAGTCACTGCACATTACAATATTTGATTCTTACATGTCCTGCAGTATTCTGGGTAAATAAAAACAAGGTAAAAAAAAAAAATTAATGTAAAGTTGTGGTCATAAGTTTATATACACCTTGCAGAATCTGCAAAATGTTGATTATTTAAAAAAAAAAAAATAAGAGGGATCATAAAATTGCATTTTGTTTTTTATTTAGTACTGCCCTGAATAAGCTATTTCACATAGCTTTCACGTTTCCATGTAGTCCACAAGACAAAATAACTGAATTTATACAAATGAACCAGTTCAAAAGTTTCCATACGCTTGAGTCTTAATACTGTGGGTTGTTACCTGGATGATCAACAACTGTTTTTATGTTTTGTGACAGTGCATGTGCATGAGATCCCTGCTTGTCCTGAAAAATCCTGAAGGTCCTGCACATTATTTGCTTTTCCAGCATCTTCTGCATATTTGACCCCTTTCCAACAGCGGCTATATGATGTTGAGATTCGTCTTTTCCCACTGAGGGCAACTGAAATTTTGATTTTGAAATTGGACTGCCTTTAGCTTGGTCAATTTTAAGATTTTGTGCACTATATGATGGGTGAAAAAAGTAAAAATAAAAGTTTTCAATAATTTACCATTTATTCCCCAAAACATATAAACAATGTTAGAACAATACCATTAGGACGTGTCAGTTTAGAAACTACCAGATTAGTGAGCTTAAACCAGAAGTTTCATCAGGTCTTGCTTGACATCAATAAATTAATTAATAAAAATATCCAATATAATAAAATGTTCTTCAAAATTCACTTAAAAGGCAAACGATACGGCATAAGTTTTAATTTCATTAAAGATATTCCTTCGAAAACAAATATAGGTGTCAATGAAATACTGGGCTAACATTTAAAAATATTTATTATTTTCAAGTAATGATCTACCAAGTAAGACATAATGGATTTTTAAAACTTAAAGTGATTTTGAGTTTCTTATGTCAAAATACATATTTTTAGCACCCCTCATATTGTATATGCACAGTTTTACTAAACTGACACATCCTAACACTACATTAAGAGCCAGGGGATGTAAACTTTTGAAAAGGATGTAAATTGTTATTATTGTTATTATAATAAAGATTTTACTTTTTTTCCCATATAGAACTATCCTTCAGAAGCTACATAATATATTTACATGTTTCCCAGAAGACAAAATAATAACAATATACATCAATCATCCTGTTCAAAATTTTACACCCCCCCTGGCGCTTAATGTATCGTGTTTCCTTCTTAAGAATCAATCCCTCTTATTTTTTTTTTTTAATTATTAACATTTTGCAGATTCTGCAAGGTGTGTGTAAACTTAAAACCACAACTGTAATTAAAAAAAGGGGGGAAAAAAGAAATAGGAAAAAAGAAAACGATCATTTGTGTGTACAGTCATTTCTACAACACTAGCAGACATCCACTCTCACTCTAAAATCAGTATGGATATGAATCTTTCACCTCCACAGGTGCCATGTTCTCTACGTTGCTGGTAGCTATTTGGACTGAGCCCATAGTCTGCTCCAGTTCTCGAACTGCTGTATGCAGGGCCTCAAGGTGGCGTTCCAGGCTGTGCTCCAGCTCCATCTGATCCCTCCTCAGCTGGTCCAGCATGGCCGCCTCCTCCACTTGCAGGAAGTGGTGCAGAGCCTGGAAGTCGCACCTCACCCTCTCCTTGAGCTCAGCTCCCACTTTCTAATCAAGACAAAAAATGAGGATTAACAGTGACACAGAGAAAGAGAGAGCAAGAGGAAAAGAAACAGAGAGGGAGTTATATATTTTAAATCTGGTACAACAGGGCTTTGGAAGCCTTTTCAGCTTGCAAGGCCAAATAAAACAAACAAAAAATAAAAATTTAAGAAAATTTCTTCTTATGTTATCATCCATAATCCATAAAAGTGGGTGTAGCCTGCACTTTATGTTATGTTATGGCACAAAGTAAAAAATTATCAGCGAAAATACACTGAGCAAATGGCTAAGCTTGCAGAGTTAACCTAATATTCTTCCCCTGCTTGGTCCAGGCAAGTAGGCTAGCTGCTGCTGCTGCTGAGAGACCTGAAACACAGCACAGGCTTTTGCCCTGCAGTCAGCCACCTTGCTGATGAGCCTTACTCTTAATGTCTTCATCTGTTCTTCATCTTTATGGATCATGGTGAGTAGCTGTTCTTTCTGTGAGTTCTGAGAGTCCAGAGTGTCCTTAATCTGCTTCTGTGAAAGGAGCATGAAAATCACTTAGAGTTGTTATAATCAACATGGGTGACTAATACAGTGTATGTAGCTGTCATGTTTGAAATAAGAATCATAACCAATATATTGGATGGACCGACATGGCAAAAATATCATTTGGTATCAGTTTTGTCACACTGTTATATAGTCATATCACCCAGAACCACAAGGCATTTATTTATTTATTTTTTTAAATGTCAAGGTAAAGCCTCGAGAGCGCTTACAAGGCCCTAAGGATTTAGTTGTCTGAAATAAAGAAGAAATACATTGACCTTACCTGTAAATTCCTCACGGATTCATCTGATGAACATGCTCTGACCTTTTCGACCAGGCCAGCCACCAGATAGTTGGTCTGAAACTGTTTTTTGGGGAACTCCCTGCGGCACTGAGGACACACCGCTGGACCCCTGATACCTTTCCAGTAGGTAGTGATGCATGGCCTGCAGAAGTGATGCATGCAGCCAAGCATGACTGGCTCTCTGAACAGGTCACAGCAAATGGCACAGGTGAGCTCTTCGCTGAGACTCATACTGCTGGACGCCATGGATGAAGAAAAGCCTGGAGTCTGACTTTCACTCTCACTTCCACTTCAGTCACACTGGTCACGCAGCACGAAGAGGAAATGAAATGTCAGCATATTTACAAAATATTCTTGTGGCTGTACGTTTTATATAACTACCTCAATATATAATGGGTTTGATTTTTTTTTCTCACTTGTAGACACATGTAACCACCTGTAAACACTTGTAAAAACATTTGTAAACACCTGTAAACATCTGTGAACACTTGTAAAAAAAAAAAAAACATTTGTAAACACCTGTAAACATCTGTAAACACTTGTAAACACGTAATACAACCACAGTGAAAAACTACATAACAAATTTGGTTTTTTTTAATATTTACACTTACAGTATTATTTTCTTACCAAAAAATCACATCATTATCGAATAGACACACAGGAAACACAACAGTAAAAGACTGTTTACATTTACAATGATGTCGGGAAGCAAAATAAAGTTTATTCTTATTTTAGCCCAAAGTATCTTTGAAAAGTTAGTTAGCTTGCTAGCCTGCTAGCAAGTTACCCAGGTACAGTCTGTATTCACCACCGACGTCAATAAACATTATAATGCTAAGTCGCTAAAGCTAATTATTTTTGTTACAGTCTTTAACAAGAATAACAACATTTACCAAAAAAAAAAATGCTGTCAAAGGAACAAAAACATACCGTCACCTATCCTGTAGCCTCTTTTTCTGTTTGCTCGGGGATTTCTGAGTTCAGAGTACAAAATGCTGAACGTCATGGGTGGATTTCCAAATTACTCCCTACTCCCTATATGAGTGCACTACGTAGGGTATGACATGATAGTTTATGTGCATTATCTAGTGCACCTATTCAACCTCTTGTGTACAACTTGGCAAGCGACCATATTTGTACTGAGTCTTTCCGGGAAAATGTATCAAAGTTTGCAGTGTTTACTAAGATAAAACATAAATGGAAAAAAAGGCATAGGCATGATATTCTAAATACATTAAACGATAGACAAAAATGTATTATTGTATTGGTTACTGTAGGCTATAGTGTAAACCATATGTTCCAATTTATTGTAGCCATGGACCACTTCACTACAGATTTATTTCATGAACATTATTTACATGTGTACAATAATCCATCCACCCATCCATTCTCTGTACCGCTTATCCTACACAGGGTCACGGGGAGCCTGGAGCCTATCCCAGGGGACACAGGCCACAAGGCAGGGGACACCCTGGACAGGGTGCCAACCCATCGCAGGGCACAATCATACACACATTCACACACTACAGACAATTTGGAAATGCCAATCAGCCTACAATGCATGTCTTTAGACTGGGGAAGGAAACCCCCAAAGCACGGGGAGAACATGCAAACTCTGAGCACACAGGACAGAGACGGGATTTGAACCTCCAAACCCAGAAACGTGAGGCAACAGTGGTAACCACTAAGCCACCGTGCCCACATATACAATAACATTTTGTCTATTTATTGGAGCTATAGAGCTTTCTATTCCTGAACTTTGCACCCCACACACTGGGTCCAACTATTATTTGTAGGTCTGCTTGTTTTTGAGTTTTGAAATTTAGATTAAACCGTTCAGTGTAAGGGTTGAGGTCATGGTTCTGTGTGGGCCACTCAAGATCTTCCACTGCAAACTTGGCCTCTTAGACATTATAAATTAGGCATGTTGGTTAACTAGCAAGCCTAGCATGTGAAATTCTTAGTTAACACACCAGTTTTACTAGTTATCTACGTAGCAGAGACGAAATGCGTGCTGAAAAGACAGACCAACTCGGACCAGAATTATCCCTCCAAACTAGCTATAAAAACAACCAAATTCTGTTGGATTGGACAGGTGTCCAGTTCCACAGTATGAACGATAGCAGAATTTTAGAAAACAAATTCTGGCTTGCATTTAAAAATCGATATCTCCTGCTATGTTTTTTTTTCTAGAATATCATAATGTTATCACAATACCACTGTGTTTCATTTCCGAGAATGCGCGTCAGAGGGAGACGTCAGAGTGCCGTGTCTCACTCAGTGATCCGGATTCGTTGATCATTAGGGATTCCAGTGGTTGAATACGTATTGCATTCTGGGTATTGATGATGCATGATGGACAAAAACAGTAAAAAGGACCTAAAATCTGGAATCCTGCCAAAACACAGACAGTAAGCGTTACAATCCTGTGTAAAAGAATATTACTTACCATGACAAATATATGAAATTCTAGTTTTATGCCAGAATTGTCCTTTAATGACTGTTTGCTATTTTCTGTTCTTTAATCTAAAAGCAATATGAACCTCAGGATCTCAGAAAGTGTTAAAATTATTAAATAATTAACCATCTGGTAAAAAAAAATGACAGCCTTAAACTGTCAGACAGCACAAGGAGTGTTAAATGGCTAGTGCATACAAGAATAGCTAGTTTTACTCTGATTCATTCACTCATGAAATGAACAGCAAAAGACTTTAATACAGGATCTACTGTCAGCACAGTTATATAGTAGCTACAGGAAAATGAGTAAAAACAACTAAAAACACACTTCACAACAAGCTCCAATATACACCATTACTCCTTCTTTAACTTTCACTGCCACCAAGAGCAATGTGGCAAGGAACAATTAAAAAAATATATATATATATATATATATATATATATATATATATATATATATATACATATTTCATAGAAAACATTTACAAATTAAAGCTTAATAGGCTCTGTCATGCTGTGGGGGCATTTATTTATTTATTTATTTATTTTGCTGACATGGTTTGGGTCCACTTGTCCCCTTAACCCATTTGGACACCTATGGGAGATTTTGGAGTGATGTGTTACACAGAGCTCTCTACCACCATCATCAAAACAGCAACTGAGGGAACATCTTTTGCAAGAACTTGTAGAATCTATGCCAAGGTGCACTGAAGCTGTTCTGGCCCAACACCTTAGTATGGCACTTTATGTTAGTTTTTCCTATAATTTGTCACAAATGTTCTACAAGCTTCAGAATATTAAAGGGATGCAATCTGACAATTGCACTTCCATGTATACACACATACTGATAGGAAAACAGTGACTCTATGGTCTTTTAGGAACATAAAGTATAGTCAGTCAGTTGCTACATGTTCACAGCATCCCGGGATTGAAATTTAGTGGTAAGTAAATGAGATATCCATGCATATTTGCTGAAGGGTTCCAGTCAGTTGTCAATCAGTCAAACGGCCTCTTCCTGTGAAAGTAGGTGGTACTTGACCATGTGCAGTGATGAAAAATTACAGTCTTTCTAGTGACAACTGGATGTCTGCTTTTTAATACTTTAAAAGAAAAAAAAACAACCTTACAGCTTGAGATCTTTTGGGCACCAGTCTGACAGGCCATGCTTGGTCATGCTTGGTCACATGCTTGGTTACTCAGGCACTTGTAATTTATGTTTTTGTACTAAAGTCATACTTAAATCTGCAGTTGGGTTTTTGCAAACAGCAGCAAAGAATATCTCAGGGTGGAGATGATTTTCATTAAGTCATTGCTTGGCTGCCTGAACGACTCGCTCTCCAATCAGTGTCAGTTAAGATCAGCAGTCCTGCACCACACTGGCAGAGGCTCAGGTGGGCAAGATGTGATCCCTTTGACTGAATCATAATCTTGGGAACACAAAGACAAGCTTCAGGCTTAATTAGCCATCTATCTATTCTCTCCAGGAGGTGCAGGCAGTAGTCAGGCCAGAGGCCCAGCAGCACATTGTAGAGCACTTTTTTTTTTTTTTTTTAGAATAAACACTTACCAAATGTCACACTCATTTTTTTTAAACGCAATTACATTTTCATTTGTTATAACAAACAGGTTTAATTCCTTATAATGATCATTCACATTTACCTTTGCAGGACCACAACAGGAAATAGGAAGCATTTATGATCAGTAGGCAGTGCTTCTAAAGAAATGGCTGTGACCTGTGAATGAGAAACATACAGTGAGTTAAATATGTATTGACACCTGTTCTGCACACTACTGAAAAGCTAAGATTTAATGAATCAAATCACTGCCGGTGACTATTAAGAGAATGTTAAGACAGATGGCAGGGATGGGGTGGATGGGGTAGTGTTTGAGGGCGCCATGGGGGGGGAAGGGTGTGGGCTTTCTGAATCATACCTGAATTAGGCAAACACTTTATTTAAAAAAACAGCTTTTTGCACTGGTCTCCACTCCGTTTGGGTGGAAAACGTAGTGCATTTAAGCGTCTAACTTGCTAACGTGGCTATAAATAAATGGAAATAAAAGGGGATTATAAATTAACTAGCGTGCCCATTAACTATACTTTAGCATTCGGCTTTAAACTAATAATTTACACACTGACACTAAAATACTGTATTGCTGCCCCACGCTCGCGCTCACTCCAGTTCTGCCTCTCGCGCAGGACTTGTACACAGGTTCGATAGTACGGAGGCTCTGAAGGGTCAATGACAGCGCGATGCTGTGGCGCTGCAGCAGAGCGAGCGCGCGCTGCACACGCTCTCACATAGCGCGAGCTGCTGCTGTGCACTTTATTCCAGCGGCAAAGGAGCAACGGACAGTTCATGGTGAGTGGCATTTCCAATCATTTGTCTTGTTTAGGTTTTAAATTCGTGTTTGCATGATACAAGGCTATGAGTCATTAAATATGTTTGCATACCCTATAATGGAAAGAAATATGCATATATATATATATATATATATATATATATATATATATATATATATATATAAAGCTCAAACAAAATCTAATTAAAAAAATATTTTTCTTACACCTTATGGTTGCAATAATTCAAAAATCTGTCTACATCCCCAGTTAGAGTTAAGCCTATGACAGACCATTTTTAAATAATCTATGCATTATGAAATTATCCTGAAAATCAGAGAGGGTCTCTTGGATTTTTCAGTTCTTTCTCACCCATGCAGGTAAAAACCTGGATTTATAAAACACTTGTTGGAGTTTGAGATGCACCACTTTAATCATGAAATCCTTTTTATCCTTGAATTGGTGCTTGCAATTCAACACAGCATTGTATGCAATAGTAACTGTGCAGTGCAGTAGCAAAGATAAATGATATGAGCTGGAAATAACATACTGGTACAGAGTCACTTATTTGTAACAGTTATGGCATCATATCAATGGAGCAACTAATCCATGCCCTTCCATTGGCATTGCTGAATATATGATACATGCCTGAATAACTAACTACACCTTACACCTTTCTTGCTTACTTTGCAGCAATCTGAGAGAAGTGTTTCTAACATGGCAAAACCCTATACATGGCAATTTTAACTACTCTTAGAATTCAGTTTCACTCTGCAGAAACCACACCCATAGCTCCCATTTTAAAATCACTGGAACTTTGAGGGGATTTTGATCCTAGGTAGGATTGGGGAAGAGGAAAGAATATTAACAAAGAAAATCTGTTGCAGAGGGCCATAGAATTATTTTTCCTGCACTAAACACTTGATTTAACTGATAAAGAGCAGATGAGGTGTAGAGCAGGGAAAACACTACATAATATAATACAATATCTCTTGATTTAGTTGTCACAAAAATATGTTACCTATTGGTTGATGGTCCTTGTTGTAAGGGGTTATGGTTTTTTTACCTGGCATTCTATTGCGTGTTAGACTTCTTTGATAAGACCATAAATCAGGAGTAAAAGATAGACACATTAGATTTAAAAAGTGGCAGTTAATACTCTTCATAAAACTTAGCAATAAAAATAGTAATAGCGAAATGATGATGGAACCAGAAATGACCCCTGGCCTCTTTTTTCTTCATTTATGATATATCACATTCCGGAAAGGCACCCAATCACATTAATCTCATTTTATGTGGACTGTTTATTGCTTTAGTATTATCATACACAGAAAAAAAGACACTTTCACCCTTAGGCTGCAATGCAATTTTCAAGTTGATCATCTGTGTAGGACTGAAAAATGATGTTGCCATTATCATAATGCATTTTCTAATGGAACAATTTTCAAAATAAAGTTTTACAGTTATAAGTAGATAATAAATCTTTATTTTTTTATTCAATGAAGGGCATGAATAATCAAGCTATTCAGTAGATTATGTTGCCTATTCCTCTGTCTGTAGACATTGTCAATGACTTGCCAAACAGATTGGACACCACTTTTTGTAATGCAAAGACTATTTGTCAATGTAGAGATGACCTTTGCTTAAAGGTACCCTCCTTCTCCATGCTGGGTCTCAGGTGGACCCTTTGAAAAGGTCCGCAGATGATGGAATGATGAGATGAACCATGCAAAGTTCAAAGACATTTAAATAAGTCATTCATCCCTATGATGTTCTCATCTCACATGGATACAGCCATATCTCAACAAAGGACAGTTAAGAGAACTCAGGTTTCTCTTTACATATTCTCAGTACAGTGTATATGTATACAGTGGGATAAAATATTATGCTTCATGATGCAATGTAGAAGACAATATAAGGGGTATGTGCAAGTGCAAGACAAGATCAGTGTGACTTTCTGGTGACATTAGAATAAATAGTAATCTCTAGTGTTGCTTCTGACGTCTGTAGAAAGAGATTTAAAACATTTGTAACTTTGTTATAAAAGGATACTCTTTGCAACTAAGTGCACTTCTCATTCATTCATTTCTCTTCAATAACTCCTTTATCCCAGTCACAGCCACAGGATAACTGGATCCGACCCTGGAAACACTAGGTATGAGAGGAGAATACACCCTGGAAGGGATGTCAGGCCGTCACAGGGCACCATGCACACAAATTCACACACTCATTCACACTCAGGGGCAATTTAGTGTAACCAAGCAAGTTTTAGGGAGGAGAACTGAGAGGAAACCCACATGGACATGCAAAACTCTGCACAGAAGGTAACCTGAGCTCAGGATCAAAATCTTGAGCTGTGAAGCAGCAAAACAACCAGCTGTGCCACATATAGCCCTGAGTGTACTTCTACTGGCTTTAAATGGGACTCTATAGTTGCTTTGAAATTACCTGCTGCCTAACACAATATAAAGTAAAATACTATTCATAAAAAAATAGAATACTATATTTCTGTTTCTCAGTAGACTGCTAGTATTTCACAAAGAATTCTGCATATAATTTTCACTGCTTTGTGTTTAAATGTTCAAGAAAAAAGCTTGAACGTGCCGTGTTGTAGATATGCTTTGTCATCTGTGATCAGCAAAGACCAAATATTATCCTGTTTATTGCCAATATCCTGGACCAGATAGCGGGGCACCATTATATTTCAAGTCTGGTAATATGCCTAAATGTCACTATAGGTGGTTGTCCAGGTCATGAGCTGAAGCTTTTAGTTAAATTTAGTGTAACATTAGTATGACTTCCTAACATCTATGAATTGGAATTTAATGAATTTGTGTAGCAAGGGGCTCGTTAATGTTCCCTGGAGTGTAAATGTCTTTCAATATTGCAGTTTCAAATGGTCCAAGAATAAATGTGATATAAAAAGATTATAATTGAGGACATCATTCATTCATTCATCTTCAGTGACCACTTTATCCTGGTCAGGGTTGCGTTGGATCTGGAGCATATCCCAGCAACACTGGGCACAAGACAGGAGAATTCACAACGGATGGGATGCCAGTCCATTGCAAGGCATCATTCATACATTCATTTCCACCTGTACTGTAGCCAATCACCCTACCTGCATGTTTTTGGGAGGTGAGAGGAAACTGGAGAACTCAGAGAAAACCCACTTTAGCATGGGAAAATATGAGAGAAACTCTGCACAGACAGTAACCCAAGCTTAGGATAGAACTCAGGACCCTGGAGCTGTCAGGTGGCAATGCTACCCGTATATATTTTTTACTGTATATAGTAATACTGGGTAGGGCCTCCATTTGCTCTCAAAACAGCATCAGTTCTTCTTGCCATGGATTCCACAAGATGTTGGAAATATTCCTTTGAGGTTCAGGTCCAGGTTGACATGATTGCATCACGCAATTCCTGCAGATTTTTCAGGTGTACTTTCATGCGGCGAATCTGAGTAAGCCTGTGCCCACTACAGCATCAGCTTCCTGTTCTTTCTCTGATAGAAGTAGAACCCAACATAATCTTCTGCTGTTGTAGCGCAGTGACTGTATATATACAGTCTCCTCCGAAAGTATTGGAACGGCAGGGCCAATTCTATTGTTTTTGCTATACAATGAAGACATTGGGGTTGAGATCAAAAGCTGAATATGACACGATATATCAGAATTTCAGCTTTCATTTCCTGATATTTACATCTAGATGTGTTAAACAACAAGAGAATGGCACCTTTTGTTTGAACCTACCCATTTTCCAAGTGATCAGAAATATTGGAACATGTGATTGACAGGTGTTTCTTGTTGCCCAGGTGTGCAACAAGTTAGATTGATTGTTTAAACAATTAATAGCTCTGAATGTGTACTCTTGGTCTGAGCCCTGGGTTTTGTCAGACTGAAGACTGCATTTGTTGTTAAAATAAAAACAACAATAACATGAAGACCAGAGAGCTGTCTATAAGAGAAAAGCAAGCCATTTTGAAGCTGAGAAAAGGGGGGAAATCGATCAGAGCCGTTGCACAAGCATTGGGCATAGCCAGTACAACAATTTGGAATGTCCTGAAAAAGAAAGAAACCACTAGTGTATGAACAACCAGCCATGGAACTGGTCGGCCAAGGAAAACAACAGCAGTTGATGATAGAAACATTGTGAGAGCTGTGAAGAAAAACCCAAAAACAACAGTCAGTGACATCAGCAACAACCTCCACAGAGCAGAGGTGAAGGTATGACAATCTGCAGTTTGAAGAAGACTTTGAGAGCAGAAATATAGAGGCCTATAGATGCAAACCACCCATCAGCAGTAAGAATCAGAAGGCCAGATTGGAATTCACAAAGAAATACAGAGATGAGCCACAAAAGCTCTGGAACCAAGATTAACCTCTACCAAAGTGATGGAAAGGCCAAAGTGTGGAGAAAGAAAGGATCTGCTCATGATCCAAAACATACAAGCTCATTGGTCAAGCACGTTGGAGGTAGTGTCATGGCTTGGGCTTGCATGGCTGCTTCTGGAACGGGCTCCCTAATCTTTATTGATAATGTAACTCATAATGATAGCAGCAGAATAAATTAAGAAGTCTGCAAAAACATTCTGTCTGCCAATTTACAGAGAAATGTAACCAATCTAATTGGGAGGAACACACTGCCAACACAACAAAGGGTTAGACTTCATTCAGGGGGAAAAGGTGGAAGGTTTTTGACTGGTCAAGTCAATCACCAGACCTTAACCCCATTGAGCATGCATTTCACCTCCTGAAGAGGAGACTAAAGGGAGAAACTCCCCAAAACAAACAATAACTGAAAGAAGCTGTGGTTCAAGCCTGAAAAATAAGAATGCAACAGTTTGGTGATGTCAGTGGGTCAGTGGCTTGATGCAGGTATAGCAAGCATGGGATATGCAATAAAATATGAAGTGTTATTTTCTTTAATTTACTTTAAGACTATCTGTTCCAATACTTTTGCTCACCTAAATACTGGGCGGTCTGCCACTGAAAGTGTCATATTCTAAGTAGTTTAACACATCTAGATGTAAATATCAGGAAATGAAAGCTGAAATTCTGACCTATTGTCTCATATTCATTTTAATTTTAAATACTAAAGACTTCAGTGTATAGCAAAAACAAAAGAATTGGTCACATGTTCTCTCAAGGTGAAACATGTCAGTAGGTGCATTGGCTAAGATAAATTGCTCATAGGTGTGATCATGTGTGAATGGTGCTCCACGATGGACTGGTGTCCCATCCAGTGTGTATTCCCACCTAACACTCAGTGTTTCCAGGATTGGCTCAGGATCCACAGCAACCCTGACAAAGATAAAGCACTTACTGAAAGTATGTAAAACAAACTTGATCCTTTATATATAGTACACAGTTCTTCAATCCACTGAGCCTTGAATTCAGTCTGATCAAACCATGTTGAAAATGGGATCCCTGGCATGCATTCATAATTAAAGAATGTCTGAAATGATATTGTTGTATAATGGTGTTACATGACAATTGATGCACTTTTAAGACACTCATAGCTTTCAGTGTTCATTTTTTCTGGTATAGATTTCTCTCTGTGGCAAATGTGTGAAAGTAAATAGACCTCAGACTGATTGTCACAGGTTGAAAAGAGCTTTAACACCAAAGGAGGGAAGGGCACACAAGCTGCCCTCTTACGAAAGATCCATGTTTGAACAGCAGATGACAAATAATAGCCTTCATGATTTGTCCATGTTTTACAATATGTGTCAACTGTGGAAGAAACACCTCTCTTATTCTGGGTCACAGTATGGTTTGGACAAGGCATAGAAAGTGTGTAATAAAAATAACCAGCAAACATAGAAGAAATGTAATGTGAAGAAAAATAGAGTAGCTCTAAAAAGTTACAGAGATATACAGTACATCTGTAAATGGTCTTAGGAAAGAAGATTCTGTACTTTTCCTGATCAAACTGAAACCCATGTGACTTTTCTTTGCAACAGGCACATGCATGAATATTCTTGGACTCATCAGAAGAGAAACCCAAGACAGAATGGGACCTTCAGACCCAGCGAATGTCACCAGTGGTATTCCCAGTGGGGAAGGAGAATATACCTACTGGCAACAGAACAGCCTGGGCAACGTCAGCATGGGTTCTCGTAAGCCTGTCTTTGTGGATGACATTACCAAGCACCTAAGTGTTCAGATAGCCCTTATAACTGCTTATTCGCTTATAATCATCCTGGGCCTGGTTGGTAATGCACTAGTTATTTACATGATCATTATATATAAAAACATGCGTACCGTTACCAACTACTTCATTGCCAACCTTGCATTAGCTGATCTCATGGTAGACACCATGTGCTTACCCTTCACATTGGCATACACCCTGCTGGACGAGTGGAAGTTTGGGGCAGTGATGTGTCACATGGTGCCTTTCGCCCAAGCTCTCAGTGTACACGTGTCTATTCTGACACTCACCGTGATCGCTCTGGAGCGCTATAGGTGCATTGTGTTTCACATGGGCCAACGTCTCTCCAGGTGCGCAAGTTTCATTATCATCAGTCAAACTTGGGTTTTTGCGGCTATTCTTGCTGGACCATTAGCTATTTTTCGCGAGTACCGCTATGAGGAGATTGCCTACATTAACTTACGGATTGCTGTATGCTCTGAGAAATGGCCCCATGGCACTAACCGAGATGCCATCATCTACAGCTTCTCCATGCTTGTGCTGCAGTATGTGCTTCCATTGGGCATTATCAGCTACGCTTATGTGTGCATCTGGGTCAAACTGAAGAACCACGTCAGCCCGTCCAACCGCAATGATGGCATCACTCGTCGCAAGAAGACTACCAAGATGCTGGCACTGGTGGTTGTGGTCTTCGCAGTGTGTTGGCTTCCTTTCCATGTGTTCCAGTTGGCCAGTGATCTTGACCTGGTCCTTAAGTTTAAAGAATACAAGCTTCTTTATACTCTGTTTCACATAGTGGCCATGTGCTCGACTTTTGCCAATCCTTTGCTCTATGGATGGATGAATAAGAATTACAGGAATGGCTTCATCATGTTCTTCCGCTGTGAACACAAACCTGACACCATCCATCCTGAAGGTTCTTTCCGAACCCGAACCCTGCGAGGTTTGATCTTATACAATGATAGACAACCTGCCACTGCTGTCTGAACCCAGCCAAAACTGACAGCACTTTTAAAGATTAAGCTTGGTGTGAACAATATAATGTATATGGGATTTGTTTTTAGAGGTATTCAAAGGTGTAAACAGTTTGCATGCTGTATACTGTATAAATACTTACCTTTGATGATGGCATTTTGTATTCAGCATCTGTTAATTCTACCTTGGGTTGTAAAACTGGGACATGCTGGCTCTGAATAGTGTTAAGCCAAAAATGAAAGTAATTCAAAAATTATTTTCTTATGTCACAAATAAATCAACTGTTTCATTCAGCTTTGCAGTTCGCCTAAATTACAACAACCCCTTTCTGCATGTACGTTTTATCTAAAGGGGCTGTTGCATTTTTATGGCACTGAAACTAAGGAAAGCAGATATGTATCTGTATCTGTATCTGTATCATCTGAACAGATAGCTGATTCCTGAGTTGAAAAAAAGCAAACAATAATGAACAACATACTTAATGACAGAAATAAAACAAATGCCTTATTATAGTTTTGCAATGCTCTGGATTTTGACATCTGTAAAATGTGGTATATGTTAGTTATGTGTAATTGTGAACCATTATTTGTGTACCCTAGAGTATGCACAAGAAACCATTTCTATTGAATTAAAGGCATCAAACTAACATATACAATGGCTGTATAGCATACGGTCTCAAGGTAAAGTCTAACAGTACTTAATTATGGAAAAGGGCAAGATTTAAGGTTCACGGAGGAGTCATCATACAAACTAAAGGCACAAGTTCAAAAAGTGGTACATCAGGTATACAAGAGTACAACAGATGTTTATATAAATACATAAGAACCTTTAACCTGACCCTTGCACATTGGGTGTGCTTGACATGAAATAATGCAAAAAGTCATTACATTGTTAAGCAACTCTTACAGTCTACCAGAAATAATGGCACCCTTCAGGACAATGGGCAAAAATGATTGTATAAAATAAAGATTAAACAACTGGATAAACTGCTTAACTTTTCTCTAACAAAAACTTTGTCATAAGTAAATAATTTGAAAAATATTTTTACTATTTAATTTTATTTTAACTACAATTAACAACCTTAAAGAATAATATTAAGAATAGAAATAAATTAATGCTAAAAACTCCTGAAACTCGATTGCTGCCTTGACCGAAAATTAGGTTACATACATGTAGAATCCCTTTCTCTTGCATTACCATGGTGTAAATCATTAAGCTCACACATTCACTTGCTGACTTTCAGTAAGCATTTATCCTGGTCAGGGTCACAGTGACTCCAGATTATATACCAGCTCCACTGGGAATGAGGCAGGAATACACCCTGGATGGGACCCCAGTCCATCACAGGACATCATGCACACACATTCACACACTCATTCACAACTAATCTATTTTAGTCAATCCACCTACTGTCTGAACCAAACCAGAACTGACAGTCAATGGACAGACTTAGGTAATGTATGTTAATCATCCACCTATTGGAATGTTTTTGGGTGGTGGGAGGAAACTGGAGAACCTGGAGGAAACCCACGTGTACACCGGGAGAACACGCACAGAAACTTCATGCAGACAGTAACCCAAGTTCTGGATCAAACCCAGGACCCTGGAGCTGTGAGGTGACAATGATTTCACATTAAGAGAGAAAAAGAAGAACTGCACAGTTTAGCTGATTCTTGGAGTTTTAATGTTTCCAAATAAATTATTAAAATGTCATCTCCATAGCAACAAGTTATCTAAAAGGATTGTGCGTAAACGAGCAACCCACAAAATCCAGCACCAGAACTTCACCAGATGTCACTGGAGGTTTTTTTTGGTCAAATGAGACCAAAATTGAGCTGTTTAGCCATGCACATCACTGGCATTTTTAGAAGAAAAAAAAAAAGGAGACTGCATGCAAGGAAAAGCCCCCAAACCCTGTTTAATATATGGTGGTGGATTACTGATGCTTTGACTGTTTTGGCTTGTGGTCTTCTGAAGATTACTAGCCTAATGAATTTCATTGTGCCAGGATATTTTAAACCAAAACATGGTTGTCTCTGCCAGGATGTTAAGACTGGGGTGATGGGTTTAACAAATGACCTGAACATATGACAAATCAACACAGAAACAAACCTCAAAATGCAAAGGCATTAGAGTAATGTAAATCATTATGTATAATGGTTGCCATGATTATTTTCTATAGGTTTGGATGAATGAACAAGAATTACAGGAATGGCTTCATCATGTTCTTCCGCTGTGAACACAAACCTGACACCATCCATCCTGAGGATTCTTTCCCGAACCCTGCAACCTGGACAACCTGCCACTGCTGTCTGAACCCAGCCAAAACTGACAGCACTTTTAAAGATTAAGCTTGGTGTGAATAATATACTGTATATGGGATTTGTTTTTAGAGGTATTCAAAGGTGTAAACAGTTTGCATGCTGTATACTGTATAAATACTTACCTTTGATGATGGCATTTTGTATTCAGCATCTGTTAATTCTACCTTGGGTTGTAAAACTGGGACATGCTGGCTCTGAATAGTGTTAAGCCAAAAATGAAAGTAATTCAAAAATTATTTTCTTATGTCACAAATAAATCAACTGTTTCATTCAGCTTTGCAGTTCGCCTAAATTACAACAACCCCTTTCTGCATGTACGTTTTATCTAAAGGGGCTGTTGCATTTTTATGGCACTGAAACTAAGGAAAGCAGATATGTATCTGTATCTGTATCTGTATCATCTGAACAGATAGCTGATTCCTGAGTTGAAAAAAAGCAAACAATAATGAACAACATACTTAATGACAGAAATAAAACAAATGCCTTATTATAGTTTTGCAATGCTCTGGATTTTGACATCTGTAAAATGTGGTATATGTTAGTTATGTGTAATTGTGAACCATTATTTGTGTACCCTAGAGTATGCACAAGAAACCATTTCTATTGAATTAAAGGCATTAAAATAGGTTTCACATAACATTGTGGGTATGTTGTGCTCAATCCCATTAGGCAGCCATGTTAAGACTGAAAATAGGATGGATGTGGTTACCACCCAGGAATAGACGTCATCTTCTTAAAATCAAGGGAGTAAAGAATAATCCACAATTTTAAAGTGCTAAAACAGGATGCCCTGCTGAAAAATATCTTCTGAACAGCCAAAAGTCTGATCTCTCTCATCAGCAAGGTGTTTCAGCCTGTAGACTCTCCGCACACAGGATGTTTTTTGCTTTCACACCATTCTGTGTAAATGCTAGAGACTGATCAGAGAGGTCAGATGAGAAGTCTATAGTAACTCAAATAAGCACTCGTTACAACTGTGGTGAGCAGAAAAGCATCTCAGAAAACACAACACATCAAACCTTGAGGTGGATGGGCTACAACAGCAGAAGACCACATCAGGTTCCACTCCTGTCAGCCAATAACAACTCTAGAGACTGTTGTGTGTGAAAATCCCAGGAGATCAGCAGTTTCTGAAATACTCAAATCAGCCCATCTGGCACCAACAACCATACCACGGTTAAAGTCACAGAGATCACACTTTTTCTTCATTCTGATATTTGATGTGAACATTAACTGAAGCTCTTGACCTGTATCTGCATGATTTTAAACACTGTGCTGCTGCCACATGATTGGCTGATTGGATAACTGCATAAATGAGCAGGTGTACAGGTGTTCCTATTAAAGTGGACGGTGAAATTATTTAAAAATCGTGGAACTGTCGATTAATTTGCGAGCAAACGCTGCCCCCTACTGACATCAGTGAGGGATTGCACTCTGCCCTTGACAACAATGCAGGAGTTCCATAACAGTAGCTATTACTATTTTACTACACACACACACACACACACACACACACAGCCATTGCAGTAGCTTACTGGTTTTTACAGTAACTACCTGGCAACAGTGTTATATGTATGTTACTGTAAAAAAAAAGCCTGGTAAGGTCTAACTGTGTACAAAGTGGTCATGGTCGTAGGCTCTGCTCTGCTGATATTTCTTACAACTAATAGGAGAAAGAATGAAAAAAAATCTGGTAGTGGTTCTCCACCTCCAGCTTATACACTGGCTGAAGATCGAAGGGCCATACCTGGGTCATTCTTCAACTGGAGTGGCAGAAATGGGAGGCAGTATTTGTAAAAATGCTTTTTTTAAAATAAAATTTATTGCTATGTATTTAAATTTTGTTTAATATGCTATATCCAGTAAAATGGAAGATTCAGGACATTTTGATTTTTTAAGTAATTTTAATCAAATACTGGTGACACAACCGCTTACGTCTGTGTATGTTAGCAGTATTTGAAGTAAAATTCTGGTTTGTTCTAAAATAAGCAGAAATATGAAACTTTAGGGAATAATAAAGAAAAATAAATGACTTTAAGGATTCAGTTTATTTACTTTATTAAAATTTCAGTTTTTAAAAGAAATGTGTTTAATTGTTGGCCCCATCTTGGCCCCATTTCCACCAAGGGAGAATAGTTTTCTCTTTTTATTCTGACATAAATAAATAAAAAAAAAAGTCCTAAATGGTCTGTGTTACATTTATAGTGTTTATTGTATTGTTTCCTCTATTGTAAAATTCTTGCAAATTTCATATTTACTAGCGTTGTGTACCTTTAAATACCCAATGTCTGAAGCAAATTTATGTCTATCATTTTCACAGTTCATTTCCAACCAGCACTGGAGCCAAGAGAGATATACCCTTTTTTAAAAGCTATTTAATGTTATTCTAGTTTTGATCTATAGTAAGAGAACACATGTCTTTATTCAGCTTTGTTCTGCCAATTATGAACAATAGCCTAAGGCTGGCAGCAGTGCCCATGTAAATTACAAAACAAAAAGGTTCTCAAACCTTGATCAAGCACAAGATTTGTATTTACCTTTATAGCAAGTAGCATGAAATATAATACTCAAAACCAGCCCCTCTAGTACCAACAACCATGCCATGGTTAAAGTCACAGAGATCACACTTTTTCTTCATTCTGAAGTTTGATTTGAACTTTAACTGAAGCTCTTGACCTGTATCAAGACCTGTATTGTGCTGCTGCCACATGATTGGCTGATTAGATAACTGCATGAATGTGCAGGTGTACAGGTGTTCCTAATAAAGTGGAGAGTAGTGAGTGTAAAAACACATACAAAGCTCCTTTTAGGAAGCTGGAGAAAGGAATTAGACTGTATGTTACGTCATACACAGACAACTATGAAGGTAAGAAAATTCATATTAATGCAAACGAAAACAAAGCTAACATTAGCACAGCACTTTGACTTTATTTCAAGACTGGGAGATAGATAGATAAATAGATAGATAGATAGATAAATAAATAAACGTTCGACGTTACTGTCTCGTTGTGCTCCCTAATGTAAACATTGCTACCGGAAACGGAAACACGCATATCCCTGAGTGCGGCCACATGTCTACACACTAGCTAGGCGTCCTGCTTAGGGTACAAGTGCACATAGCGGGCGGTTTGGGGGAAGTGTGGCTGTCCATGACCTTCCTGACGTGAAGCACGTCTCGTGTTCTCGTGTTATTCCTGCCTCCTGAAATGTCGGAGGAGAGGAGATGGCAAAGAATTCAAGATAAACGGCTTCTCCAATTTTGGTAAACATTTAAAAGTTTTTCTGTCGTTTCGGTATAGTGGTTTAAATGAATATTAGGAGTCCTGGCGTATAGTTTCATTCAGACCTCATGTAGTATGTAGCATGCAGCATGCTAGCAGCAGGGAGTAAGCATGTTATCTGGGATTGCTAATGTAGCTAGCTTTGAGTAGCTGTTAAAACACAGCTCTGTCAGTTTAGTTGTTAAATAAGATATTTGTTAAATAAGAAAAGTGAAATTGGTATTCTGTGCAGTTTCCCAGTGTCTGTGCTGAAGCTAGGAACGTTAGCTAGTGTTACCCAATACTATAAAGAATAATACATGAGATTATAGAAACATCATTTGTGTTTTTATCAGCCACATATTTTTTTTTTTGGCTTTGCTCTGGTAGTAGTTATATTTTTCCTAAATTAAATATCATACTGCATTGTTTGTTGCTTAACATGAATTTTCAGAGGCGATCTGGTTAATTCAGTGCAATTCAGTTGTAACAGCTTTCTCCTAGACTTCATTTAGAATTTTTTCTTTTTTTTTTTCCTCTCTCTCTCTCTCTCTCTCTCTCTCTCTCTCTGTCTCTCTCTCTCTCCTCCTCATTACAGCTTTGTGCCACTTTACTGGGAACAATGGTGAAGTATTTCAGCTGTGCAGGATCTCTTAAAGGCACATGGGACCAAGTTTCTCAAGCGTTCTGGCAAAGATACCCAAATCCATACAGGTAAAAAAAAAGAAAAGAAAAGAAACAGTGATTTTTATTCAATGATAACCCAGCTGAGAAAGTAAATTTCACTCCGAAACAGAAATGGGTAGCAGTGGCAGGGGACTTTCTGGAAACTTATACTGTGCACTAAGTATGTACTCACCTCTGATTCAACTGTGCCTCAATTCGACTACTTATACTGTGCACTAAAAGTATGTACTCTTTTTGTGAAGGGGAAAAAAAAGTACATACTTTTGAGTGTGTAGCAAAAGTGTGTGCAAGTATGGGAACATACAGGCTGCATCTGAATATCCCTACTACACTAATATACAGCGGGCGAAAAGCAGTAAAGAAGTAGTATGTCTGAATTCTCAGTATTCATAAAACCATAGGTGAGAAATACCCAGATGACCTATGAGCTATCCCATAAGGCACTGGGGCTGGCGCGGAAGAGCTGTCATTAACAAAAATGGCGGAAGGCAGCGTGTCGGCTCTGTAAATGTAAGTGCTATAGGTATTAAACTTTGTTCCCTGTAGTTAAACCGTACTTGTTGAACAACTGAGTAAATCAATAACTTGTTTTTTTCTTGTTCAAACCTTCAACAGTTGCTCTAATCTGGCAGGCTCCTTAAGTTTTTGCTATGACGTCATAGGTCACATGACAGTGCCAACATAATGGATGTAGTATGTCCGGATTACATTCATACTTCACAAACATATACTGATCAGTATGTACTGTATCAATGGCTGAGCAGTAGATACTGACTCGAATGCAGTATGTACTGTCACAGTAAGCGATTTCGGACGCAGCCATGAACACATCAAGTAATGGTAGCAAACATTGTTGCCTGTTTATACACACTATCACCGTAAACAAACTCCTCGTTGCATTTCAGCTTTTCTTCATTCATTATTCCTTATATAATTTATACTATATAATAATATAGCATTCCCTTGATTTTATTTTTCCGTATTTCATTTACACCTCTCTAAAATGCACCCTTGAATTCGGCAAAGCAAACGGTCACAAAACCCCTCCTCCATCGCGCAAAGAGTTGTGGGCAATATTAGCTGAAAAAGTGTCCACGGATCGGAAATAGTAGACCATCCGAGTACTTTTGGGATACTCATTCCAACATACTACGATTTGGGGGACACTAATTCTAATCTCGGATACTATTTAGGACGGATAGTAGGTGAATTGAGATGCAGCAATGGTCACTAGCAGAGAACCACAACTGTTGAGCTTTAACAACTACACATGAGTCAACTCATCAGCACATTAAAGGAAAAGTCCAGCCTGAAACTCGTTAAGTATGTTTAAACACATCACAGCTATTTCAGTATAGTGATTCTGGAGCTAATTTGTTGGGCGGTGCTGTAGTTTTGTTTTACCATGAAAAGTTAGTGGCCGAATGCTGCACTGTTGTCACAGGGGGACATTAGTAATGCAGTCACAATTGAGTTTGATAGGGTTAGGACAGTGGGACATGAGGGATAATGGTCTGAAAACATACCATTTTCCAGCAACATTAAATGTCATATTAACGAGAAATCCAACAGAGATTCGAGTAGTTGGCGATCTATGAGATGATGAGCATGATGGCGGTGATGGCATGAAAATGGAAGCCTTGGGACCTTATATTTGAGCAGAGTCTATAGACGAGGATGTGAGAGCTGACTAAAGGACTAAAGCGCTGCTGCATCCCTCTCTTTAAATAGAGATGAAATAAGGGCTAAATCCCACCGGCACTACTATCAGCAGATAGTCAAACAGCATCGTGTGTAATATAAGTTAACTGGTAAACAAAGTGGAAATATCACAATGAAAGAAGTTTGTCTAAAAAAAAAAGTCAGCTCAGAATTTAATTAACAAAAATCTTGGTTGTGATTGATGTGTATGTGTTAAATATAAAACTGAATATACATGTTGTTGAAGATGGATTTTTCCTTCAGTCAAGATAAGTGTTTTTTTTCCTTTTCTCTCCTTTTTTTTTTTCTTTTCTTTTCTTTCCTCCTATATTGAGTGGTAAATATTTTGACAAGTCTCACAGTCCCATGTAATTCTCTCTCCTCTTCCTGTGTAGTAATCATGTGTTGACAGAAGACATCATCTTTCGGGAGGTGACTCCTGATAATCGCCTCATTTCCCGACGACTCTTGACCAAAACCAGCCGAGCACCACGCTGGGCAGAAAAGTTTTTGCCCAGCCACATGGCACGCAAGGCCTACGTCATTGAGGACTCTATAGTGGATCCCCAGAAACGGACCATGGTCACTTTCACGTGGAACATCAGCCATGCACGTCTCATGGTGAGATGACTTCTGTGTCTGTTAGATGCTTCTCCTGAGGCTGCAGGTGTCACTGATGCACAGTTATAATGACTCAGTGATGTAATTTGCATTTGTCAGCAGTTCTAATGATTTACCAATTCATAATTCAGTTTGCACCATGCATGTCTGACTTTAATCATACAGAGTCTAGCAAGTTTGTGTAGTACATTTTAGTGTTCCTAAATCTGATGTTTCTCCTTTATTGTTCCTCTGTTTTCAATAGTAGTGCAACTTTCATGGTCAGTCACATGCAGATAAATAGGTTTTGTAGCTGAATTATTCAGTTATTAGATGAGCTGGCATCTTGGTATTGAATAGAATTTTAATTCTAATAACTGATAAGATTTAGTTCGTCCCTTTGTTCACACTTTACTAATATACAAACAACATACACTACATGCCCAAAGTATGTGGACACCTGACTATCACACCCATATGTAGGTCTTCCCCAAACTGTTGCCACGAAGTTGCAACCACACAGTTGTCTAGAATGTCTCTGCTGTAGCATTAAGATTTCCCTCCACTGAAACTAAGAGGCCCAAACCGGTTCCAGCATGACGATGTCCCTGTGCACAAAGCGAGCTCCGTGAAGACGTGGTTTGCCGAAGTTGGTGTGGAAGAACTCGAAGAACTGGCCTGCACAGAGCCCTGATCTCAACCACACTGAACACCTTTGGAATGAATTGGAACACCGACTGCATGCCTGTGCACTGGCCTCTTCGTCTGGCATCAGTACCTGACTTAACTTGATGTTCTTGTGGTTAAATAAGCATAAAATTCCTACAGCCACATTCCAAAATATAGCGTAAAGCCTTCCCAGAAAAGTGGAGGCTGTTATAGCAGCGAAGAGGGGGGGGGAACTCTGGAATGGGATGTTCAGAAAGCACATAGGATAGGTGTCCACATACTTTTGACCATAGAGAGTGCATGTTTTACTATGCGCTGTTCCCATTTTGTAGGATTATAAAAAAAACAATTCTGGAAAATAGATAGTTTGTAACTTAGAACCTGGAAAACAATGAACCCTATTCTAATTAGCAGAAATTTATTGAGGGCCCTTTTTCAGGAATGCCTCTGCTTAAATGTTTATTCATGAGCTTTCTGACTTCTGGCTCTGACGGCAAATCTGACTTGTTTTCCTTCATTAGTCTGTGGAGGAGCGCTGTGTGTACACAGGCAGCCTTGACAGCAGCAACCTGACCGAGGTCAAGAGAGAGGCGTGGATCTCCTCCAACCTCTACGGCTTTTCCAGGGCTGTTCAGGTCAGTGGGTTAGAGGGCACTCGTGACTCTGCCACACCAGGCGAGAAGCCATGGAGCCAGCAGTGAATCAAATTTAGTGTTGAATTACACCTAAGGTGTGATTACGCTGTGAAGTTACCAGCAGCCACTGAAAATAGCATGTTGACAGCTGAACAGCTGCCTAGTCTGTAGTTTAATTACTGCACTTAACCTCCAGCATTACATGGCAACAGTGAACATTTTTGCTTGTCTAAAAAGCCTTTCTTCACTTTTTTTTTTTTTTTTTGGTAATTAAATTTTTTTTTTTTTAATAGGAATTTGGCCTTGCCCGATTTAAGAACAGTATAGTAAAGACCATGAAGGGATTTGAATATGTCTTAGCCAAAATGCAAGGTAAGAAGCCATTGTCGTGTGAATTAATTATTTGAGTTGTAATTCCATAATTCCATCTCTTGCTAAGCTACACTTAACTGCTGTGCAGGTGAAACTCCAACAAGGACGCTGGCAGAGACAGCAACAGAGAAGGCTCGAGAGACGGCACTCGCCGCTAAAGAGAAGGCTAAAGACCTGGCCTCTCAAGCACAGAAAAAACAATATGTATGATGTAGAGACTCGGATGGGGGCACCATCTTTCTAAGCCTGTGCCTGATTTCGCCTATTGCACCCATATCCTCACTTATGCCCTTCAGTATTTTATCACTAAGGTAAATTTGCCTCAGCTGTGGATACATAATCCCTTCATGGCCCGTATACTCGGTGATTACATACGGTATGGCTATGTTCAGACAGGCAGCAGAAATCCTGTGTTTAGGGTATACTGTATGAGCAGGAAACGTATGAAATCTGACTTTTTTCCAAATGGATTCGAGCCACACTTACTCCTACAGATTTCGGGACATGCAACATGGATTGTGAAGGAACATAGACTGTGTGTATATATACAACAATTAGGGAGAAGCTCGCATAACTGTAGTGCCTGCAGTGAATCCTGCAATGATAACAGCATACAGCACCATCGTTAGTTTTGAGTTTGTGTTGTCTGCGCTGAAAATGTGACAGAACATTGCCGATATATAAACTATGATCCTTGATGACTGTTTGAAAGGAATTCCCGTATGTAAATACAATTTTTTTTTTAAAGTATTAAGTATTGTGTAATATTTATTTTCAAGGGCAGAAAAGCATTCAGATGTTTTAGATCAAATTTTCTACCCAACTTTCTAACTAGTCTGGACAGACAAAACCTATTTGATAGGCTTACTTAAGGAATATGGGAAAACACTCGGTCTAAAATTTTAATTTTTAAGAAATAAATCAGTTTTGTCCTACTGTCTGAACATAGCCTATATGTTTCTGCTACTATCTTTATGTTTCCCATTATTATTTTACAGAGTATTTTAAAATCTTGTTGTTCACTCTATGTTCTTTTTTTGGTGATTTTTTTTTTTTTTTTTTGTTCTTCTCCCCATTTGGTAATAACGAGGAACATGATCTCGGAATCCTGGTTCAGCTGTGCCCTTGGTGGTAAACAAACACAAACACCGC
Source organism: Pangasius sanitwongsei (assembly GCA_037576675.1). Lineage (NCBI taxonomy): Eukaryota > Metazoa > Chordata > Actinopteri > Siluriformes > Pangasiidae > Pangasius > Pangasius sanitwongsei. The sequence goes on along the minus strand of CM075009.1, from coordinate 7,403,202 downwards.
TTTCTGTTTTTCTGTATATGATTTCATTGCTTCAAATTGAAGTGATATGAGTGTTGATGGGGTCCACATTACAAAGCAGTCATTGCCTGTGTGTGCTGCACAACCCAAAAAAAAAAAAACATGGAAGATAGGATTGCAGTAGATGGCAATGTCTGCGTATATGCTTGAATCTTAGTGTTTAAAATTATACTGACTGGAAAACGAATCTTGAAATATAAAGTAAAAACTGTTAATGTTGAATCTGCAAAGCTCTTAATTCAGTAGCATTTGCTTACTGTCAATAAAAGTTTTCTATCAAATATGTTGATAATTGATTAACAATTCATACACAAGTCATTTGTGTTGTCTGTGAGTTCAGACACATCAGCTATTCTTCATTTACAGTGGCAAAATTTTCCAAATCGAATTAAAAGACAAGGTGTTGATGGAGAAATGGTTATCTTCTAGTGAGTTAGGAGTTGATAACATTACTTACAATTATTGGATTAAATAACTAATTTGTTTACAGTTTGACAAATTGAACAAACTATGAAAATGATGTGGGTAGGTGCAAGCAATAATTGCAAGAGTGGGTGGGATTAGGCAGAATTCCTTCAGGAAGCTTTTTCAGTGCAGAAGCTCATGTCTCATTAATAACAATAATTAATTAAATGACTGCATTGCTTTGTGAACATTGTTAAATACAATAGCCTGTTCTTAAAAAAGAGGCTATTTAACCATAGTGGGAAATGGGCACAATATTTATTTAAAGAACATTTAAATAATTGAAGATCAATGTCATAATAATAATAATAATAAAATTTATTTATAATGCGCCTTTCTTACACTCAAGGCGCTACAACAGTATAAAAACAATAAAAGAACAACACAACTCCATGATAGCAATCACAATGACAACACAATAACAACACTGACAACAGAAACTGTAAGATTATAACCTAAAAGCTTCACTAAAGAGATATGTTTTAAGTAATTTCTTAAAACAATCAAAAGATGGA